>CAKAJI010000910.1:0-22500 GCA_916610255.1 Lasioglossum lativentre
CGTTCCAGCGATACCTAAGCGACTCGCCGGAAGTTAACTCGGTAAATACGCGTCCGAGAGAACTGGCGTCACGACACACGGTTTCGTATGCACAGTTTACCACGAATATAACGTTTAAAATCATCTAGGAACGATAGGAAAAAAGTTTACTCTTACCGCGAACCGTCTAACCGACACGGCGCGGTACTTAGCAATTTTATCGTTCCAGCGATACCTAAGCGACTCGCCGGAAGTTAACTCGGTAAATACGCGTCCGAGAGAACTGGCGTCACGACACACGGTTTCGTATGCACAGTTTACCACGAATATAACGTTTAAAATCATCTAGGAACGATAGGAAAAAAGTTTACTCTTACCGCGAACCGTCTAACCGACACGGCGCGGTACTTAGCAATTTTATCGTTCCAGCGATACCTAAGCGACTCGCCGGAAGTTAACTCGGTAAATACGCGTCCGAGAGAACTGGCGTCACGACACACGGTTTCGTATGCACAGTTTACCACGAATATAACGTTTAAAATCATCTAGGAACGATAGGAAAAAAGTTTACTCTTACCGCGAACCGTCTAACCGACACGGCGCGGTACTTAGCAATTTTATCGTTCCAGCGATACCTAAGCGACTCGCCGGAAGTTAACTCGGTAAATACGCGTCCGAGAGAACTGGCGTCACGACACACGGTTTCGTATGCACAGTTTACCACGAATATAACGTTTAAAATCATCTAGGAACGATAGGAAAAAAGTTTACTCTTACCGCGAACCGTCTAACCGACACGGCGCGGTACTTAGCAATTTTATCGTTCCAGCGATACCTAAGCGACTCGCCGGAAGTTAACTCGGTAAATACGCGTCCGAGAGAACTGGCGTCACGACACACGGTTTCGTATGCACAGTTTACCACGAATATAACGTTTAAAATCATCTAGGAACGATAGGAAAAAAGTTTACTCTTACCGCGAACCGTCTAACCGACACGGCGCGGTACTTAGCAATTTTATCGTTCCAGCGATACCTAAGCGACTCGCCGGAAGTTAACTCGGTAAATACGCGTCCGAGAGAACTGGCGTCACGACACACGGTTTCGTATGCACAGTTTACCACGAATATAACGTTTAAAATCATCTAGGAACGATAGGAAAAAAGTTTACTCTTACCGCGAACCGTCTAACCGACACGGCGCGGTACTTAGCAATTTTATCGTTCCAGCGATACCTAAGCGACTCGCCGGAAGTTAACTCGGTAAATACGCGTCCGAGAGAACTGGCGTCACGACACACGGTTTCGTATGCACAGTTTACCACGAATATAACGTTTAAAATCATCTAGGAAAGATAGGAAAAAAGTTTACTCTTACCGCGAACCGTCTAACCGACACGGCGCGGTACTTAGCAATTTTATCGTTCCAGCGATACCTAAGCGACTCGCCGGAAGTTAACTCGGTAAATACGCGTCCGAGAGAACTGGCGTCACGACACACGGTTTCGTATGCACAGTTTACCACGAATATAACGTTTAAAATCATCTAGGAACGATAGGAAAAAAGTTTACTCTTACCGCGAACCGTCTAACCGACACGGCGCGGTACTTAGCAATTTTATCGTTCCAGCGATACCTAAGCGACTCGCCGGAAGTTAACTCGGTAAATACGCGTCCGAGAGAACTGGCGTCACGACACACGGTTTCGTATGCACAGTTTACCACGAATATAACGTTTAAAATCATCTAGGAACGATAGGAAAAAAGTTTACTCTTACCGCGAACCGTCTAACCGACACGGCGCGGTACTTAGCAATTTTATCGTTCCAGCGATACCTAAGCGACTCGCCGGAAGTTAACTCGGTAAATACGCGTCCGAGAGAACTGGCGTCACGACACACGGTTTCGTATGCACAGTTTACCACGAATATAACGTTTAAAATCATCTAGGAACGATAGGAAAAAAGTTTACTCTTACCGCGAACCGTCTAACCGACACGGCGCGGTACTTAGCAATTTTATCGTTCCAGCGATACCTAAGCGACTCGCCGGAAGTTAACTCGGTAAATACGCGTCCGAGAGAACTGGCGTCACGACACACGGTTTCGTATGCACAGTTTACCACGAATATAACGTTTAAAATCATCTAGGAACGATAGGAAAAAAGTTTACTCTTACCGCGAACCGTCTAACCGACACGGCGCGGTACTTAGCAATTTTATCGTTCCAGCGATACCTAAGCGACTCGCCGGAAGTTAACTCGGTAAATACGCGTCCGAGAGAACTGGCGTCACGACACACGGTTTCGTATGCACAGTTTACCACGAATATAACGTTTAAAATCATCTAGGAACGATAGGAAAAAAGTTTACTCTTACCGCGAACCGTCTAACCGACACGGCGCGGTACTTAGCAATTTTATCGTTCCAGCGATACCTAAGCGACTCGCCGGAAGTTAACTCGGTAAATACGCGTCCGAGAGAACTGGCGTCACGACACACGGTTTCGTATGCACAGTTTACCACGAATATAACGTTTAAAATCATCTAGGAACGATAGGAAAAAAGTTTACTCTTACCGCGAACCGTCTAACCGACACGGCGCGGTACTTAGCAATTTTATCGTTCCAGCGATACCTAAGCGACTCGCCGGAAGTTAACTCGGTAAATACGCGTCCGAGAGAACTGGCGTCACGACACACGGTTTCGTATGCACAGTTTACCACGAATATAACGTTTAAAATCATCTAGGAACGATAGGAAAAAAGTTTACTCTTACCGCGAACCGTCTAACCGACACGGCGCGGTACTTAGCAATTTTATCGTTCCAGCGATACCTAAGCGACTCGCCGGAAGTTAACTCGGTAAATACGCGTCCGAGAGAACTGGCGTCACGACACACGGTTTCGTATGCACAGTTTACCACGAATATAACGTTTAAAATCATCTAGGAACGATAGGAAAAAAGTTTACTCTTACCGCGAACCGTCTAACCGACACGGCGCGGTACTTAGCAATTTTATCGTTCCAGCGATACCTAAGCGACTCGCCGGAAGTTAACTCGGTAAATACGCGTCCGAGAGAACTGGCGTCACGACACACGGTTTCGTATGCACAGTTTACCACGAATATAACGTTTAAAATCATCTAGGAACGATAGGAAAAAAGTTTACTCTTACCGCGAACCGTCTAACCGACACGGCGCGGTACTTAGCAATTTTATCGTTCCAGCGATACCTAAGCGACTCGCCGGAAGTTAACTCGGTAAATACGCGTCCGAGAGAACTGGCGTCACGACACACGGTTTCGTATGCACAGTTTACCACGAATATAACGTTTAAAATCATCTAGGAACGATAGGAAAAAAGTTTACTCTTACCGCGAACCGTCTAACCGACACGGCGCGGTACTTAGCAATTTTATCGTTCCAGCGATACCTAAGCGACTCGCCGGAAGTTAACTCGGTAAATACGCGTCCGAGAGAACTGGCGTCACGACACACGGTTTCGTATGCACAGTTTACCACGAATATAACGTTTAAAATCATCTAGGAACGATAGGAAAAAAGTTTACTCTTACCGCGAACCGTCTAACCGACACGGCGCGGTACTTAGCAATTTTATCGTTCCAGCGATACCTAAGCGACTCGCCGGAAGTTAACTCGGTAAATACGCGTCCGAGAGAACTGGCGTCACGACACACGGTTTCGTATGCACAGTTTACCACGAATATAACGTTTAAAATCATCTAGGAACGATAGGAAAAAAGTTTACTCTTACCGCGAACCGTCTAACCGACACGGCGCGGTACTTAGCAATTTTATCGTTCCAGCGATACCTAAGCGACTCGCCGGAAGTTAACTCGGTAAATACGCGTCCGAGAGAACTGGCGTCACGACACACGGTTTCGTATGCACAGTTTACCACGAATATAACGTTTAAAATCATCTAGGAACGATAGGAAAAAAGTTTACTCTTACCGCGAACCGTCTAACCGACACGGCGCGGTACTTAGCAATTTTATCGTTCCAGCGATACCTAAGCGACTCGCCGGAAGTTAACTCGGTAAATACGCGTCCGAGAGAACTGGCGTCACGACACACGGTTTCGTATGCACAGTTTACCACGAATATAACGTTTAAAATCATCTAGGAACGATAGGAAAAAAGTTTACTCTTACCGCGAACCGTCTAACCGACACGGCGCGGTACTTAGCAATTTTATCGTTCCAGCGATACCTAAGCGACTCGCCGGAAGTTAACTCGGTAAATACGCGTCCGAGAGAACTGGCGTCACGACACACGGTTTCGTATGCACAGTTTACCACGAATATAACGTTTAAAATCATCTAGGAACGATAGGAAAAAAGTTTACTCTTACCGCGAACCGTCTAACCGACACGGCGCGGTACTTAGCAATTTTATCGTTCCAGCGATACCTAAGCGACTCGCCGGAAGTTAACTCGGTAAATACGCGTCCGAGAGAACTGGCGTCACGACACACGGTTTCGTATGCACAGTTTACCACGAATATAACGTTTAAAATCATCTAGGAACGATAGGAAAAAAGTTTACTCTTACCGCGAACCGTCTAACCGACACGGCGCGGTACTTAGCAATTTTATCGTTCCAGCGATACCTAAGCGACTCGCCGGAAGTTAACTCGGTAAATACGCGTCCGAGAGAACTGGCGTCACGACACACGGTTTCGTATGCACAGTTTACCACGAATATAACGTTTAAAATCATCTAGGAACGATAGGAAAAAAGTTTACTCTTACCGCGAACCGTCTAACCGACACGGCGCGGTACTTAGCAATTTTATCGTTCCAGCGATACCTAAGCGACTCGCCGGAAGTTAACTGTTAACTCGGTAAATACGCGTCCGAGAGAACTGGCGTCACGACACACGGTTTCGTATGCACAGTTTACCACGAATATAACGTTTAAAATCATCTAGGAACGATAGGAAAAAAGTTTACTCTTACCGCGAACCGTCTAACCGACACGGCGCGGTACTTAGCAATTTTATCGTTCCAGCGATACCTAAGCGACTCGCCGGAAGTTAACTCGGTAAATACGCGTCCGAGAGAACTGGCGTCACGACACACGGTTTCGTATGCACAGTTTACCACGAATATAACGTTTAAAATCATCTAGGAACGATAGGAAAAAAGTTTACTCTTACCGCGAACCGTCTAACCGACACGGCGCGGTACTTAGCAATTTTATCGTTCCAGCGATACCTAAGCGACTCGCCGGAAGTTAACTCGGTAAATACGCGTCCGAGAGAACTGGCGTCACGACACACGGTTTCGTATGCACAGTTTACCACGAATATAACGTTTAAAATCATCTAGGAACGATAGGAAAAAAGTTTACTCTTACCGCGAACCGTCTAACCGACACGGCGCGGTACTTAGCAATTTTATCGTTCCAGCGATACCTAAGCGACTCGCCGGAAGTTAACTCGGTAAATACGCGTCCGAGAGAACTGGCGTCACGACACACGGTTTCGTATGCACAGTTTACCACGAATATAACGTTTAAAATCATCTAGGAACGATAGGAAAAAAGTTTACTCTTACCGCGAACCGTCTAACCGACACGGCGCGGTACTTAGCAATTTTATCGTTCCAGCGATACCTAAGCGACTCGCCGGAAGTTAACTCGGTAAATACGCGTCCGAGAGAACTGGCGTCACGACACACGGTTTCGTATGCACAGTTTACCACGAATATAACGTTTAAAATCATCTAGGAACGATAGGAAAAAAGTTTACTCTTACCGCGAACCGTCTAACCGACACGGCGCGGTACTTAGCAATTTTATCGTTCCAGCGATACCTAAGCGACTCGCCGGAAGTTAACTCGGTAAATACGCGTCCGAGAGAACTGGCGTCACGACACACGGTTTCGTATGCACAGTTTACCACGAATATAACGTTTAAAATCATCTAGGAACGATAGGAAAAAAGTTTACTCTTACCGCGAACCGTCTAACCGACACGGCGCGGTACTTAGCAATTTTATCGTTCCAGCGATACCTAAGCGACTCGCCGGAAGTTAACTCGGTAAATACGCGTCCGAGAGAACTGGCGTCACGACACACGGTTTCGTATGCACAGTTTACCACGAATATAACGTTTAAAATCATCTAGGAACGATAGGAAAAAAGTTTACTCTTACCGCGAACCGTCTAACCGACACGGCGCGGTACTTAGCAATTTTATCGTTCCAGCGATACCTAAGCGACTCGCCGGAAGTTAACTCGGTAAATACGCGTCCGAGAGAACTGGCGTCACGACACACGGTTTCGTATGCACAGTTTACCACGAATATAACGTTTAAAATCATCTAGGAACGATAGGAAAAAAGTTTACTCTTACCGCGAACCGTCTAACCGACACGGCGCGGTACTTAGCAATTTTATCGTTCCAGCGATACCTAAGCGACTCGCCGGAAGTTAACTCGGTAAATACGCGTCCGAGAGAACTGGCGTCACGACACACGGTTTCGTATGCACAGTTTACCACGAATATAACGTTTAAAATCATCTAGGAACGATAGGAAAAAAGTTTACTCTTACCGCGAACCGTCTAACCGACACGGCGCGGTACTTAGCAATTTTATCGTTCCAGCGATACCTAAGCGACTCGCCGGAAGTTAACTCGGTAAATACGCGTCCGAGAGAACTGGCGTCACGACACACGGTTTCGTATGCACAGTTTACCACGAATATAACGTTTAAAATCATCTAGGAACGATAGGAAAAAAGTTTACTCTTACCGCGAACCGTCTAACCGACACGGCGCGGTACTTAGCAATTTTATCGTTCCAGCGATACCTAAGCGACTCGCCGGAAGTTAACTCGGTAAATACTCGTACGAGAGAACTGGCGTCACGACACACGGTTTCGTATGCACAGTTTACCACGAATATAACGTTTAAAATCATCTAGGAACGATAGGAAAAAAGTTTACTCTTACCGCGAACCGTCTAACCGACACGGCGCGGTACTTAGCAATTTTATCGTTCCAGCGATACCTAAGCGACTCGCCGGAAGTTAACTCGGTAAATACGCGTCCGAGAGAACTGGCGTCACGACACACGGTTTCGTATGCACAGTTTACCACGAATATAACGTTTAAAATCATCTAGGAACGATAGGAAAAAAGTTTACTCTTACCGCGAACCGTCTAACCGACACGGCGCGGTACTTAGCAATTTTATCGTTCCAGCGATACCTAAGCGACTCGCCGGAAGTTAACTCGGTAAATACGCGTCCGAGAGAACTGGCGTCACGACACACGGTTTCGTATGCACAGTTTACCACGAATATAACGTTTAAAATCATCTAGGAACGATAGGAAAAAAGTTTACTCTTACCGCGAACCGTCTAACCGACACGGCGCGGTACTTAGCAATTTTATCGTTCCAGCGATACCTAAGCGACTCGCCGGAAGTTAACTCGGTAAATACGCGTCCGAGAGAACTGGCGTCACGACACACGGTTTCGTATGCACAGTTTACCACGAATATAACGTTTAAAATCATCTAGGAACGATAGGAAAAAAGTTTACTCTTACCGCGAACCGTCTAACCGACACGGCGCGGTACTTAGCAATTTTATCGTTCCAGCGATACCTAAGCGACTCGCCGGAAGTTAACTCGGTAAATACGCGTCCGAGAGAACTGGCGTCACGACACACGGTTTCGTATGCACAGTTTACCACGAATATAACGTTTAAAATCATCTAGGAACGATAGTAAAAAAGTTTACTCTTACCGCGAACCGTCTAACCGACACGGCGCGGTACTTAGCAATTTTATCGTTCCAGCGATACCTACGCGACTCGCCGGAAGTTAACTCGGTAAATACGCGTCCGAGAGAACTGGCGTCACGACACACGGTTTCGTATGCACAGTTTACCACGAATATAACGTTTAAAATCATCTAGGAACGATAGGAAAAAAGTTTACTCTTACCGCGAACCGTCTAACCGACACGGCGCGGTACTTAGCAATTTTATCGTTCCAGCGATACCTAAGCGACTCGCCGGAAGTTAACTCGGTAAATACGCGTCCGAGAGAACTGGCGTCACGACACACGGTTTCGTATGCACAGTTTACCACGAATATAACGTTTAAAATCATCTAGGAACGATAGGAAAAAAGTTTACTCTTACCGCGAACCGTCTAACCGACACGGCGCGGTACTTAGCAATTTTATCGTTCCAGCGATACCTAAGCGACTCGCCGGAAGTTAACTCGGTAAATACGCGTCCGAGAGAACTGGCGTCACGACACACGGTTTCGTATGCACAGTTTACCACGAATATAACGTTTAAAATCATCTAGGAACGATAGGAAAAAAGTTTACTCTTACCGCGAACCGTCTAACCGACACGGCGCGGTACTTAGCAATTTTATCGTTCCAGCGATACCTAAGCGACTCGCCGGAAGTTAACTCGGTAAATACGCGTCCGAGAGAACTGGCGTCACGACACACGGTTTCGTATGCACAGTTTACCACGAATATAACGTTTAAAATCATCTAGGAACGATAGGAAAAAAGTTTACTCTTACCGCGAACCGTCTAACCGACACGGCGCGGTACTTAGCAATTTTATCGTTCCAGCGATACCTAAGCGACTCGCCGGAAGTTAACTCGGTAAATACGCGTCCGAGAGAACTGGCGTCACGACACACGGTTTCGTATGCACAGTTTACCACGAATATAACGTTTAAAATCATCTAGGAACGATAGGAAAAAAGTTTACTCTTACCGCGAACCGTCTAACCGACACGGCGCGGTACTTAGCAATTTTATCGTTCCAGCGATACCTAAGCGACTCGCCGGAAGTTAACTCGGTAAATACGCGTCCGAGAGAACTGGCGTCACGACACACGGTTTCGTATGCACAGTTTACCACGAATATAACGTTTAAAATCATCTAGGAACGATAGGAAAAAAGTTTACTCTTACCGCGAACCGTCTAACCGACACGGCGCGGTACTTAGCAATTTTATCGTTCCAGCGATACCTAAGCGACTCGCCGGAAGTTAACTCGGTAAATACGCGTCCGAGAGAACTGGCGTCACGACACACGGTTTCGTATGCACAGTTTACCACGAATATAACGTTTAAAATCATCTAGGAACGATAGGAAAAAAGTTTACTCTTACCGCGAACCGTCTAACCGACACGGCGCGGTACTTAGCAATTTTATCGTTCCAGCGATACCTAAGCGACTCGCCGGAAGTTAACTCGGTAAATACGCGTCCGAGAGAACTGGCGTCACGACACACGGTTTCGTATGCACAGTTTACCACGAATATAACGTTTAAAATCATCTAGGAACGATAGGAAAAAAGTTTACTCTTACCGCGAACCGTCTAACCGACACGGCGCGGTACTTAGCAATTTTATCGTTCCAGCGATACCTAAGCGACTCGCCGGAAGTTAACTCGGTAAATACGCGTCCGAGAGAACTGGCGTCACGACACACGGTTTCGTATGCACAGTTTACCACGAATATAACGTTTAAAATCATCTAGGAACGATAGGAAAAAAGTTTACTCTTACCGCGAACCGTCTAACCGACACGGCGCGGTACTTAGCAATTTTATCGTTCCAGCGATACCTAAGCGACTCGCCGGAAGTTAACTCGGTAAATACGCGTCCGAGAGAACTGGCGTCACGACACACGGTTTCGTATGCACAGTTTACCACGAATATAACGTTTAAAATCATCTAGGAACGATAGGAAAAAAGTTTACTCTTACCGCGAACCGTCTAACCGACACGGCGCGGTACTTAGCAATTTTATCGTTCCAGCGATACCTAAGCGACTCGCCGGAAGTTAACTCGGTAAATACGCGTCCGAGAGAACTGGCGTCACGACACACGTTTTCGTATGCACAGTTTACCACGAATATAACGTTTAAAATCATCTAGGAACGATAGGAAAAAAGTTTACTCTTACCGCGAACCGTCTAACCGACACGGCGCGGTACTTAGCAATTTTATCGTTCCAGCGATACCTAAGCGACTCGCCGGAAGTTAACTCGGTAAATACGCGTCCGAGAGAACTGGCGTCACGACACACGGTTTCGTATGCACAGTTTACCACGAATATAACGTTTAAAATCATCTAGGAACGATAGGAAAAAAGTTTACTCTTACCGCGAACCGTCTAACCGACACGGCGCGGTACTTAGCAATTTTATCGTTCCAGCGATACCTAAGCGACTCGCCGGAAGTTAACTCGGTAAATACGCGTCCGAGAGAACTGGCGTCACGACACACGGTTTCGTATGCACAGTTTACCACGAATATAACGTTTAAAATCATCTAGGAACGATAGGAAAAAAGTTTACTCTTACCGCGAACCGTCTAACCGACACGGCGCGGTACTTAGCAATTTTATCGTTCCAGCGATACCTAAGCGACTCGCCGGAAGTTAACTCGGTAAATACGCGTCCGAGAGAACTGGCGTCACGACACACGGTTTCGTATGCACAGTTTACCACGAATATAACGTTTAAAATCATCTAGGAACGATAGGAAAAAAGTTTACTCTTACCGCGAACCGTCTAACCGACACGGCGCGGTACTTAGCAATTTTATCGTTCCAGCGATACCTAAGCGACTCGCCGGAAGTTAACTCGACGTAAATACGCGTCCGAGAGAACTGGCGTCACGACACACGGTTTCGTATGCACAGTTTACCACGAATATAACGTTTAAAATCATCTAGGAACGATAGGAAAAAAGTTTACTCTTACCGCGAACCGTCTAACCGACACGGCGCGGTACTTAGCAATTTTATCGTTCCAGCGATACCTAAGCGACTCGCCGGAAGTTAACTCGGTAAATACGCGTCCGAGAGAACTGGCGTCACGACACACGGTTTCGTATGCACAGTTTACCACGAATATAACGTTTAAAATCATCTAGGAACGATAGGAAAAAAGTTTACTCTTACCGCGAACCGTCTAACCGACACGGCGCGGTACTTAGCAATTTTATCGTTCCAGCGATACCTAAGCGACTCGCCGGAAGTTAACTCGGTAAATACGCGTCCGAGAGAACTGGCGTCACGACACACGGTTTCGTATGCACAGTTTACCACGAATATAACGTTTAAAATCATCTAGGAACGATAGGAAAAAAGTTTACTCTTACCGCGAACCGTCTAACCGACACGGCGCGGTACTTAGCAATTTTATCGTTCCAGCGATACCTAAGCGACTCGCCGGAAGTTAACTCGGTAAATACGCGTCCGAGAGAACTGGCGTCACGACACACGGTTTCGTATGCACAGTTTACCACGAATATAACGTTTAAAATCATCTAGGAACGATAGGAAAAAAGTTTACTCTTACCGCGAACCGTCTAACCGACACGGCGCGGTACTTAGCAATTTTATCGTTCCAGCGATACCTAAGCGACTCGCCGGAAGTTAACTCGGTAAATACGCGTCCGAGAGAACTGGCGTCACGACACACGGTTTCGTATGCACAGTTTACCACGAATATAACGTTTAAAATCATCTAGGAACGATAGGAAAAAAGTTTACTCTTACCGCGAACCGTCTAACCGACACGGCGCGGTACTTAGCAATTTTATCGTTCCAGCGATACCTAAGCGACTCGCCGGAAGTTAACTCGCTTATAACTCGGTAAATACGCGTCCGAGAGAACTGGCGTCACGACACACGGTTTCGTATGCACAGTTTACCACGAATATAACGTTTAAAATCATCTAGGAACGATAGGAAAAAAGTTTACTCTTACCGCGAACCGTCTAACCGACACGGCGCGGTACTTAGCAATTTTATCGTTCCAGCGATACCTAAGCGACTCGCCGGAAGTTAACTCGCTATAACTCGGTAAATACGCGTCCGAGAGAACTGGCGTCACGACACACGGTTTCGTATGCACAGTTTACCACGAATATAACGTTTAAAATCATCTAGGAACGATAGGAAAAAAGTTTACTCTTACCGCGAACCGTCTAACCGACACGGCGCGGTACTTAGCAATTTTATCGTTCCAGCGATACCTACGCGACTCGCCGGAAGTTAACTCGGTAAATACGCGTCCGAGAGAACTGGCGTCACGACACACGGTTTCGTATGCACAGTTTACCACGAATATAACGTTTAAAATCATCTAGGAACGATAGGAAAAAAGTTTACTCTTACCGCGAACCGTCTAACCGACACGGCGCGGTACTTAGCAATTTTATCGTTCCAGCGATACCTAAGCGACTCGCCGGAAGTTAACTCGGTAAATACGCGTCCGAGAGAACTGGCGTCACGACACACGGTTTCGTATGCACAGTTTACCACGAATATAACGTTTAAAATCATCTAGGAACGATAGGAAAAAAGTTTACTCTTACCGCGAACCGTCTAACCGACACGGCGCGGTACTTAGCAATTTTATCGTTCCAGCGATACCTAAGCGACTCGCCGGAAGTTAACTCGGTAAATACGCGTCCGAGAGAACTGGCGTCACGACACACGGTTTCGTATGCACAGTTTACCACGAATATAACGTTTAAAATCATCTAGGAACGATAGGAAAAAAGTTTACTCTTACCGCGAACCGTCTAACCGACACGGCGCGGTACTTAGCAATTTTATCGTTACCAGCGATACCTAAGCGACTCGCCGGAAGTTAACTCGGTAAATACGCGTCCGAGAGAACTGGCGTCACGACACACGGTTTCGTATGCACAGTTTACCACGAATATAACGTTTAAAATCATCTAGGAACGATAGGAAAAAAGTTTACTCTTACCGCGAACCGTCTAACCGACACGGCGCGGTACTTAGCAATTTTATCGTTCCAGCGATACCTAAGCGACTCGCCGGAAGTTAACTCGGTAAATACGCGTCCGAGAGAACTGGCGTCACGACACACGGTTTCGTATGCACAGTTTACCACGAATATAACGTTTAAAATCATCTAGGAACGATAGGAAAAAAGTTTACTCTTACCGCGAACCGTCTAACCGACACGGCGCGGTACTTAGCAATTTTATCGTTCCAGCGATACCTAAGCGACTCGCCGGAAGTTAACTCGGTAAATACGCGTCCGAGAGAACTGGCGTCACGACACACGGTTTCGTATGCACAGTTTACCACGAATATAACGTTTAAAATCATCTAGGAACGATAGGAAAAAAGTTTACTCTTACCGCGAACCGTCTAACCGACACGGCGCGGTACTTAGCAATTTTATCGTTCCAGCGATACCTAAGCGACTCGCCGGAAGTTAACTCGGTAAATACGCGTCCGAGAGAACTGGCGTCACGACACACGGTTTCGTATGCACAGTTTACCACGAATATAACGTTTAAAATCATCTAGGAACGATAGGAAAAAAGTTTACTCTTACCGCGAACCGTCTAACCGACACGGCGCGGTACTTAGCAATTTTATCGTTCCAGCGATACCTAAGCGACTCGCCGGAAGTTAACTCGGTAAATACGCGTCCGAGAGAACTGGCGTCACGACACACGGTTTCGTATGCACAGTTTACCACGAATATAACGTTTAAAATCATCTAGGAACGATAGGAAAAAAGTTTACTCTTACCGCGAACCGTCTAACCGACACGGCGCGGTACTTAGCAATTTTATCGTTCCAGCGATACCTAAGCGACTCGCCGGAAGTTAACTCGGTAAATACGCGTCCGAGAGAACTGGCGTCACGACACACGGTTTCGTATGCACAGTTTACCACGAATATAACGTTTAAAATCATCTAGGAACGATAGGAAAAAAGTTTACTCTTACCGCGAACCGTCTAACCGACACGGCGCGGTACTTAGCAATTTTATCGTTCCAGCGATACCTAAGCGACTCGCCGGAAGTTAACTCGGTAAATACGCGTCCGAGAGAACTGGCGTCACGACACACGGTTTCGTATGCACAGTTTACCACGAATATAACGTTTAAAATCATCTAGGAACGATAGGAAAAAAGTTTACTCTTACCGCGAACCGTCTAACCGACACGGCGCGGTACTTAGCAATTTTATCGTTCCAGCGATACCTAAGCGACTCGCCGGAAGTTAACTCGTTTCTCGGTAAATACGCGTCCGAGAGAACTGGCGTCACGACACACGGTTTCGTATGCACAGTTTACCACGAATATAACGTTTAAAATCATCTAGGAACGATAGGAAAAAAGTTTACTCTTACCGCGAACCGTCTAACCGACACGGCGCGGTACTTAGCAATTTTATCGTTCCAGCGATACCTAAGCGACTCGCCGGAAGTTAACTCGGTAAATACGCGTCCGAGAGAACTGGCGTCACGACACACGGTTTCGTATGCACAGTTTACCACGAATATAACGTTTAAAATCATCTAGGAACGATAGGAAAAAAGTTTACTCTTACCGCGAACCGTCTAACCGACACGGCGCGGTACTTAGCAATTTTATCGTTCCAGCGATACCTAAGCGACTCGCCGGAAGTTAACTCGGTAAATACGCGTCCGAGAGAACTGGCGTCACGACACACGGTTTCGTATGCACAGTTTACCACGAATATAACGTTTAAAATCATCTAGGAACGATAGGAAAAAAGTTTACTCTTACCGCGAACCGTCTAACCGACACGGCGCGGTACTTAGCAATTTTATCGTTCCAGCGATACCTAAGCGACTCGCCGGAAGTTAACTCGGTAAATACGCGTCCGAGAGAACTGGCGTCACGACACACGGTTTCGTATGCACAGTTTACCACGAATATAACGTTTAAAATCATCTAGGAACGATAGGAAAAAAGTTTACTCTTACCGCGAACCGTCTAACCGACACGGCGCGGTACTTAGCAATTTTATCGTTCCAGCGATACCTAAGCGACTCGCCGGAAGTTAACTCGGTAAATACGCGTCCGAGAGAACTGGCGTCACGACACACGGTTTCGTATGCACAGTTTACCACGAATATAACGTTTAAAATCATCTAGGAACGATAGGAAAAAAGTTTACTCTTACCGCGAACCGTCTAACCGACACGGCGCGGTACTTAGCAATTTTATCGTTCCAGCGATACCTAAGCGACTCGCCGGAAGTTAACTCGGTAAATACGCGTCCGAGAGAACTGGCGTCACGACACACGGTTTCGTATGCACAGTTTACCACGAATATAACGTTTAAAATCATCTAGGAACGATAGGAAAAAAGTTTACTCTTACCGCGAACCGTCTAACCGACACGGCGCGGTACTTAGCAATTTTATCGTTCCAGCGATACCTAAGCGACTCGCCGGAAGTTAACTCGGTAAATACGCGTCCGAGAGAACTGGCGTCACGACACACGGTTTCGTATGCACAGTTTACCACGAATATAACGTTTAAAATCATCTAGGAACGATAGGAAAAAAGTTTACTCTTACCGCGAACCGTCTAACCGACACGGCGCGGTACTTAGCAATTTTATCGTTCCAGCGATACCTAAGCGACTCGCCGGAAGTTAACTCGGTAAATACGCGTCCGAGAGAACTGGCGTCACGACACACGGTTTCGTATGCACAGTTTACCACGAATATAACGTTTAAAATCATCTAGGAACGATAGGAAAAAAGTTTACTCTTACCGCGAACCGTCTAACCGACACGGCGCGGTACTTAGCAATTTTATCGTTCCAGCGATACCTAAGCGACTCGCCGGAAGTTAACTCGGTAAATACGCGTCCGAGAGAACTGGCGTCACGACACACGGTTTCGTATGCACAGTTTACCACGAATATAACGTTTAAAATCATCTAGGAACGATAGGAAAAAAGTTTACTCTTACCGCGAACCGTCTAACCGACACGGCGCGGTACTTAGCAATTTTATCGTTCCAGCGATACCTAAGCGACTCGCCGGAAGTTAACTCGGTAAATACGCGTCCGAGAGAACTGGCGTCACGACACACGGTTTCGTATGCACAGTTTACCACGAATATAACGTTTAAAATCATCTAGGAACGATAGGAAAAAAGTTTACTCTTACCGCGAACCGTCTAACCGACACGGCGCGGTACTTAGCAATTTTATCGTTCCAGCGATACCTAAGCGACTCGCCGGAAGTTAACTCGGTAAATACGCGTCCGAGAGAACTGGCGTCACGACACACGGTTTCGTATGCACAGTTTACCACGAATATAACGTTTAAAATCATCTAGGAACGATAGGAAAAAAGTTTACTCTTACCGCGAACCGTCTAACCGACACGGCGCGGTACTTAGCAATTTTATCGTTCCAGCGATACCTAAGCGACTCGCCGGAAGTTAACTCGGTAAATACGCGTCCGAGAGAACTGGCGTCACGACACACGGTTTCGTATGCACAGTTTACCACGAATATAACGTTTAAAATCATCTAGGAACGATAGGAAAAAAGTTTACTCTTACCGCGAACCGTCTAACCGACACGGCGCGGTACTTAGCAATTTTATCGTTCCAGCGATACCTAAGCGACTCGCCGGAAGTTAACTCGCTTATAACTCGGTAAATACGCGTCCGAGAGAACTGGCGTCACGACACACGGTTTCGTATGCACAGTTTACCACGAATATAACGTTTAAAATCATCTAGGAACGATAGGAAAAAAGTTTACTCTTACCGCGAACCGTCTAACCGACACGGCGCGGTACTTAGCAATTTTATCGTTCCAGCGATACCTAAGCGACTCGCCGGAAGTTAACTCGGTAAATACGCGTCCGAGAGAACTGGCGTCACGACACACGGTTTCGTATGCACAGTTTACCACGAATATAACGTTTAAAATCATCTAGGAACGATAGGAAAAAAGTATACTCTTACCGCGAACCGTCTAACCGACACGGCGCGGTACTTAGCAATTTTATCGTTCCAGCGATACCTAAGCGACTCGCCGGAAGTTAACTCGGTAAATACGCGTCCGAGAGAACTGGCGTCACGACACACGGTTTCGTATGCACAGTTTACCACGAATATAACGTTTAAAATCATCTAGGAACGATAGGAAAAAAGTTTACTCTTACCGCGAACCGTCTAACCGACACGGCGCGGTACTTAGCAATTTTATCGTTCCAGCGATACCTAAGCGACAACTGGCGTCACGACACACGGTTTCGTATGCACAGTTTACCACGAATATAACGTTTAAAATCATCTAGGAACGATAGGAAAAAAGTTTACTCTTACCGCGAACCGTCTAACCGACACGGCGCGGTACTTAGCAATTTTATCGTTCCAGCGATACCTAAGCGACTCGCCGGAAGTTAACTCGCTTATAACTCGGTAAATACGCGTCCGAGAGAACTGGCGTCACGACACACGGTTTCGTATGCACAGTTTACCACGAATATAACCTTTTAAAATCATCTAGGAACGATAGGAAAAAAGTTTACTCTTACCGCGAACCGTCTAACCGACACGGCGCGGTACTTAGCAATTTTATCGTTCCAGCGATACCTAAGCGACTCGCCGGAAGTTAACTCGGTAAATACGCGTCCGAGAGAACTGGCGTCACGACACACGGTTTCGTATGCACAGTTTACCACGAATATAACGTTTAAAATCATCTAGGAACGATAGGAAAAAAGTTTACTCTTACCGCGAACCGTCTAACCGACACGGCGCGGTACTTAGCAATTTTATCGTTCCAGCGATACCTAAGCGACTCGCCGGAAGTTAACTCGCTTATAACTCGGTAAATACGCGTCCGAGAGAACTGGCGTCACGACACACGGTTTCGTATGCACAGTTTACCACGAATATAACGTTTAAAATCATCTAGGAACGATAGGAAAAAAGTTTACTCTTACCGCGAACCGTCTAACCGACACGGCGCGGGTACTTAGCAATTTTATCGTTCCAGCGATACCTAAGCGACTCGCCGGAAGTTAACTCGCTTATAACTCGTAAATACGCGTCCGAGAGAACTGGCGTCACGACACACGGTTTCGTATGCACAGTTTACCACGAATATAACGTTTAAAATCATCTAGGAACGATAGGAAAAAAGTTTACTCTTACCGCGAACCGTCTAACCGACACGGCGCGGTACTTAGCAATTTTATCGTTCCAGCGATACCTAAGCGACTCGCCGGAAGTTAACTCGCTTATAACTCGGTAAATACGCGTCCGAGAGAACTGGCGTCACGACACACGGTTTCGTATGCACAGTTTACCACGAATATATCGTTTAAAATCATCTAGGAACGATAGGAAAAAAGTTTACTCTTACCGCGAACCGTCTAACCGACACGGCGCGGTACTTAGCAATTTTATCGTTCCAGCGATACCTAAGCGACTCGCCGGAAGTTAACTCGGTAAATACGCGTCCGAGAGAACTGGCGTCACGACACACGGTTTCGTATGCACAGTTTACCACGAATATAACGTTTAAAATCATCTAGGAACGATAGGAAAAAAGTTTACTCTTACCGCGAACCGTCTAACCGACACGGCGCGGTACTTAGCAATTTTATCGTTCCAGCGATACCTAAGCGACTCGCCGGAAGTTAACTCGGTAAATACGCGTCCGAGAGAACTGGCGTCACGACACACGGTTTCGTATGCACAGTTTACCACGAATATAACGTTTAAAATCATCTAGGAACGATAGGAAAAAAGTTTACTCTTACCGCGAACCGTCTAACCGACACGGCGCGGTACTTAGCAATTTTATCGTTCCAGCGATACCTAAGCGACTCGCCGGAAGTTAACTCGGTAAATACGCGTCCGAGAGAACTGGCGTCACGACACACGGTTTCGTATGCACAGTTTACCACGAATATAACGTTTAAAATCATCTAGGAACGATAGGAAAAAAGTTTACTCTTACCGCGAACCGTCTAACCGACACGGCGCTGGTACTTAGCAATTTTATCGTTCCAGCGATACCTAAGCGACTCGCCGGAAGTTAACTCGGTAAATACGCGTCCGAGAGAACTGGCGTCACGACACACGGTTTCGTATGCACAGTTTACCACGAATATAACGTTTAAAATCATCTAGGAACGATAGGAAAAAAGTTTACTCTTACCGCGAACCGTCTAACCGACACGGCGCGGTACTTAGCAATTTTATCGTTCCAGCGATACCTAAGCGACTCGCCGGAAGTTAACTCGCTTATAACTCGGTAAATACGCGTCCGAGAGAACTGGCGTCACGACACACGGTTTCGTATGCACAGTTTACCACGAATATAACGTTTAAAATCATCTAGGAACGATAGGAAAAAAGTTTACTCTTACCGCGAACCGTCTAACCGACACGGCGCGGTACTTAGCAATTTTATCGTTCCAGCGATACCTAAGCGACTCGCCGGAAGTTAACTCGCTTATAACTCGGTAAATACGCGTCCGAGAGAACTGGCGTCACGACACACGGTTTCGTATGCACAGTTTACCACGAATATAACGTTTAAAATCATCTAGGAACGATAGGAAAAAAGTTTACTCTTACCGCGAACCGTCTAACCGACACGGCGCGGTACTTAGCAATTTTATCGTTCCAGCGATACCTAAGCGACTCGCCGGAAGTTAACTCGGTAAATACGCGTCCGAGAGAACTGGCGTCACGACACACGGTTTCGTATGCACAGTTTACCACGAATATAACGTTTAAAATCATCTAGGAACGATAGGAAAAAAGTTTACTCTTACCGCGAACCGTCTAACCGACACGGCGCGGTACTTAGCAATTTTATCGTTCCAGCGATACGAAAGCGACTCGCCGGAAGTTAACTCGGTAAATACGCGTCCGAGAGAACTGGCGTCACGACACACGGTTTCGTATGCACAGTTTACCACGAATATAACGTTTAAAATCATCTAGGAACGATAGGAAAAAAGTTTACTCTTACCGCGAACCGTCTAACCGACACGGCGCGGTACTTAGCAATTTTATCGTTCCAGCGATACCTAAGCGACTCGCCGGAAGTTAACTCGCTTATAACTCGGTAAATACGCGTCCGAGAGAACTGGCGTCACGACACACGGTTTCGTATGCACAGTTTACCACGAATATAACGTTTAAAATCATCTAGGAACGATAGGAAAAAAGTTTACTCTTACCGCGAACCGTCTAACCGACACGGCGCGGTACTTAGCAATTTTATCGTTCCAGCGATACCTAAGCGACTCGCCGGAAGTTAACTCGGTAAATACGCGTCCGAGAGAACTGGCGTCACGACACACGGTTTCGTATGCACAGTTTACCACGAATATAACGTTTAAAATCATCTAGGAACGATAGGAAAAAAGTTTACTCTTACCGCGAACCGTCTAACCGACACGGCGCGGTACTTAGCAATTTTATCGTTCCAGCGATACCTAAGCGACTCGCCGGAAGTTAACGCGCTTATAACTCGGTAAATACGCGTCCGAGAGAACTGGCGTCACGACACACGGTTTCGTATGCACAGTTTACCACGAATATAACGTTTAAAATCATCTAGGAACGATAGGAAAAAAGTTTACTCTTACCGCGAACCGTCTAACCGACACGGCGCGGTACTTAGCAATTTTATCGTTCCAGCGATACCTAAGCGACTCGCCGGAAGTTAACTCGCTTATAACTCGGTAAATACGCGTCCGAGAGAACTGGCGCCACGACACACGGTTTCGTATGCACAGTTTACCACGAATATAACGTTTAAAATCATCTAGGAACGATAGGAAAAAAGTTTACTCTTACCGCGAACCGTCTAACCGACACGGCGCGGTACTTAGCAATTTTATCGTTCCAGCGATACCTAAGCGACTCGCCGGAAGTTAACTCGGTAAATACGCGTCCGAGAGAACTGGCGTCACGACACACGGTTTCGTATGCACAGTTTACCACGAATATATCGTTTAAAATCATCTAGGAACGATAGGAAAAAAGTTTACTCTTACCGCGAACCGTCTAACCGACACGGCGCGGTACTTAGCAATTTTATCGTTCCAGCGATACCTAAGCGACTCGCCGGAAGTTAACTCGGTAAATACGCGTCCGAGAGAACTGGCGTCACGACACACGGTTTCGTATGCACAGTTTACCACGAATATAACGTTTAAAATCATCTAGGAACGATAGGAAAAAAGTTTACTCTTACCGCGAACCGTCTAACCGACACGGCGCGGTACTTAGCAATTTTATCGTTCCAGCGATACCTAAGCGACTCGCCGGAAGTTAACTCGGTAAATACGCGTCCGAGAGAACTGGCGTCACGACACACGGTTTCGTATGCACAGTTTACCACGAATATAACGTTTAAAATCATCTAGGAACGATAGGAAAAAAGTTTACTCTTACCGCGAACCGTCTAACCGACACGGCGCGGTACTTAGCAATTTTATCGTTCCAGCGATACCTAAGCGACTCGCCGGAAGTTAACTCGGTAAATACGCGTCCGAGAGAACTGGCGTCACGACACACGGTTTCGTATGCACAGTTTACCACGAATATAACGTTTAAAATCATCTAGGAACGATAGGAAAAAAGTTTACTCTTACCGCGAACCGTCTAACCGACACGGCGCGGTACTTAGCAATTTTATCGTTCCAGCGATACCTAAGCGACTCGCCGGAAGTTAACTCGCTTATAACTCGGTAAATACGCGTCCGAGAGAACTGGCGTCACGACACACGGTTTCGTATGCACAGTTTACCACGAATATAACGTTTAAAATCATCTAGGAACGATAGGAAAAAAGTTTACTCTTACCGGTGGGACTTCGAGCAACGAAGTAGTACGCTATCGACCATTATTTTCAATTATTTCGGTAAATACGCATTGTAGCGCTTTGTAACTTTATATTCATTGTTAATATGTTTTATATTACAATGATCTAACATTTAAAATCGCCTGGAATCGATACAGAAAAAGTTTACTCTTGCCGTTGGAACTTAAAAAAATTTTTGAGTCCGAGAAAGTATATGAAAAGTTGAATGTTTTGTGTTAAATATCCTAGAAATACAAAAATTTATTGTATTTTACGAAATAAATTTTCACAGTTTTTTCGCTCTAAGTCCCAACAGCCCCGCCGGTTGGGCTGTTGCCGCGACGGTTTACCGCCATAAGCGCGCGTGCTATTGACCGCGCGGCGCCGGCGTCCCGGCCGGCCGTTCGGTATCTATAAGAGAGTCGACCGTTCGGTCGCTTCGATCGGTTCAGCGTGCGCTTGGGGCTATTCTACGATCTCGGTCGAGAAGCAGCTCTCACGGCGCCTCGAGACTTCGGTCTTGACTGTTTCGTATCGAATATTTTCTCTACACAGCATAGCCACGGGTCGGTGTCCTAGACCGAATGGCCCTTATGTGGCGAGCATCCTTCGGATGTTGGCGACTTGTATTCACTTTTGTGTATACTCGTACTAACTGAGCATCATCTCTTCATTCCGAGCGTTGCAGCATTGGATAAAAAAGAGGGTTATATTAAAGAAAACAAAAATGTCTAAAAATGACAAAATAAAATAAATATATTAAAATAGAACAAACCAAAATTGTTTGTGAAACATATATAAGAGAAAAAGAAAGAACATCAT
>CAKAJI010000910.1:25000-27500 GCA_916610255.1 Lasioglossum lativentre
TACGTGTGGAGGTCGCACTCGCGTTATACACACGGGAGTACATAGTTACTCGACGCGTGCTGCGACTCTCCCGTCCGTTGGCAAAATTAAGGCGCAGAGAGAGCCCGCCAGAGATATATACACCATTCGTGCATAACACACGGCAATATATATATAAATAATATGTACGCACTCTTTCGACAATGGGATGAAATATTGAGAGAATGACACACATAACAACGGTGCTTGCGTGAAGGTGAAAAAAGCATCGTATCGTTTACTTGTATTGGGGAGTGAGTGGGAAGAGCTGTACTTCGGGTCTTCGGGAATCGTCAACATTATCGACGTTCGCATTTGCAAACTCGAGCGATCGGTACGTACGATTTTCCGTCGGACGCTGAATGTTATAGTGTTCAACCCACGAATATAGAAATACCCGTCGTTTACGAATCACGATGTTCTCACCCGCCACCGAGAGAGTGGTCGTTCTCTTTGAAAAATACCTCGTATCAAAGAGTGGGCTCATGATTACATATATATAATATATATAATACGCCTTTGGTGTCTCTGCGTGTGTAGGCTCTCGACAATTATATATGGACATATATTACGGTCGCAAGAACATGGGATGTAAGCGTCGATTCGAATTCACATATCGCGCGCTTCCTCGGTCTTCGCCTGTAATGTCCGAAAAAATGTCCGTTGGAAACGGTGTCCCGAAAAGGACAAATAAAATCAGGGTAGCCTGTGGAAAACGCGCGGTGGGACGTGTTGTGTCCGTTCACGAACATCGAGAGATAGAGAGACGAGAGGACCGGCTGTGAAGCTCGCTTTTAAAGCTGCGTGAGTCTGACACCCTACTCTGTGTATGTACACACGAGCTTGGGACGAATGACCGCTGCCAGAGCCGGCTGAGAGTCCCGCTCTCTATTTATCGAGTTCGCGTATAACCAAGAGCACAAAACGTGTCGCCGCACGCGTTGTTCGTTGAAGAACGGTGTAATATATTCGAGAGGACCGGCTGTGAAGCTCCTCGCTTGTTAAGGCTATGTGTTGCGATTCTGACACCCTACTCTCTGTGGGGCGATAATACTGTGCACAAGAGTTGGGACGAACGATCGCGCACGGCCAGAGTGAGAGAGCCGGCTGTGAAGTCCGCTAACATCGAATTCACATTTCCAATAAAAAGGAGGAGGGAAGTGTTCTGGATCCAGTATATCGGGTTGTCTATGATCCCCGTCGTTTTCAGAATTCCCCTCCGCGTTTTCCATTTTAAAGGTTTTTCAATGTACTGTTCGCCCGGCCGTGTCAGGTACGTGCTGTCTCCGCGCGTGCGTACTCTGCGCGGTTTCCGTTTCCACGGACGACTGTGTCGTCCTTAAAAACGACGCCTGAATCTCCTTCGCGCGCTGGTTGGAGTTTTCAGGTATCGGCGTTCTTACGAACCGCAGAACAAAGAGACAAAATATACATATATTGATTACAAATCAAAATTATACGATTACCCTGAACGGTGGATCACTTGGCTCGTGGGTCGATGAAGAACGCAGCTAATTGCGCGTCAACGTGTGAACTGCAGGACACATGAACATCGACATTTCGAACGCACATTGCGGTCCACGGATACAATTCCTGGACCACGCCTGGCTGAGGGTCGTTTACGTAACCAAATACTGCTTGCGTTGCTCTTGTAAGTCCCCGCCGTCGCTTACCTCTCCAATATTTATAAAATTGGAGGGCGCAAGAGCGTTTCTGAGTCGGGTTGCGAAGATGCTCTACGTACGAGCGAATGATGGGCGTTTCGTCGGCGTTTGACGCGGTTCTGTGAAAATTGTAAATTTTGCATTGCGTCTAACAGTTTCGCGAGAATAGTAGAGAGATTGGTATTCTCACATTCGGACTTGCGTGAGTGTTTTGCGGTGTCGCGAGTCGTACGACCGACCGCCCGTAAGACACCGCTCCGACGAGTTCGACATCTCTCACTTTCTCTGTGAAACGATTCGCATTGCGAAAGAAGCGTTTCACTCGTGAACATTCAACGCGCTCCCGACGTCGCCTGAAATGATGCGTATACGAAAGAGGTATAAAGAGTCAGTCTTTAAGAGACTATACAGATAATGGACACAAAAATAAAGAGAAGATACAGACACCCGTGTATAAAATCTGTGTGGTGTGCGATGTAAGCCCCAGGGAGATATATATATATAAAGAGAAATACGCTTGTGCGTGGATGTGTTTCTGTCTCTACATATTTAACATGCATGCGGAGGGTCGTCGTTGCCTAGCGACTTCTCGACAAACATTGTGAGAGTCCTTCGAGAAGAGAAAAAAGACGTTGGTCTCTCGTTCTACGAACGCTTGGATAATCGATGGACAGCGGAGCAACGCTAAATTGTGCGGGACGAGCACGCGTACTTGTATCGGGTTGAATAAAATTTCCCCGTCGTCGCGTGTCCTCGCTAATCAGCGTGTTGCCATTCCATCGCCACGTTCGTTGAATTGAATGACGACCGCGCGAGAT
>CAKAJI010000910.1:30000-35000 GCA_916610255.1 Lasioglossum lativentre
CTATACATAACAAACACACACCCATCGGGCGAAAGGGAATCCGGTTTCTATTCCGGAACCCGGCAGCGGAACCGCATACCATTCGGGCCCTCGTAAGAGTGTTCGTCGGGGTAACCCAAAATGACCTGGAGACGCCGTCGGGAGATCCGGGGAGAGTTTTCTTTTCTGTATAAGCGTTCGAGTTCCCTGGAAACCTCTAGCAGGGAGATAGGGTTTGGAACGCGAAGAGCACCGCAGTTGCGGCGGTGTCCGGATCTTCCCCTCGGACCTTGAAAATCCAGGAGAGGGCCACGTGGAGGTGTCGCGCCGGTTCGTACCCATATCCGCAGCAGGTCTCCAAGGTAAAGAGCCTCTAGTCGATAGATTAATGTAGGTAAGGGAAGTCGGCAAATTGGATCCGTAACTTCGGAATAAGGATTGGCTCTGAGGAGCGGGGCGTGTCGGGCTTGGTCGGGAAGCGGGTCTGGCTGACGTGCCGGGCCTGGGCGAGGTGAACACATTATTGATGGGAATCCGAGCTCGGTCCCGTGCCTTGGCCTCCCGCGGATCTTCCTTGCTGCGAGGCTTCCGTCTAGAACGGTCGTCCTCTTCGGCCGCCATTCAACGCTCAGCTCAGAACTGGCACGGACTAGGGGAATCCGACTGTCTAATTAAAACAAAGCATTGCGATGGCCCCCACGGGTGTTGACGCAATGTGATTTCTGCCCAGTGCTCTGAATGTCAACGTGAAGAAATTCAAAAAAGCGCGGGTAAACGGCGGGAGTAACTATGACTCTCTTAAGGTAGCCAAATGCCTCGTCATCTAATTAGTGACGCGCATGAATGGATTAACGAGATTCCCTCTGTCCCTATCTACTGGGAGTTCACCGCTAGGTGGCGCAGAGAACAGACGCGTCGTTACGTCGCTCCGTGTTCAGAGGAACTTTTCAGTGGTTAAAATCAGTGAAAGAATTCTAAAAAGTACTCTACAGTGTTCTGCTCGTGCCAGTGTACATGTGTACGAACTATCCTGGACGACAATTCACCCTGTGGAAAATTATAAGGGAAAACAAGTGTCGCGTCGGTTTTGGCCGCCATCTTGGCACGCCGGGACGCGTCAAACTTTTCAGTTATCGATAACCCGACTCCGGACAGAGGAATCAACCTGCCTTCATCTGTGCGAGTGTATCTAGTACACAGTAACATTATTAAAGTGAAAGCAAGGTGAATTTCGGAGAAATAGAGCGAACATTAGTGAAATAAGAATAGGACGCTAACTTGGCCGCCATCTTGGACGCCATATTGGACGCTTCGTCAGACGGCCATATTGGACTCCGGCCATATTGGATTTCCTCCAGCACCGCGGCTTTTTCAAACATGGGGAAAAATAAAAAGAAGAATAGACAGTCGGACCCGGAGGACAACTGGCCGAGTATAGTTACGCAGTCACCGACTTCTTCCTGCGTCGACACGCCGATGAAGGAAGAAGTGAATGGAACGAAGAGGAAGGACCGCAGCCCGTCTCCGGAGAAGGAGAATAGGAAAACTAAGGTGAAGCGTAAGCTGATCACCGAGATCACCGAGGTCACTGGAGACCAGGAGAAGGCTGAGGTGCCAAAAAATCTGGACGAAAACACCAACTCCGTCGAGGCTTTAAAGGGCAAGTCCGATAAAATTATCGAGGCTCTGCAAAAGTTCGTGTTTGCAGACGCCAATAACGTCAATCGCCGCGCCGCCGAGTACATCGTGACCGCGTGCACGAAACTCGGCAACTTAGTATCCGACGCGCTCATGGCTAACAGCCACCTCGAGGGTCAAATTACGACCCTCAAATCCGCCGGTCCACCTCGCGCTCCCCTTTCCGCCGCCCCCGCGTCGAAACCAACCACCGTCGGCTCCGAAACTTACGCGCAACGTCTCCGCCTCTCCGCGAGAACCGTCGCCACGTCCACCCTGAAACAGGATCCCCCTAAAGTCGTGACGATCATCCCGAAAGATCCGAAAATGTTCGCGTCCAGCGAGGCAACAAAACAGGCGGTTCAACGCCTTTTGTCGCCCGCGGAATTTAACGTACGCGTCCGCGGTCTCCGAAACATTAGTGGGAACGGTATCCTAATTGAAGCGGCGAAAGGTTGTAACCTCACGGGAATAACCCAAAGCCGAAAATTATTAGACGCAGGCCTCATTGCCACTGATCCTCCTAAAAAATCCCCTCGCGTCATCATATATAACGCGCCGCGCTCCGAGAACGATCGGGAAATAATTGATGCGATTATCCGGCAAAACGTAGACGACCCAAAAGAGCGAACCGTAGTCAAAGAAAATACAAAAGTGTCCTTCCGATCCGGCCCCCGAGACAAACCGACCCACCACCTCATCCTCGAGGTCTCGAAATCTGCCAGGGACATTCTTTTAAAAAATAACAACCGGATCTACCTCGGATGGGAGAGCTGTCGTATCGACGACTATATCGCGGCCACCCGATGTTACAAATGCCAATCGTACGGGCATACCACAAAATACTGTAGGGCCGAGAAGGAGGTCTGTGGCCACTGCGCTTCAACCGGCCATAATTTCAAAACGTGCCCCAACAAATCTAAAGACCCGGTCTGCTCCAATTGTAAAAAACACGGAAAGGAACACAACCACCTCGTAACTAGCAAGGATTGCCCGTGCCTTCACTCCGCGAAAGATCAGGTCCTGAAGCGAACCAATTATGAATAGTTCTCCCCCGCGAATTTGCCCGTCCCTCAAGATAGCGCAAGCGAACCTCCGTGGCTCCCAGAACGCGTCCCTCGAAATATGTCAGGTTATGAGACGCGAGAACATAGATATCCTTCTTATGCAAGAACCGTATAACGTGAAGGGCAAATTTATTGGCCTCACGAAATACATTACTGTCTCCGGCGCGGAGCCTGGCAACCGTGCCATGGCTGGAATCGCGATCCGCAACACGAACATCGCGATCCTTAAAATCACACAGCTTTCTGACGAATATTGCACGTGTATCGAGGTCACAGGGTCCTTCGGGAAACTGTACCTTGCTAGCGTGTACTTCAAGTTCTCGCACGATATCGAAAGGTATCTGGCGAGAATATCTCAAATCTGTCGCTCCCTCCGCGGACAGAAATTAATTATCGCTGCCGATGCCAACGCGAAGTCGTCGCAATGGCACAGCACTATAACCGACCAGCGAGGAGAAGAATTGGAATGGGTAATAACCCAGGAAAATTTGGTAGTCCTCAATGAACCCGGTAACCCGCCCACCTTTCGTAACCACAAAGGCTCCTCTAACGTCGATATCACACTTTCAAATTTCGCGACAGTCCGGTACATAAATAACTGGTCGGTCCACGAAAATTGGACCACTAGTGACCATAATCCGATTACTTTCACCTACAACGCACCAACCAGAACAAATCGTGCCACCCCAACCGCGAGATTCAATACAAATCGAGCCGACTGGGAGAAATTCCAAACGGCATTGTACAATGTTCGATCCGAGACGCCCGGTGATTTCCAATTCCACGACCGATCCGCAGTAGAGCTCTCCGCCGCGTT
This sequence comes from Lasioglossum lativentre, assembly GCA_916610255.1. Classification (NCBI taxonomy): domain Eukaryota; kingdom Metazoa; phylum Arthropoda; class Insecta; order Hymenoptera; family Halictidae; genus Lasioglossum; species Lasioglossum lativentre. The sequence continues at coordinate 33,541 of CAKAJI010000910.1, forward strand.
GATTCGAGCCGCGATAATCTCCGCCGCGAACCAATCCATTCCGAACAAGAAATCCTATGCGAAATCGGTTCCCTGGTGGACGGAAAATTTGACGACACTCAAGAAGAGAACCTACCGTACGCGGAAGGCCTTCCAAGTGGAGTCCGACCCATCCACTAGGGAATCGAAACGCATCGCGTATCTTCGAGTTCGTAGGGAATACACCTACGCGATCCAAAGCGCCAAGCGATCTAGCTGGCGCGAGTTTATTTCGAAAACCGGTAACGATAATCCATGGGGAGCGGCATACAAAATTTGTGTAAAGAAAATCCGTCCCGACACAGTTCTCGCGTCCACGCCGACATCGGCCGGAGCCCCGATTACATGGGAGGAGTCCGCGCGCAATCTCCTCCATGCCCTCGTCCCGGATGACACGCCGGATACCCTCGAGTCCCAGCGTCTTCGAAGATCCCTCCGCGACGTCCCACCGAACACCACTGATATAGATCTCTTCACCGACGATGAAATCCAACGCGCGATCCGCTCCCTCCGTAACGGCAAAGCCCCAGGCTCCGACCTCATCGAGGTCGGAATGCTTAAGGCTGCCTACCCGGTCTTAAAGAAAGACTTCAAGGCCCTCTTCAATGGCTGCCTATCCCACGGCTGCTTCCCAGCACCGTGGAAGTCCGGTTCCATTCGCGCCCTCCTCAAAGGCCCCGATCGCGACGAGTCCGCTACCAACTCCTACAGGCCAATTTGCCTACTCTCTGTAGTCGGTAAATGCCTGGAAAAGTTGATCCGCGAGCGGCTCGAACCGTTATTCCTCGACCCACTCCACGCGTCCCCTAGGCAGTTCGGTTTCCGGAAGCAGAAGTCGACGACTGACGCCATCCTCAGCGTGCGAGAGCGCCTCGGGGCGTCAACAGCAAAATATGCCCTGGCAATTTTGTTCGACATCTCGGGTGCGTTCGACCACGTGTGGTGGCCCAGCGTACTCTTCCGCCTGAAGGAAAGGGGCTGCCCGAAAAACCTATACCTTCTCGTTTCCGATTACCTAAGTAACCGCACAGCCTCGCTCATCGGAAAACAATCCCGCGTCGATAAATCGGTCTCCAGGGGCTGTCCTCAGGGCTCGATTCTCGGCCCCAGCCTCTGGAATTTAGTGTTCGATGATCTGCTGAATACCCTGACCAGCGAGGGCGTCGAGGCGTTCGCGTACGCGGACGATCTTCTGCTTCTCGTGTCGGGTGACAGCAGACTCGAACTAGAACGAAAGGGGCAGTCCGCGACGAACACCATTGACAAATGGTGCGAGTCGGAAAAACTGTCCCTATCTCAGGGAAAATCGGAGATGATCCTTCTTCGTGGACATCTCGAAATTAGTAGACCCCCGACCATTAGAATCCAATCGAGTCAGATCCGGATGGTAAAAACCGTTAGGTACCTCGGCGTTTACTTCGATCAAGGCCTGAGAATCCGTA
>CAKAJI010000910.1:40000-57500 GCA_916610255.1 Lasioglossum lativentre
GTCACGACACACGGTTTCGTATGCACAGTTTACCACGAATATATCGTTTAAAATCATCTAGGAACGATAGGAAAAAAGTTTACTCTTACCGCGAACCGTCTAACCGACACGGCGCGGTACTTAGCAATTTTATCGTTCCAGCGATACCTAAGCGACTCGCCGGAAGTGAACGATAGGAAAAAAGTTTACTCTTACCGCGAACCGTCTAACCGACACGGCGCGGTACTTAGCAATTTTATCGTTCCAGCGATACCTAAGCGACTCGCCGGAAGTTAACTCGGTAAATACGCGTCCGAGAGAACTGGCGTCACGACACACGGTTTCGTATGCACAGTTTACCACGAATATAACGTTTAAAATCATCTAGGAACGATAGGAAAAAAGTTTACTCTTACCGCGAACCGTCTAACCGACACGGCGCGGTACTTAGCAATTTTATCGTTCCAGCGATACCTAAGCGACTCGCCGGAAGTTAACTCGGTAAATACGCGTCCGAGAGAACTGGCGTCACGACACACGGTTTCGTATGCACAGTTTACCACGAATATAACGTTTAAAATCATCTAGGAACGATAGGAAAAAAGTTTACTCTTACCGCGAACCGTCTAACCGACACGGCGCGGTACTTAGCAATTTTATCGTTCCAGCGATACCTAAGCGACTCGCCGGAAGTTAACTCGGTAAATACGCGTCCGAGAGAACTGGCGTCACGACACACGGTTTCGTATGCACAGTTTACCACGAATATAACGTTTAAAATCATCTAGGAACGATAGGAAAAAAGTTTACTCTTACCGCGAACCGTCTAACCGACACGGCGCGGTACTTAGCAATTTTATCGTTCCAGCGATACCTAAGCGACTCGCCGGAAGTTAACTCGGTAAATACGCGTCCGAGAGAACTGGCGTCACGACACACGGTTTCGTATGCACAGTTTACCACGAATATAACGTTTAAAATCATCTAGGAACGATAGGAAAAAAGTTTACTCTTACCGCGAACCGTCTAACCGACACGGCGCGGTACTTAGCAATTTTATCGTTCCAGCGATACCTAAGCGACTCGCCGGAAGTTAACTCGGTAAATACGCGTCCGAGAGAACTGGCGTCACGACACACGGTTTCGTATGCACAGTTTACCACGAATATAACGTTTAAAATCATCTAGGAACGATAGGAAAAAAGTTTACTCTTACCGCGAACCGTCTAACCGACACGGCGCGGTACTTAGCAATTTTATCGTTCCAGCGATACCTAAGCGACTCGCCGGAAGTTAACTCGGTAAATACGCGTCCGAGAGAACTGGCGTCACGACACACGGTTTCGTATGCACAGTTTACCACGAATATAACGTTTAAAATCATCTAGGAACGATAGGAAAAAAGTTTACTCTTACCGCGAACCGTCTAACCGACACGGCGCGGTACTTAGCAATTTTATCGTTCCAGCGATACCTAAGCGACTCGCCGGAAGTTAACTCGGTAAATACGCGTCCGAGAGAACTGGCGTCACGACACACGGTTTCGTATGCACAGTTTACCACGAATATAACGTTTAAAATCATCTAGGAACGATAGGAAAAAAGTTTACTCTTACCGCGAACCGTCTAACCGACACGGCGCGGTACTTAGCAATTTTATCGTTCCAGCGATACCTAAGCGACTCGCCGGAAGTTAACTCGGTAAATACGCGTCCGAGAGAACTGGCGTCACGACACACGGTTTCGTATGCACAGTTTACCACGAATATAACGTTTAAAATCATCTAGGAACGATAGGAAAAAAGTTTACTCTTACCGCGAACCGTCTAACCGACACGGCGCGGTACTTAGCAATTTTATCGTTCCAGCGATACCTAAGCGACTCGCCGGAAGTTAACTCGGTAAATACGCGTCCGAGAGAACTGGCGTCACGACACACGGTTTCGTATGCACAGTTTACCACGAATATAACGTTTAAAATCATCTAGGAACGATAGGAAAAAAGTTTACTCTTACCGCGAACCGTCTAACCGACACGGCGCGGTACTTAGCAATTTTATCGTTCCAGCGATACCTAAGCGACTCGCCGGAAGTTAACTCGGTAAATACGCGTCCGAGAGAACTGGCGTCACGACACACGGTTTCGTATGCACAGTTTACCACGAATATAACGTTTAAAATCATCTAGGAACGATAGGAAAAAAGTTTACTCTTACCGCGAACCGTCTAACCGACACGGCGCGGTACTTAGCAATTTTATCGTTCCAGCGATACCTAAGCGACTCGCCGGAAGTTAACTCGGTAAATACGCGTCCGAGAGAACTGGCGTCACGACACACGGTTTCGTATGCACAGTTTACCACGAATATAACGTTTAAAATCATCTAGGAACGATAGGAAAAAAGTTTACTCTTACCGCGAACCGTCTAACCGACACGGCGCGGTACTTAGCAATTTTATCGTTCCAGCGATACCTAAGCGACTCGCCGGAAGTTAACTCGGTAAATACGCGTCCGAGAGAACTGGCGTCACGACACACGGTTTCGTATGCACAGTTTACCACGAATATAACGTTTAAAATCATCTAGGAACGATAGGAAAAAAGTTTACTCTTACCGCGAACCGTCTAACCGACACGGCGCGGTACTTAGCAATTTTATCGTTCCAGCGATACCTAAGCGACTCGCCGGAAGTTAACTCGGTAAATACGCGTCCGAGAGAACTGGCGTCACGACACACGGTTTCGTATGCACAGTTTACCACGAATATAACGTTTAAAATCATCTAGGAACGATAGGAAAAAAGTTTACTCTTACCGCGAACCGTCTAACCGACACGGCGCGGTACTTAGCAATTTTATCGTTCCAGCGATACCTAAGCGACTCGCCGGAAGTTAACTCGGTAAATACGCGTCCGAGAGAACTGGCGTCACGACACACGGTTTCGTATGCACAGTTTACCACGAATATAACGTTTAAAATCATCTAGGAACGATAGGAAAAAAGTTTACTCTTACCGCGAACCGTCTAACCGACACGGCGCGGTACTTAGCAATTTTATCGTTCCAGCGATACCTAAGCGACTCGCCGGAAGTTAACTCGGTAAATACGCGTCCGAGAGAACTGGCGTCACGACACACGGTTTCGTATGCACAGTTTACCACGAATATAACGTTTAAAATCATCTAGGAACGATAGGAAAAAAGTTTACTCTTACCGCGAACCGTCTAACCGACACGGCGCGGTACTTAGCAATTTTATCGTTCCAGCGATACCTAAGCGACTCGCCGGAAGTTAACTCGGTAAATACGCGTCCGAGAGAACTGGCGTCACGACACACGGTTTCGTATGCACAGTTTACCACGAATATAACGTTTAAAATCATCTAGGAACGATAGGAAAAAAGTTTACTCTTACCGCGAACCGTCTAACCGACACGGCGCGGTACTTAGCAATTTTATCGTTCCAGCGATACCTAAGCGACTCGCCGGAAGTTAACTCGGTAAATACGCGTCCGAGAGAACTGGCGTCACGACACACGGTTTCGTATGCACAGTTTACCACGAATATAACGTTTAAAATCATCTAGGAACGATAGGAAAAAAGTTTACTCTTACCGCGAACCGTCTAACCGACACGGCGCGGTACTTAGCAATTTTATCGTTCCAGCGATACCTAAGCGACTCGCCGGAAGTTAACTCGGTAAATACGCGTCCGAGAGAACTGGCGTCACGACACACGGTTTCGTATGCACAGTTTACCACGAATATAACGTTTAAAATCATCTAGGAACGATAGGAAAAAAGTTTACTCTTACCGCGAACCGTCTAACCGACACGGCGCGGTACTTAGCAATTTTATCGTTCCAGCGATACCTAAGCGACTCGCCGGAAGTTAACTCGGTAAATACGCGTCCGAGAGAACTGGCGTCACGACACACGGTTTCGTATGCACAGTTTACCACGAATATAACGTTTAAAATCATCTAGGAACGATAGGAAAAAAGTTTACTCTTACCGCGAACCGTCTAACCGACACGGCGCGGTACTTAGCAATTTTATCGTTCCAGCGATACCTAAGCGACTCGCCGGAAGTTAACTCGGTAAATACGCGTCCGAGAGAACTGGCGTCACGACACACGGTTTCGTATGCACAGTTTACCACGAATATAACGTTTAAAATCATCTAGGAACGATAGGAAAAAAGTTTACTCTTACCGCGAACCGTCTAACCGACACGGCGCGGTACTTAGCAATTTTATCGTTCCAGCGATACCTAAGCGACTCGCCGGAAGTTAACTCGGTAAATACGCGTCCGAGAGAACTGGCGTCACGACACACGGTTTCGTATGTACAGTTTACCACGAATATAACGTTTAAAATCATCTAGGAACGATAGGAAAAAAGTTTACTCTTACCGCGAACCGTCTAACCGACACGGCGCGGTACTTAGCAATTTTATCGTTCCAGCGATACCTAAGCGACTCGCCGGAAGTTAACTCGGTAAATACGCGTCCGAGAGAACTGGCGTCACGACACACGGTTTCGTATGCACAGTTTACCACGAATATAACGTTTAAAATCATCTAGGAACGATAGGAAAAAAGTTTACTCTTACCGCGAACCGTCTAACCGACACGGCGCGGTACTTAGCAATTTTATCGTTCCAGCGATACCTAAGCGACTCGCCGGAAGTTAACTCGGTAAATACGCGTCCGAGAGAACTGGCGTCACGACACACGGTTTCGTATGCACAGTTTACCACGAATATAACGTTTAAAATCATCTAGGAACGATAGGAAAAAAGTTTACTCTTACCGCGAACCGTCTAACCGACACGGCGCGGTACTTAGCAATTTTATCGTTCCAGCGATACCTAAGCGACTCGCCGGAAGTTAACTCGGTAAATACGCGTCCGAGAGAACTGGCGTCACGACACACGGTTTCGTATGCACAGTTTACCACGAATATAACGTTTAAAATCATCTAGGAACGATAGGAAAAAAGTTTACTCTTACCGCGAACCGTCTAACCGACACGGCGCGGTACTTAGCAATTTTATCGTTCCAGCGATACCTAAGCGACTCGCCGGAAGTTAACTCGGTAAATACGCGTCCGAGAGAACTGGCGTCACGACACACGGTTTCGTATGCACAGTTTACCACGAATATAACGTTTAAAATCATCTAGGAACGATAGGAAAAAAGTTTACTCTTACCGCGAACCGTCTAACCGACACGGCGCGGTACTTAGCAATTTTATCGTTCCAGCGATACCTAAGCGACTCGCCGGAAGTTAACTCGGTAAATACGCGTCCGAGAGAACTGGCGTCACGACACACGGTTTCGTATGCACAGTTTACCACGAATATAACGTTTAAAATCATCTAGGAACGATAGGAAAAAAGTTTACTCTTACCGCGAACCGTCTAACCGACACGGCGCGGTACTTAGCAATTTTATCGTTCCAGCGATACCTAAGCGACTCGCCGGAAGTTAACTCGGTAAATACGCGTCCGAGAGAACTGGCGTCACGACACACGGTTTCGTATGCACAGTTTACCACGAATATAACGTTTAAAATCATCTAGGAACGATAGGAAAAAAGTTTACTCTTACCGCGAACCGTCTAACCGACACGGCGCGGTACTTAGCAATTTTATCGTTCCAGCGATACCTAAGCGACTCGCCGGAAGTTAACTCGGTAAATACGCGTCCGAGAGAACTGGCGTCACGACACACGGTTTCGTATGCACAGTTTACCACGAATATAACGTTTAAAATCATCTAGGAACGATAGGAAAAAAGTTTACTCTTACCGCGAACCGTCTAACCGACACGGCGCGGTACTTAGCAATTTTATCGTTCCAGCGATACCTAAGCGACTCGCCGGAAGTTAACTCGGTAAATACGCGTCCGAGAGAACTGGCGTCACGACACACGGTTTCGTATGCACAGTTTACCACGAATATAACGTTTAAAATCATCTAGGAACGATAGGAAAAAAGTTTACTCTTACCGCGAACCGTCTAACCGACACGGCGCGGTACTTAGCAATTTTATCGTTCCAGCGATACCTAAGCGACTCGCCGGAAGTTAACTCGGTAAATACGCGTCCGAGAGAACTGGCGTCACGACACACGGTTTCGTATGCACAGTTTACCACGAATATAACGTTTAAAATCATCTAGGAACGATAGGAAAAAAGTTTACTCTTACCGCGAACCGTCTAACCGACACGGCGCGGTACTTAGCAATTTTATCGTTCCAGCGATACCTAAGCGACTCGCCGGAAGTTAACTCGGTAAATACGCGTCCGAGAGAACTGGCGTCACGACACACGGTTTCGTATGCACAGTTTACCACGAATATAACGTTTAAAATCATCTAGGAACGATAGGAAAAAAGTTTACTCTTACCGCGAACCGTCTAACCGACACGGCGCGGTACTTAGCAATTTTATCGTTCCAGCGATACCTAAGCGACTCGCCGGAAGTTAACTCGGTAAATACGCGTCCGAGAGAACTGGCGTCACGACACACGGTTTCGTATGCACAGTTTACCACGAATATAACGTTTAAAATCATCTAGGAACGATAGGAAAAAAGTTTACTCTTACCGCGAACCGTCTAACCGACACGGCGCGGTACTTAGCAATTTTATCGTTCCAGCGATACCTAAGCGACTCGCCGGAAGTTAACTCGGTAAATACGCGTCCGAGAGAACTGGCGTCACGACACACGGTTTCGTATGCACAGTTTACCACGAATATAACGTTTAAAATCATCTAGGAACGATAGGAAAAAAGTTTACTCTTACCGCGAACCGTCTAACCGACACGGCGCGGTACTTAGCAATTTTATCGTTCCAGCGATACCTAAGCGACTCGCCGGAAGTTAACTCGGTAAATACGCGTCCGAGAGAACTGGCGTCACGACACACGGTTTCGTATGCACAGTTTACCACGAATATAACGTTTAAAATCATCTAGGAACGATAGGAAAAAAGTTTACTCTTACCGCGAACCGTCTAACCGACACGGCGCGGTACTTAGCAATTTTATCGTTCCAGCGATACCTAAGCGACTCGCCGGAAGTTAACTCGGTAAATACGCGTCCGAGAGAACTGGCGTCACGACACACGGTTTCGTATGCACAGTTTACCACGAATATAACGTTTAAAATCATCTAGGAACGATAGGAAAAAAGTTTACTCTTACCGCGAACCGTCTAACCGACACCGCGGTACTTAGCAATTTTATCGTTCCAGCGATACCTAAGCGACTCGCCGGAAGTTAACTCGGTAAATACGCGTCCGAGAGAACTGGCGTCACGACACACGGTTTCGTATGCACAGTTTACCACGAATATAACGTTTAAAATCATCTAGGAACGATAGGAAAAAAGTTTACTCTTACCGCGAACCGTCTAACCGACACGGCGCGGTACTTAGCAATTTTATCGTTCCAGCGATACCTAAGCGACTCGCCGGAAGTTAACTCGGTAAATACGCGTCCGAGAGAACTGGCGTCACGACACACGGTTTCGTATGCACAGTTTACCACGAATATAACGTTTAAAATCATCTAGGAACGATAGGAAAAAAGTTTACTCTTACCGCGAACCGTCTAACCGACACGGCGCGGTACTTAGCAATTTTATCGTTCCAGCGATACCTAAGCGACTCGCCGGAAGTTAACTCGGTAAATACGCGTCCGAGAGAACTGGCGTCACGACACACGGTTTCGTATGCACAGTTTACCACGAATATAACGTTTAAAATCATCTAGGAACGATAGGAAAAAAGTTTACTCTTACCGCGAACCGTCTAACCGACACGGCGCGGTACTTAGCAATTTTATCGTTCCAGCGATACCTAAGCGACTCGCCGGAAGTTAACCGTTAATACTCGGTAAATACGCGTCCGAGAGAACTGGCGTCACGACACACGGTTTCGTATGCACAGTTTACCACGAATATAACGTTTAAAATCATCTAGGAACGATAGGAAAAAAGTTTACTCTTACCGCGAACCGTCTAACCGACACGGCGCGGTACTTAGCAATTTTATCGTTCCAGCGATACCTAAGCGACTCGCCGGAAGTTAACTCGGTAAATACGCGTCCGAGAGAACTGGCGTCACGACACACGGTTTCGTATGCACAGTTTACCACGAATATAACGTTTAAAATCATCTAGGAACGATAGGAAAAAAGTTTACTCTTACCGCGAACCGTCTAACCGACACGGCGCGGTACTTAGCAATTTTATCGTTCCAGCGATACCTAAGCGACTCGCCGGAAGTTAACTCGGTAAATACGCGTCCGAGAGAACTGGCGTCACGACACACGGTTTCGTATGCACAGTTTACCACGAATATAACGTTTAAAATCATCTAGGAACGATAGGAAAAAAGTTTACTCTTACCGCGAACCGTCTAACCGACACGGCGCGGTACTTAGCAATTTTATCGTTCCAGCGATACCTAAGCGACTCGCCGGAAGTTAACTCGGTAAATACGCGTCCGAGAGAACTGGCGTCACGACACACGGTTTCGTATGCACAGTTTACCACGAATATAACGTTTAAAATCATCTAGGAACGATAGGAAAAAAGTTTACTCTTACCGCGAACCGTCTAACCGACACGGCGCGGTACTTAGCAATTTTATCGTTCCAGCGATACCTAAGCGACTCGCCGGAAGTTAACTCGGTAAATACGCGTCCGAGAGAACTGGCGTCACGACACACGGTTTCGTATGCACAGTTTACCACGAATATAACGTTTAAAATCATCTAGGAACGATAGGAAAAAAGTTTACTCTTACCGCGAACCGTCTAACCGACACGGCGCGGTACTTAGCAATTTTATCGTTCCAGCGATACCTAAGCGACTCGCCGGAAGTTAACTCGGTAAATACGCGTCCGAGAGAACTGGCGTCACGACACACGGTTTCGTATGCACAGTTTACCACGAATATAACGTTTAAAATCATCTAGGAACGATAGGAAAAAAGTTTACTCTTACCGCGAACCGTCTAACCGACACGGCGCGGTACTTAGCAATTTTATCGTTCCAGCGATACCTAAGCGACTCGCCGGAAGTTAACTCGGTAAATACGCGTCCGAGAGAACTGGCGTCACGACACACGGTTTCGTATGCACAGTTTACCACGAATATAACGTTTAAAATCATCTAGGAACGATAGGAAAAAAGTTTACTCTTACCGCGAACCGTCTAACCGACACGGCGCGGTACTTAGCAATTTTATCGTTCCAGCGATACCTAAGCGACTCGCCGGAAGTTAACTCGGTAAATACGCGTCCGAGAGAACTGGCGTCACGACACACGGTTTCGTATGCACAGTTTACCACGAATATAACGTTTAAAATCATCTAGGAACGATAGGAAAAAAGTTTACTCTTACCGCGAACCGTCTAACCGACACGGCGCGGTACTTAGCAATTTTATCGTTCCAGCGATACCTAAGCGACTCGCCGGAAGTTAACTCGGTAAATACGCGTCCGAGAGAACTGGCGTCACGACACACGGTTTCGTATGCACAGTTTACCACGAATATAACGTTTAAAATCATCTAGGAACGATAGGAAAAAAGTTTACTCTTACCGCGAACCGTCTAACCGACACGGCGCGGTACTTAGCAATTTTATCGTTCCAGCGATACCTAAGCGACTCGCCGGAAGTTAACTCGGTAAATACGCGTCCGAGAGAACTGGCGTCACGACACACGGTTTCGTATGCACAGTTTACCACGAATATAACGTTTAAAATCATCTAGGAACGATAGGAAAAAAGTTTACTCTTACCGCGAACCGTCTAACCGACACGGCGCGGTACTTAGCAATTTTATCGTTCCAGCGATACCTAAGCGACTCGCCGGAAGTTAACTCGGTAAATACGCGTCCGAGAGAACTGGCGTCACGACACACGGTTTCGTATGCACAGTTTACCACGAATATAACGTTTAAAATCATCTAGGAACGATAGGAAAAAAGTTTACTCTTACCGCGAACCGTCTAACCGACACGGCGCGGTACTTAGCAATTTTATCGTTCCAGCGATACCTAAGCGACTCGCCGGAAGTTAACTCGGTAAATACGCGTCCGAGAGAACTGGCGTCACGACACACGGTTTCGTATGCACAGTTTACCACGAATATAACGTTTAAAATCATCTAGGAACGATAGGAAAAAAGTTTACTCTTACCGCGAACCGTCTAACCGACACGGCGCGGTACTTAGCAATTTTATCGTTCCAGCGATACCTAAGCGACTCGCCGGAAGTTAACTCGGTAAATACGCGTCCGAGAGAACTGGCGTCACGACACACGGTTTCGTATGCACAGTTTACCACGAATATAACGTTTAAAATCATCTAGGAACGATAGGAAAAAAGTTTACTCTTACCGCGAACCGTCTAACCGACACGGCGCGGTACTTAGCAATTTTATCGTTCCAGCGATACCTAAGCGACTCGCCGGAAGTTAACTCGGTAAATACGCGTCCGAGAGAACTGGCGTCACGACACACGGTTTCGTATGCACAGTTTACCACGAATATAACGTTTAAAATCATCTAGGAACGATAGGAAAAAAGTTTACTCTTACCGCGAACCGTCTAACCGACACGGCGCGGTACTTAGCAATTTTATCGTTCCAGCGATACCTAAGCGACTCGCCGGAAGTTAACTCGGTAAATACGCGTCCGAGAGAACTGGCGTCACGACACACGGTTTCGTATGCACAGTTTACCACGAATATAACGTTTAAAATCATCTAGGAACGATAGGAAAAAAGTTTACTCTTACCGCGAACCGTCTAACCGACACGGCGCGGTACTTAGCAATTTTATCGTTCCAGCGATACCTAAGCGACTCGCCGGAAGTTAACTCGGTAAATACGCGTCCGAGAGAACTGGCGTCACGACACACGGTTTCGTATGCACAGTTTACCACGAATATAACGTTTAAAATCATCTAGGAACGATAGGAAAAAAGTTTACTCTTACCGCGAACCGTCTAACCGACACGGCGCGGTACTTAGCAATTTTATCGTTCCAGCGATACCTAAGCGACTCGCCGGAAGTTAACTCGGTAAATACGCGTCCGAGAGAACTGGCGTCACGACACACGGTTTCGTATGCACAGTTTACCACGAATATAACGTTTAAAATCATCTAGGAACGATAGGAAAAAAGTTTACTCTTACCGCGAACCGTCTAACCGACACGGCGCGGTACTTAGCAATTTTATCGTTCCAGCGATACCTAAGCGACTCGCCGGAAGTTAACTCGGTAAATACGCGTCCGAGAGAACTGGCGTCACGACACACGGTTTCGTATGCACAGTTTACCACGAATATAACGTTTAAAATCATCTAGGAACGATAGGAAAAAAGTTTACTCTTACCGCGAACCGTCTAACCGACACGGCGCGGTACTTAGCAATTTTATCGTTCCAGCGATACCTAAGCGACTCGCCGGAAGTTAACTCGGTAAATACGCGTCCGAGAGAACTGGCGTCACGACACACGGTTTCGTATGCACAGTTTACCACGAATATAACGTTTAAAATCATCTAGGAACGATAGGAAAAAAGTTTACTCTTACCGCGAACCGTCTAACCGACACGGCGCGGTACTTAGCAATTTTATCGTTCCAGCGATACCTAAGCGACTCGCCGGAAGTTAACTCGGTAAATACGCGTCCGAGAGAACTGGCGTCACGACACACGGTTTCGTATGCACAGTTTACCACGAATATAACGTTTAAAATCATCTAGGAACGATAGGAAAAAAGTTTACTCTTACCGCGAACCGTCTAACCGACACGGCGCGGTACTTAGCAATTTTATCGTTCCAGCGATACCTAAGCGACTCGCCGGAAGTTAACTCGGTAAATACGCGTCCGAGAGAACTGGCGTCACGACACACGGTTTCGTATGCACAGTTTACCACGAATATAACGTTTAAAATCATCTAGGAACGATAGGAAAAAAGTTTACTCTTACCGCGAACCGTCTAACCGACACGGCGCGGTACTTAGCAATTTTATCGTTCCAGCGATACCTAAGCGACTCGCCGGAAGTTAACTCGGTAAATACGCGTCCGAGAGAACTGGCGTCACGACACACGGTTTCGTATGCACAGTTTACCACGAATATAACGTTTAAAATCATCTAGGAACGATAGGAAAAAAGTTTACTCTTACCGCGAACCGTCTAACCGACACGGCGCGGTACTTAGCAATTTTATCGTTCCAGCGATACCTAAGCGACTCGCCGGAAGTTAACTCGGTAAATACGCGTCCGAGAGAACTGGCGTCACGACACACGGTTTCGTATGCACAGTTTACCACGAATATAACGTTTAAAATCATCTAGGAACGATAGGAAAAAAGTTTACTCTTACCGCGAACCGTCTAACCGACACGGCGCGGTACTTAGCAATTTTATCGTTCCAGCGATACCTAAGCGACTCGCCGGAAGTTAACTCGGTAAATACGCGTCCGAGAGAACTGGCGTCACGACACACGGTTTCGTATGCACAGTTTACCACGAATATAACGTTTAAAATCATCTAGGAACGATAGGAAAAAAGTTTACTCTTACCGCGAACCGTCTAACCGACACGGCGCGGTACTTAGCAATTTTATCGTTCCAGCGATACCTAAGCGACTCGCCGGAAGTTAACTCGGTAAATACGCGTCCGAGAGAACTGGCGTCACGACACACGGTTTCGTATGCACAGTTTACCACGAATATAACGTTTAAAATCATCTAGGAACGATAGGAAAAAAGTTTACTCTTACCGCGAACCGTCTAACCGACACGGCGCGGTACTTAGCAATTTTATCGTTCCAGCGATACCTAAGCGACTCGCCGGAAGTTAACTCGGTAAATACGCGTCCGAGAGAACTGGCGTCACGACACACGGTTTCGTATGCACAGTTTACCACGAATATAACGTTTAAAATCATCTAGGAACGATAGGAAAAAAGTTTACTCTTACCGCGAACCGTCTAACCGACACGGCGCGGTACTTAGCAATTTTATCGTTCCAGCGATACCTAAGCGACTCGCCGGAAGTTAACTCGGTAAATACGCGTCCGAGAGAACTGGCGTCACGACACACGGTTTCGTATGCACAGTTTACCACGAATATAACGTTTAAAATCATCTAGGAACGATAGGAAAAAAGTTTACTCTTACCGCGAACCGTCTAACCGACACGGCGCGGTACTTAGCAATTTTATCGTTCCAGCGATACCTAAGCGACTCGCCGGAAGTTAACTCGGTAAATACGCGTCCGAGAGAACTGGCGTCACGACACACGGTTTCGTATGCACAGTTTACCACGAATATAACGTTTAAAATCATCTAGGAACGATAGGAAAAAAGTTTACTCTTACCGCGAACCGTCTAACCGACACGGCGCGGTACTTAGCAATTTTATCGTTCCAGCGATACCTAAGCGACTCGCCGGAAGTTAACTCGGTAAATACGCGTCCGAGAGAACTGGCGTCACGACACACGGTTTCGTATGCACAGTTTACCACGAATATAACGTTTAAAATCATCTAGGAACGATAGGAAAAAAGTTTACTCTTACCGCGAACCGTCTAACCGACACGGCGCGGTACTTAGCAATTTTATCGTTCCAGCGATACCTAAGCGACTCGCCGGAAGTTAACTCGGTAAATACGCGTCCGAGAGAACTGGCGTCACGACACACGGTTTCGTATGCACAGTTTACCACGAATATAACGTTTAAAATCATCTAGGAACGATAGGAAAAAAGTTTACTCTTACCGCGAACCGTCTAACCGACACGGCGCGGTACTTAGCAATTTTATCGTTCCAGCGATACCTAAGCGACTCGCCGGAAGTTAACTCGGTAAATACGCGTCCGAGAGAACTGGCGTCACGACACACGGTTTCGTATGCACAGTTTACCACGAATATAACGTTTAAAATCATCTAGGAACGATAGGAAAAAAGTTTACTCTTACCGCGAACCGTCTAACCGACACGGCGCGGTACTTAGCAATTTTATCGTTCCAGCGATACCTAAGCGACTCGCCGGAAGTTAACTCGGTAAATACGCGTCCGAGAGAACTGGCGTCACGACACACGGTTTCGTATGCACAGTTTACCACGAATATAACGTTTAAAATCATCTAGGAACGATAGGAAAAAAGTTTACTCTTACCGCGAACCGTCTAACCGACACGGCGCGGTACTTAGCAATTTTATCGTTCCAGCGATACCTAAGCGACTCGCCGGAAGTTAACTCGGTAAATACGCGTCCGAGAGAACTGGCGTCACGACACACGGTTTCGTATGCACAGTTTACCACGAATATAACGTTTAAAATCATCTAGGAACGATAGGAAAAAAGTTTACTCTTACCGCGAACCGTCTAACCGACACGGCGCGGTACTTAGCAATTTTATCGTTCCAGCGATACCTAAGCGACTCGCCGGAAGTTAACTCGGTAAATACGCGTCCGAGAGAACTGGCGTCACGACACACGGTTTCGTATGCACAGTTTACCACGAATATAACG
Source organism: Lasioglossum lativentre (assembly GCA_916610255.1). Taxonomy (NCBI): domain Eukaryota; kingdom Metazoa; phylum Arthropoda; class Insecta; order Hymenoptera; family Halictidae; genus Lasioglossum; species Lasioglossum lativentre. The sequence goes on from CAKAJI010000910.1 coordinate 54,560, forward strand.
TTTAAAATCATCTAGGAACGATAGGAAAAAAGTTTACTCTTACCGCGAACCGTCTAACCGACACGGCGCGGTACTTAGCAATTTTATCGTTCCAGCGATACCTAAGCGACTCGCCGGAAGTTAACTCGGTAAATACGCGTCCGAGAGAACTGGCGTCACGACACACGGTTTCGTATGCACAGTTTACCACGAATATAACGTTTAAAATCATCTAGGAACGATAGGAAAAAAGTTTACTCTTACCGCGAACCGTCTAACCGACACGGCGCGGTACTTAGCAATTTTATCGTTCCAGCGATACCTAAGCGACTCGCCGGAAGTTAACTCGGTAAATACGCGTCCGAGAGAACTGGCGTCACGACACACGGTTTCGTATGCACAGTTTACCACGAATATAACGTTTAAAATCATCTAGGAACGATAGGAAAAAAGTTTACTCTTACCGCGAACCGTCTAACCGACACGGCGCGGTACTTAGCAATTTTATCGTTCCAGCGATACCTAAGCGACTCGCCGGAAGTTAACTCGCTTATAACTCGGTAAATACGCGTCCGAGAGAACTGGCGTCACGACACACGGTTTCGTATGCACAGTTTACCACGAATATAACGTTTAAAATCATCTAGGAACGATAGGAAAAAAGTTTACTCTTACCGCGAACCGTCTAACCGACACGGCGCGGTACTTAGCAATTTTATCGTTCCAGCGATACCTAAGCGACTCGCCGGAAGTTAACTCGCTTATAACTCGGTAAATACGCGTCCGAGAGAACTGGCGTCACGACACACGGTTTCGTATGCACAGTTTACCACGAATATAACGTTTAAAATCATCTAGGAACGATAGGAAAAAAGTTTACTCTTACCGCGAACCGTCTAACCGACACGGCGCGGTACTTAGCAATTTTATCGTTCCAGCGATACCTAAGCGACTCGCCGGAAGTTAACTCGGTAAATACGCGTCCGAGAGAACTGGCGTCACGACACACGGTTTCGTATGCACAGTTTACCACGAATATAACGTTTAAAATCATCTAGGAACGATAGGAAAAAAGTTTACTCTTACCGCGAACCGTCTAACCGACACGGCGCGGTACTTAGCAATTTTATCGTTCCAGCGATACCTAAGCGACTCGCCGGAAGTTAACTCGGTAAATACGCGTCCGAGAGAACTGGCGTCACGACACACGGTTTCGTATGCACAGTTTACCACGAATATAACGTTTAAAATCATCTAGGAACGATAGGAAAAAAGTTTACTCTTACCGCGAACCGTCTAACCGACACGGCGCGGTACTTAGCAATTTTATCGTTCCAGCGATACCTAAGCGACTCGCCGGAAGTTAACTCGCTTATAACTCGGTAAATACGCGTCCGAGAGAACTGGCGTCACGACACACGGTTTCGTATGCACAGTTTACCACGAATATAACGTTTAAAATCATCTAGGAACGATAGGAAAAAAGTTTACTCTTACCGCGAACCGTCTAACCGACACGGCGCGGTACTTAGCAATTTTATCGTTCCAGCGATACCTAAGCGACTCGCCGGAAGTTAACTCGGTAAATACGCGTCCGAGAGAACTGGCGTCACGACACACGGTTTCGTATGCACAGTTTACCACGAATATAACGTTTAAAATCATCTAGGAACGATAGGAAAAAAGTTTACTCTTACCGCGAACCGTCTAACCGACACGGCGCGGTACTTAGCAATTTTATCGTTCCAGCGATACCTAAGCGACTCGCCGGAAGTTAACTCGGTAAATACGCGTCCGAGAGAACTGGCGTCACGACACACGGTTTCGTATGCACAGTTTACCACGAATATAACGTTTAAAATCATCTAGGAACGATAGGAAAAAAGTTTACTCTTACCGCGAACCGTCTAACCGACACGGCGCGGTACTTAGCAATTTTATCGTTCCAGCGATACCTAAGCGACTCGCCGGAAGTTAACTCGGTAAATACGCGTCCGAGAGAACTGGCGTCACGACACACGGTTTCGTATGCACAGTTTACCACGAATATAACGTTTAAAATCATCTAGGAACGATAGGAAAAAAGTTTACTCTTACCGCGAACCGTCTAACCGACACGGCGCGGTACTTAGCAATTTTATCGTTCCAGCGATACCTAAGCGACTCGCCGGAAGTTAACTCGGTAAATACGCGTCCGAGAGAACTGGCGTCACGACACACGGTTTCGTATGCACAGTTTACCACGAATATAACGTTTAAAATCATCTAGGAACGATAGGAAAAAAGTTTACTCTTACCGGTGGGACTTCGAGCAACGAAGTAGTACGCTATCGACCATTATTTTCAATTATTTCGGTAAATACGCATTGTAGCGCTTTGTAACTTTATATTCATTGTTAATATGTTTTATATTACAATGATCTAACATTTAAAATCGCCTGGAATCGATACAGAAAAAGTTTACTCTTGCCGTTGGAACTTAAAAAAATTTTTGAGTCCGAGAAAGTATATGAAAAGTTGAATGTTTTGTGTTAAATATCCTAGAAATACAAAAATTTATTGTATTTTACGAAATAAATTTTCACAGTTTTTTCGCTCTAAGTCCCAACAGCCCCGCCGGTTGGGCTGTTGCCGCGACGGTTTACCGCCATAAGCGCGCGTGCTATTGACCGCGCGGCGCCGGCGTCCCGGCCGGCCGTTCGGTATCTATAAGAGAGTCGACCGTTCGGTCGCTTCGATCGGTTCAGCGTGCGCTTGGGGCTATTCTACGATCTCGGTCGAGAAGCAGCTCTCACGGCGCCTCGAGACTTCGGTCTTGACTGTTTCGTATCGAATATTTTCTCTACACAGCATAGCCACGGGTCGGTGTCCTAGACCGAATGGCCCTTATGTGGCGAGCATCCTTCGGATGTTGGCGACTTGTATTCACTTTTGTGTATACTCGTACTAACTGAGCATCATC
>CAKAJI010000910.1:70000-74041 GCA_916610255.1 Lasioglossum lativentre
GAAAAAAGTTTACTCTTACCGCGAACCGTCTAACCGACACGGCGCGGTACTTAGCAATTTTATCGTTCCAGCGATACCTAAGCGACTCGCCGGAAGTTAACTCGGTAAATACGCGTCCGAGAGAACTGGCGTCACGACACACGGTTTCGTATGCACAGTTTACCACGAATATAACGTTTAAAATCATCTAGGAACGATAGGAAAAAAGTTTACTCTTACCGCGAACCGTCTAACCGACACGGCGCGGTACTTAGCAATTTTATCGTTCCAGCGATACCTAAGCGACTCGCCGGAAGTTAACTCGGTAAATACGCGTCCGAGAGAACTGGCGTCACGACACACGGTTTCGTATGCACAGTTTACCACGAATATAACGTTTAAAATCATCTAGGAACGATAGGAAAAAAGTTTACTCTTACCGCGAACCGTCTAACCGACACGGCGCGGTACTTAGCAATTTTATCGTTCCAGCGATACCTAAGCGACTCGCCGGAAGTTAACTCGGTAAATACGCGTCCGAGAGAACTGGCGTCACGACACACGGTTTCGTATGCACAGTTTACCACGAATATAACGTTTAAAATCATCTAGGAACGATAGGAAAAAAGTTTACTCTTACCGCGAACCGTCTAACCGACACGGCGCGGTACTTAGCAATTTTATCGTTCCAGCGATACCTAAGCGACTCGCCGGAAGTTAACTCGGTAAATACGCGTCCGAGAGAACTGGCGTCACGACACACGGTTTCGTATGCACAGTTTACCACGAATATAACGTTTAAAATCATCTAGGAACGATAGGAAAAAAGTTTACTCTTACCGCGAACCGTCTAACCGACACGGCGCGGTACTTAGCAATTTTATCGTTCCAGCGATACCTAAGCGACTCGCCGGAAGTTAACTCGGTAAATACGCGTCCGAGAGAACTGGCGTCACGACACACGGTTTCGTATGCACAGTTTACCACGAATATAACGTTTAAAATCATCTAGGAACGATAGGAAAAAAGTTTACTCTTACCGCGAACCGTCTAACCGACACGGCGCGGTACTTAGCAATTTTATCGTTCCAGCGATACCTAAGCGACTCGCCGGAAGTTAACTCGGTAAATACGCGTCCGAGAGAACTGGCGTCACGACACACGGTTTCGTATGCACAGTTTACCACGAATATAACGTTTAAAATCATCTAGGAACGATAGGAAAAAAGTTTACTCTTACCGCGAACCGTCTAACCGACACGGCGCGGTACTTAGCAATTTTATCGTTCCAGCGATACCTAAGCGACTCGCCGGAAGTTAACTCGGTAAATACGCGTCCGAGAGAACTGGCGTCACGACACACGGTTTCGTATGCACAGTTTACCACGAATATAACGTTTAAAATCATCTAGGAACGATAGGAAAAAAGTTTACTCTTACCGCGAACCGTCTAACCGACACGGCGCGGTACTTAGCAATTTTATCGTTCCAGCGATACCTAAGCGACTCGCCGGAAGTTAACTCGGTAAATACGCGTCCGAGAGAACTGGCGTCACGACACACGGTTTCGTATGCACAGTTTACCACGAATATAACGTTTAAAATCATCTAGGAACGATAGGAAAAAAGTTTACTCTTACCGCGAACCGTCTAACCGACACGGCGCGGTACTTAGCAATTTTATCGTTCCAGCGATACCTAAGCGACTCGCCGGAAGTTAACTCGGTAAATACGCGTCCGAGAGAACTGGCGTCACGACACACGGTTTCGTATGCACAGTTTACCACGAATATAACGTTTAAAATCATCTAGGAACGATAGGAAAAAAGTTTACTCTTACCGCGAACCGTCTAACCGACACGGCGCGGTACTTAGCAATTTTATCGTTCCAGCGATACCTAAGCGACTCGCCGGAAGTTAACTCGGTAAATACGCGTCCGAGAGAACTGGCGTCACGACACACGGTTTCGTATGCACAGTTTACCACGAATATAACGTTTAAAATCATCTAGGAACGATAGGAAAAAAGTTTACTCTTACCGCGAACCGTCTAACCGACACGGCGCGGTACTTAGCAATTTTATCGTTCCAGCGATACCTAAGCGACTCGCCGGAAGTTAACTCGGTAAATACGCGTCCGAGAGAACTGGCGTCACGACACACGGTTTCGTATGCACAGTTTACCACGAATATAACGTTTAAAATCATCTAGGAACGATAGGAAAAAAGTTTACTCTTACCGCGAACCGTCTAACCGACACGGCGCGGTACTTAGCAATTTTATCGTTCCAGCGATACCTAAGCGACTCGCCGGAAGTTAACTCGGTAAATACGCGTCCGAGAGAACTGGCGTCACGACACACGGTTTCGTATGCACAGTTTACCACGAATATAACGTTTAAAATCATCTAGGAACGATAGGAAAAAAGTTTACTCTTACCGCGAACCGTCTAACCGACACGGCGCGGTACTTAGCAATTTTATCGTTCCAGCGATACCTAAGCGACTCGCCGGAAGTTAACTCGGTAAATACGCGTCCGAGAGAACTGGCGTCACGACACACGGTTTCGTATGCACAGTTTACCACGAATATAACGTTTAAAATCATCTAGGAACGATAGGAAAAAAGTTTACTCTTACCGCGAACCGTCTAACCGACACGGCGCGGTACTTAGCAATTTTATCGTTCCAGCGATACCTAAGCGACTCGCCGGAAGTTAACTCGGTAAATACGCGTCCGAGAGAACTGGCGTCACGACACACGGTTTCGTATGCACAGTTTACCACGAATATAACGTTTAAAATCATCTAGGAACGATAGGAAAAAAGTTTACTCTTACCGCGAACCGTCTAACCGACACGGCGCGGTACTTAGCAATTTTATCGTTCCAGCGATACCTAAGCGACTCGCCGGAAGTTAACTCGGTAAATACGCGTCCGAGAGAACTGGCGTCACGACACACGGTTTCGTATGCACAGTTTACCACGAATATAACGTTTAAAATCATCTAGGAACGATAGGAAAAAAGTTTACTCTTACCGCGAACCGTCTAACCGACACGGCGCGGTACTTAGCAATTTTATCGTTCCAGCGATACCTAAGCGACTCGCCGGAAGTTAACTCGGTAAATACGCGTCCGAGAGAACTGGCGTCACGACACACGGTTTCGTATGCACAGTTTACCACGAATATAACGTTTAAAATCATCTAGGAACGATAGGAAAAAAGTTTACTCTTACCGCGAACCGTCTAACCGACACGGCGCGGTACTTAGCAATTTTATCGTTCCAGCGATACCTAAGCGACTCGCCGGAAGTTAACTCGGTAAATACGCGTCCGAGAGAACTGGCGTCACGACACACGGTTTCGTATGCACAGTTTACCACGAATATAACGTTTAAAATCATCTAGGAACGATAGGAAAAAAGTTTACTCTTACCGCGAACCGTCTAACCGACACGGCGCGGTACTTAGCAATTTTATCGTTCCAGCGATACCTAAGCGACTCGCCGGAAGTTAACTCGGTAAATACGCGTCCGAGAGAACTGGCGTCACGACACACGGTTTCGTATGCACAGTTTACCACGAATATAACGTTTAAAATCATCTAGGAACGATAGGAAAAAAGTTTACTCTTACCGCGAACCGTCTAACCGACACGGCGCGGTACTTAGCAATTTTATCGTTCCAGCGATACCTAAGCGACTCGCCGGAAGTTAACTCGGTAAATACGCGTCCGAGAGAACTGGCGTCACGACACACGGTTTCGTATGCACAGTTTACCACGAATATAACGTTTAAAATCATCTAGGAACGATAGGAAAAAAGTTTACTCTTACCGCGAACCGTCTAACCGACACGGCGCGGTACTTAGCAATTTTATCGTTCCAGCGATACCTAAGCGACTCGCCGGAAGTTAACTCGGTAAATACGCGTCCGAGAGAACTGGCGTCACGACACACGGTTTCGTATGCACAGTTTACCACGAATATAACGTTTAAAATCATCTAGGAACGATAGGAAAAAAGTTTACTCTTACCGCGAACCGTCTAACCGACACG
>CAKAJI010000911.1:0-39488 GCA_916610255.1 Lasioglossum lativentre
AAAATACCTTATAATATAACGTGATATGCAGAATATCATTGAAAATACTTTATAATATAACGTAATATGCAGTCTACCATTGAAAATACCTTATAATATAACGTAATATGCAGTCTACCATTGAAAATACATTATAATGTAATGTAATATGCAGTCAATCATTGAAAAGTATCTTATAATATAATGTAATATTTGCAGTCTATCATTGAAAATACCTTATAATATAACGTAATATGCAGTGTATCATTGAAAATACCTATAATATAACGCAATTAGCAGTGTATCATTGAATATACCTTATAATATTACGCAATTAGCAGTGTATCATTGAAAATACCTTATAATTGTAACGTAATATGCAGTCCATCATTGAAAATATCATATAATATATTGTAATATGCAGTCTATCATTGAAAATATCTTATAATATAACGTAATATGCCAGTGTATCATTGAAAATACCTTATAATATAATGTAATATTTGCAGTCTATCATTGAAAATACCTTATAATATTACGTAATATGCAGTCAATCATTGACAATACCTTATAATGAAACGTAATAATCTGTGTATCATTGAAAATATCTTGTAATGTAACGTAATATGCAGAGTATCATTGAAAATGCCTTATAATATAACGTATTATGCAGTGTATCATTGAAAATGCCTTATAATATATAGTAATATGCAGGTTATCATTAAAAATACGTGATAATATAACGTAATATGCAGTGTATCATTGAAAATACCTTATAATATAACGTAATATGCAGTGGATCATTGAAAATACCTTATAATATTACGTAACATGCAGTGTATCATTGAAAATACCTTATAATGTAACGTAATATGCAGTGTATCATTGAAAATACATTATAATGTAATGTAATATGCAGTCTATCATTGAAAATATCGTATAATGTAACGTAATATGCAGTGAATCATTGAAAATAGCTTATAATATAACGTGATATGCAGTCTATCATTGAAAATATCTTATAATATATAGTAATATGCAGTGTATCATTGAAAATACATTATAATGTAATGTAATATGCAGTCTATCATTGAAAATACCTTATAATGTAACGTAATATGCAGTGTATCATTGAAAATACCTTATAATGTAACGTAATATGCAGTCCATCATTGAAAATATCATATAATATATTGTAATATGCAGTCTATCATTGAAAATATCTTATAATATAACGTAATATGCAGTGTATCATTGAAAATACCTTATAATATAATGTAATATTTGCAGTCTATCATTGAAAATACCTTATAATATTACGTAATATGCAGTCTATCATTGAAAATACCATATAGTAAAACGTAATATGCAGTGTATCATTGAAAATACCTTATAATATAATGTAATATTTGCAGTCTATCATTGAAAATACCTTATAATATAACGTAATATGCAGTGTATCATTGAAGATACCTTATAATATAACGTAATATGCAGTATATCATTGACAATACCTTATAATGAAACGTAATAAGCTGTGTTCATTGAAAATATCTTGTAATGTAACGTAATATGCAGAGTATCATTGAAAATGCCTTATAATATAACGTATTATGCAGTGTATCATTGAAAATGCCTTATAATATATAGTAATATGCAGTCTATCATTAAAAATACGTGATAATAACGTAATATGCAGTGTATCATTGAAAATACCTTATAATATAACGTAATATGCAGTGTATCATTGAAAATACCTTATAATATAACGTAATATGCAGTGTATCATTGAAAATACCTTATAATGTAACGTAATATGCAGTGTATCATTGAAAATACATTATAATGTAATGTAATATGCAGTCTATCATTGAAAATATCTTATAATATAACGTAATATGCAGTGTATCATTGAAAATACCTTATAATATATAGTAATATGCAGTGTATCATTGAAAATACATTATAATGTAATGTAATATGCAGTCAATCATTGAAAATATCTTATCATATAACGTAATATGCAGTGAATCATTGAAAATAGCTTATAATATAACGTGATATGCAGTGTATTATTCAAAATACCTTATAATATAACGTGATATGCAGTCTATCATTGAAAATACCATATAGTATAACGTAATATGCAGTGTATCATTGAAAATACCTTATAATATAATGTAATATTTGCAGTCTATCATTGAAAATACCTTATAATATAACGTAATATGCAGTGTATCATTGAAAATACCTTATAATATAACGTAATATGCAGTGTATCATTAAAAATACTTATAATGTAACGCAATATGCAGTGTATCATTGAAAATACCTTATAATGTAACGTAATATGCAGTCCATCATTGAAAATATCATATAATATATTGTAATATGCAGTCTATCATTGAAAATATCTTATAATATAACGTAATATGCAGTGTATCATTGAAAATACCTTATAATATAATGTAATATTTGCAGTCTATCATTGAAAATACCTTATAATATTACGTAATATGCAGTCAATCATTGACAATACCTTATAATGAAACGTAATAAGCTGTGTATCATTGAAAATATCTTGTAATGTAACGTAATATGCAGAGTATCATTGAAAATGCCTTATAATATAACGTATTATGCAGTGTATCATTGAAAATGCCTTATAATATATAGTAATATGCAGGTTATCATTAAAAAATACGTGATAATATAACGTAATATGCAGTGTATCATTGAAAATACCTTATAATATAACGTAATATGCAGTGTATCATTGAAAATACCTTATAATATTACATAATATGCAGTGTATCATTGAAAATACCTTATAATGTAACGTAATATGCAGTGTATCATTGAAAATACATTATAATGTAATGTAATATGCAGTCTATCATTGAAAATATCTTATAATGTAACGTAATATGCATGTGAATCATTGAAAATAGCTTATAATATAACGTGATATGCAGTCTATCATTGAAAATATCTTATAATATATAGTAATATGCAGTGTATCATTGAAAATACATTATAATGTAATGTAATATGCAGTCTATCATTGAAAATATCTTATAATATAATGTACTATGCAGTGTATCATTGAAAATATCTTCTAATGTAACGCAATATGCAGAGTATCATTCAAAATACCTTATAATATAACGTGATATGCAGAATATCATTGAAAATACCTTATAATATAACGTAATATGCAGTGTATCATTGAAAATACCCTATAATATAATGTAATATGCAGTGTATCATTGAAAATACCTTATAATATAACGTAATATGCAGTGTATCATTGAAAATACCCTATAATATAATGTAATATGTAGTGTATCATTGAAAATACTTTATAATATAATGTAATATTTGCAGTCTATCATTGAAAATACCTTATAATATAACGTAATATGCAGTGTATCATTGAAAATACCTTATAATATAACGTAATATGCAGCGTATCATTGAAAATACCTTATAATGTAACGTAATATGCAGTGTATCATTGAAAATACCTTATAATGTAACGTAATATGCAGTCCATCATTGAAAATATCATATAATATATTGTAATATGCAGTCTATCATTGAAAATATCTTATAATATAACGTAATATGCAGTGTATCATTGAAAATACCTTATAATATAACGTAATATGCAGTCTATCATTGAAAATACCATATAGTAAAACGTAATATGCAGTGTATCATTGAAAATACCTTATAATATAATGTAATATTTGCAGTCTATCATTGAAAATACCTTATAATATAACGTAATATGCAGTGTATCATTGAAGATACCTTATAATGTAACGTAATATGCAGTATATCATTGAAAATACCTTATAATATAACGTAATATGCAGTGTATCATTGAAAATACCTTATAATATAACGTAATATGCAGTATATCATTGAAAATACCTTATAATATAACGTAATATGCAGTGTATCATTGAAAATACCTTATAATATAACGTAATATGCAGTATATCATTGACAATACCTTATAATGAAACGTAATAAGCTGTGTTCATTGAAAATATCTTGTAATGTAACGTAATATGCAGAGTATCATTGAAAATGCCTTATAATATAACGTATTATGCAGTGTATCATTGAAAATACCTTATAATATATTGTAATATGCAGTCTATCATTAAAAATACGTGATAATATAACGTAATATGCAGTGTATCATTGAAAATACCTTATAATATAACGTAATATGCAGTGTATCATTGAAAATACCTTATAATATAACGTAATATGCAGTGTATCATTGAAAATACCTTATAATGTAACGTAATATGCAGTGTATCATTGAAAATACATTATAATGTTATGTAATATGCAGTCTATCATTGAAAATATCTTATAATATAACGTAATATGCAGTGAATCATTGAAATAGCTTATAATATAACGTGATATGCAGTCTATCATTGAAGATACCTTATAATGTAACGTAATATGCAGTATATCATTGAAAATACCTTATAATATAACGTAATATGCAGTGTATCATTGAAAATACCTTATAATATAACGTAATATGCAGTATATCATTGAAAATACCTTATAATATAACGTAATATGCAGTGTATCATTGAAAATACCTTATAATATAACGTAATATGCAGTATATCATTGACAATACCTTATAATGTAACGTAATAAGCTGTGTATCATTGAAAATATCTTGTAATGTAACGTAATATGCAGAGTATCATTGAAAATGCCTTATAATATAACGTATTATGCAGTGTATCATTGAAAATGCCTTATAATATATAGTAATATGCAGTCTATCATTGAAAATACCTTATAATATAACGTAATATGCAGTGTATCATTGAAAATACCTTATAATGTAACGTAATATGCAGTGTATCATTGAAAATATCTTATAATATAACGTAATATGCAGTGAATCATTGAAAATACATTATAATGTTATGTAATATGCAGTGAATCATTGAAAATAGCTTATAATATAACGTGATATGCAGTGTATTATTCAAAATACCTTATAATATAACGTGATATGCAGTCTATCATTGAAAATACCATATAGTATAACGTAATATGCAGTGTATCATTGAAAATACCTTATAATATAATGTAATATGCAGTGTATCATTAAAAATACCTTATAATGTAACGCAATATGCAGTGTATCATTGAAAATACCTTATAATGTAACGTAATATGCAGTCCATCATTGAAAATATCATATAATATATTGTAATATGCAGTCAATCATTGAAAATATCTTATAATATAACGTAATATGCAGTGTATCATTGAAAATACCTTATAATATAATGTAATATTTGCAGTCTATCATTGAAAATACCTTATAATATTACGTAATATGCAGTCAATCATTGACAATACCTTATAATGAAACGTAATAAGCTGTGTATCATTGAAAATATCTTGTAATGTAACGTAATATGCAGAGTATCATTGAAAATGCCTTATAATATAACGTATTATGCAGTGTATCATTGAAAATGCCTTATAATATATAGTAATATGCAGGTTATCATTAAAAATACGTGATAATATAACGTAATATGCAGTGTATCATTGAAAATACCTTATAATATTACATAATATGCAGTGTATCATTGAAAATACCTTATAATGTAACGTAATATGCAGTGTATCATTGAAAATACATTATAATGTAATGTAATATGCAGTCTATCATTGAAAATATCGTATAATGTAACGTAATATGCAGTGAATCATTGAAAATAGCTTATAATATAACGTGATATGCAGTCTATCATTGAAAATATCTTATAATATATAGTAATATGCAGTGTATCATTGAAAATACATTATAATGTAATGTAATATGCAGTCTATCATTGAAAATATCTTATAATATAATGTACTATGCAGTGTATCATTGAAAATATCTTCTAATGTAACGCAATATGCAGAGTATCATTCAAAATACCTTATAATATAACGTGATATGCAGAATATCATTGAAAATACCTTATAATATAACGTAATATGCAGTGTATCATTGAAAATACCCTATAATATAATGTAATATGCAGTGTATCATTGAAAATACCTTATAATATAACGTAATATGCAGTGTATCATTGAAAATACCCTATAATATAATGTAATATGTAGTGTATCATTGAAAATACTTTATAATATAATGTAATATTTGCAGTCTATCATTGAAAATACCTTATAATATAACGTAATATGCAGTGTATCATTGAAAATAGCTTATAATATAACGTAATATGCAGCGTATCATTGAAAATACCTTATAATGTAACGTAATATGCAGTGTATCATTGAAAATACCTTATAATGTAACGTAATATGCAGTCCATCATTGAAAATATCATATTATATATTGTAATATGCAGTCTATCATTGAAAATACCTTATAATATAACGTAATATGCAGTGTATCATTGAAAATACCTTATAATATAACGTAATATGCAGTCTATCATTGAAAATACCATATAGTAAAACGTAATATGCAGTGTATCATTGAAAATACCTTATAATATAATGTAATATTTGCAGTCTATCATTGAAAATACCTTATAATATAACGTAATATGCAGTGTATCATTGAAGATACCTTATAATGTAACGTAATATGCAGTATATCATTGAAAATACCTTATAATATAACGTAATATGCAGTGTATCATTGAAAATACCTTATAATATAACGTAATATGCAGTATATCATTGAAAATACCTTATAATATAACGTAATATGCAGTGTATCATTGAAAATACCTTATAATATAACGTAATATGCAGTATATCATTGACAATACCTTATAATGAAACGTAATAAGCTGTGTTCATTGAAAATATCTTGTAATGTAACGTAATATGCAGAGTATCATTGAAAATGCCTTATAATATAACGTATTATGCAGTGTATCATTGAAAATGCCTTATAATATATTGTAATATGCAGTCTATCATTAAAAATACGTGATAATATAACGTAATATGCAGTGTATCATTGAAAATACCTTATAATATAACGTAATATGCAGTGTATCATTGAAAATACCTTATAATATAACGTAATATGCAGTGTATCATTGAAAATACCTTATAATGTAACGTAATATGCAGTGTATCATTGAAAATACATTATAATGTTATGTAATATGCAGTCTATCATTGAAAATATCTTATAATATAACGTAATATGCAGTGAATCATTGAAAATAGCTTATAATATAACGTGATATGCAGTCTATCATTGAAAATACCTTATAATGTAACGTAATATGCAGTATATCATTGAAAATACCTTATAATATAACGTAATATGCAGTGTATCATTGAAAATACCTTATAATATAACGTAATATGCAGTATATCATTGAAAATACCTTATAATATAACGTAATATGCAGTGTATCATTGAAAATACCTTATAATATAACGTAATATGCAGTATATCATTGACAATACCTTATAATGTAACGTAATAAGCTGTGTATCATTGAAAATATCTTGTAATGTAACGTAATATGCAGAGTATCATTGAAAATGCCTTATAATATAACGTATTATGCAGTGTATCATTGAAAATGCCTTATAATATATAGTAATATGCAGTCTATCATTGAAAATACCTTATAATATAACGTAATATGCAGTGTATCATTGAAAATACCTTATAATGTAACGTAATATGCAGTGTATCATTGAAAATATCTTATAATATAACGTAATATGCAGTGAATCATTGAAAATACATTATAATGTTATGTAATATGCAGTCTATCATTGAAAATATCTTATAATATAACGTAATATGCAGTGAATCATTGAAAATAGCTTATAATATAACGTGATATGCTGTCTATCATTGAAGATACCTTATAATGTAACGTAATATGCAGTATATCATTGAAAATACCTTATAATATAACGTAATATGCAGTGTATCATTGAAAATACCTTATAATATAACGTAATATGCAGTATATCATTGAAAATACCTTATAATATAACGTAATATGCAGTGTATCATTGAAAATACCTTATAATATAACGTAATATGCAGTATATCATTGACAATACCTTATAATGTAACGTAATAAGCTGTGTATCATTGAAAATATCTTGTAATGTAACGTAATATGCAGAGTATCATTGAAAATGCCTTATAATATAACGTATTATGCAGTGTATCATTGAAAATGCCTTATAATATATAGTAATATGCAGTCTATCATTGAAAATACCTTATAATATAACGTAATATGCAGTGTATCATTGAAAATACCTTATAATATAACGTAATATGCAGTGTATCATTGAAAATACCTTATAATATAACGTAATATGCAGTGTATCATTGAAAATACCTTATAATGTAACGTAATATGCAGTGTATCATTGAAAATACATTATAATGTAATGTAATATGCAGTCTATCATTGAAAATATCTTATAATATAACGTAATATGCAGTGTATCATTGAAAATACCTTATAATATAACGTAATATGCAGTGTATCATTGAAAATACCTTATAATGTAACGTAATATGCAGTGAATCATTGAAAATACATTATAATGTTATGTAATATGCAGTCTATCATTGAAAATATCTTATAATATAACGTAATATGCAGTGAATCATTGAAAATAGCTTATAATATAACGTGATATGCAGTGTATTATTCAAAATACCTTATAATATAACGTGATATGCAGTCTATCATTGAAAATACCATATAGTATAACGTAATATGCAGTGTATCATTGAAAATACCTTATAATATAACGTAATATGCAGTGTATCATTGAAAATACCTTATAATATAACGTAATATGCAGTATATCATTGAAAATACCTTATAATATAACGTAATATGCAGTGTATCATTGAAAATACCTTATAATATAACGTAATATGCAGTATATCATTGACAATACCTTATAATGAAACGTAATAAGCTGTGTTCATTGAAAATATCTTGTAATGTAACGTAATATGCAAAGTATCATTGAAAATGCCTTATAATATAACGTATTATGCAGTGTATCATTGAAAATGCCTTATAATATATAGTAATATGCAGTCTATCATTAAAAATACGTGATAATATAACGTAATATGCAGTGTATCATTGAAAATACCTTATAATATAACGTAATATGCAGTGTATCATTGAAAATACCTTATAATATAACGTAATATGCAGTGTATCATTGAAAATACCTTATAATGTAACGTAATATGCAGTGTATCATTGAAAATACATTATAATGTTATGTAATATGCAGTCTATCATTGAAAATATCTTATAATATAACGTAATATGCAGTGAATCATTGAAAATAGCTTATAATATAACGTAATATGCAGTCAATCATTGAAAATACGTGATAATATAACGTAATATGCAGTCTATCATTAAAAATACGTGATAATATAACGTAATATGCAGTATATCATTGAAAATACCTTATAATATAACGTAATATGCAGTGTATCATTGAAAATACCTTATAATATAACGTAATATGCAGAGTATCATTCAAAATACCTTATAATATAACGTAATATGCAGTGTATCATTGAAAATACCTTATAATATAACGTAATATGCTGTGTATCATTGAAAATACCTTATAATGTAACGTAATATGCAGTGTATCATTGAAAATACATTATAATGTAATGTAATATGCAGTCTATCATTGAAAATATCTTATAATATAACGTAATATGCTGTGAATCATTAAAAATACCTTATAATATAACGTGATATGCAGTCTATCATTGAAAATACCATAGAGTATAACGTAATATGCAGTGTATCATTGAAAATACCTTATAATATAATGTAATATTTGCAGTCTATCATTGAAAATACCTTATAATATAACGTAATATGCAGTGTATTATTGAAAATACCTTATAATGTAACGTAATATGCAGAGTATCATTGAAAATGCCTTATAATATAACGTAATATGCAGTGTATCATTGAAAATGCCTTATAATATATAGTAATATGCAGTGTATCATTGAAAATACCTTATAATGTAACGAATATGCAGTGTATCATTGAAAATACATTATAATGTAATGTAATATGCAGTTTATCATTGAAAATATCTTATAATATAACGTAATATGCAGTGAATCATTGAAAATAGCTTATAATATAACGTGATATGCAGTCTATCATTGAAAATATCTTATAATATATAGTAATATGCAGTGTATCATTGAAAATACATTATAATGTAATGTAATATGCAGTGTATCATTGAAAATATCTTATAATATAATGTAATATGCAGTGTATCATTGAAAATATCTTCTAATGTAACGCAATATGCAGAGTATCATTCAAAATACCTTATAATATAGCGTAATATGCAGAGTATCATTGAAAATACCTTATAATATAACGTGATATGCAGAATATCATTGAAAATACCTTATAATATAACGTAATATGCAGTGTATCATTGAAAATACCTTATAATATAACGTAATATGCAGTGTATCATTGAAAATACCCTATAATATAATGTAATATGCAGTGTATCATTGAAAATACCTTATAATATAACGTAATATGCAGTGTATCATTGAAAATACCCTATAATATAATGTAATATGTAGTGTATCATTGAAAATACTTTATAATATAATTTAATATTTGCAGTCTATCATTGAAAATACCTTATAATATTACGTAATATGCAGTGTATCATTGAAAATACCTTATAATGTAACGTAATATGCAGTGTATCATTGAAAATACATTATAATGTAATGTAATATGCAGTCTATCATTGAAAATACCTTATAATGTAACGTAATATGCAGTGTATCATTGAAAATACCTTATAATGTAACGTAATATGCAGTCCATCATTGAAAATATCATATAATATATTGTAATATGCAGACTATCATTGAAAATATCTTATAATATAACGTAATATGCAGTGTATCATTGAAAATACCTTATAATATAATGTAATATTTGCAGTCTATCATTGAAAATACCTTATAATATTACGTAATATGCAGTCAATCATTGAAAATACGTGATAATATAACGTAATATGCAGTCTATCATTGAAAATACCTTATAATATAACGTAATATGCAGTGTATCATTGAAAATACCTTATAATATAAGGTAATATGCAGAGTATCATTCAAAATACCTTATAATATAACGTAATATGCAGTGTATCATTGAAAATACCTCATAATATAACGTAATATGCACTGTATCATAGAAAATACCTTATAATATAATGTAATATGCAGTCTATCATTGATAATACCTCATAATATAACGTAATATGCAGAGTATCATTGAAAATACCTTATAATATAACGTGATATGCAGTATATCATTGAAAATACCTTACAATGTAACGTAATAAGCAGTGTATCATTGAAAATATCTTGTAATGTAACGTAATATGCAGAGTATCATTGAAAATGCCTTATAATATAACATAATATGCAGTGTACCATTGAAAATGCCTTATAATATATAGTAATATGCAGTGTATCATTGAAAATACCTTATAATGTAACGAGTATGCAGTGTATCATTGAAAATACATTATAATGTAATGTAATATGCAGTCTATCATTGAAAATATCTTATAATATAACGTAATATGCAGTGAATCATTGAAAATAGCTTATAATATAACGTGATATGCAGTCTATCATTGAAAATATCTTATAATATATAGTAATATGCAGTGTATCATTGAAAATACATTATAATGTAATGTAATATGCAGTGTATCATTGAAAATATCTTATAATATAATGTAATATGCAGTGTATCATTGAAAATATCTTCTAATGTAACGCAATATGCAGAGTATCATTCAAAATACCTTATAATATAACGTAATATGCAGAGTATCATTGAAAATACCTTATAATACAACGTGATATGCAGAATATCATTGAAAATACTTTATAATATAACGTAATATGCAGTGTATCATTGAAAATACCTTATAATGTAACGTAATATGCAGTGTATCATTGAAAATACATTATAATGTAATGTAATATGCAGTCAATCATTGAAAATATCTTATAATATAATGTAATATTTGCAGTCTATCATTGAAAATACCTTATAATATAACGTAATATGCAGTGTATCATTGAAAATACCTTATAATATAACGTAATATGCAGTGTATCATTAAAAATACCTTATAATGTAACGCAATATGCAGAGTATCATTCAAAATACCTTATAATATAGCGTAATATGCAGAGTATCATTGAAAATACCTTATAATATAACGTGATATGCAGAATATCATTGAAAATACCTTATAATATAACGTAATATGCAGTGTATCATTGAAAATACCTTATAATATAACGTAATATGCAGTGTATCATTGAAAATACCCTATAATATAATGTAATATGCAGTGTATCATTGAAAATACCTTATAATATAACGTAATATGCAGTGTATCATTGAAAATACCCTATAATATAATGTAATATGTAGTGTATCATTGAAAATACTTTATAATATAATTTAATATTTGCAGTCTATCATTGAAAATACCTTATAATATTACGTAATATGCAGTGTATCATTGAAAATACCTTATAATGTAACGTAATATGCAGTGTATCATTGAAAATACATTATAATGTAATGTAATATGCAGTCTATCATTGAAAATACCTTATAATGTAACGTAATATGCAGTGTATCATTGAAAATACCTTATAATGTAACGTAATATGCAGTCCATCATTGAAAATATCATATAATATATTGTAATATGCAGACTATCATTGAAAATATCTTATAATATAACGTAATATGCAGTGTATCATTGAAAATACATTATAATGTAATGTAATATGCAGTGTATCATTGAAAATATCTTATAATATAATGTAATATGCAGTGTATCATTGAAAATATCTTCTAATGTAACGCAATATGCAGAGTATCATTCAAAATACCTTATAATATAACGTAATATGCAGAGTATCATTGAAAATACCTTATAATATAACGTGATATGCAGAATATCATTGAAAATACTTTATAATATAACGTAATATGCAGTGTATCATTGAAAATACCTTATAATGTAACGTAATATGCAGTGTATCATTGAAAATACATTATAATGTAATGTAATATGCAGTCAATCATTGAAAATATCTTATAATATAATGTAATATTTGCAGTCTATCATTGAAAATACCTTATAATATAACGTAATATGCAGTGTATCATTGAAAATACCTTATAATATAACGTAATATGCAGTGTATCATTAAAAATACCTTATAATGTAACGCAATATGCAGTGTATCATTGAAAATACCTTATAATGTAACGTAATATGCAGTCCATCATTGAAAATATCATATAATATATTGTAATATGCAGTCTATCATTGAAAATATCTTATAATATAACGTAATATGCAGTGTATCATTGAAAATACCTTATAATATAATGTAATATTTGCAGTCTATCATTGAAAATACCTTATAATATTACGTAATATGCAGTCAATCATTGACAATACCTTATAATGAAACGTAATAATCTGTGTATCATTGAAAATATCTTGTAATGTAACGTAATATGCAGAGTATCATTGAAAATGCCTTATAATATAACGTATTATGCAGTGTATCATTGAAAATGCCTTATAATATATAGTAATATGCAGGTTATCATTAAAAATACGTGATAATATAACGTAATATGCAGTGTATCATTGAAAATACCTTATAATATAACGTAATATGCAGTGTATCATTGAAAATACCTTATAATATTACGTAATATGCAGTGTATCATTGAAAATACCTTATAATGTAACGTAATATGCAGTGTATCATTGAAAATACATTATAATGTAATGTAATATGCAGTCTATCATTGAAAATATCGTATAATGTAACGTAATATGCAGTGAATCATTGAAAATAGCTTATAATATAACGTGATATGCAGTCTATCATTGAAAATATCTTATAATATATAGTAATATGCAGTGTATCATTGAAAATACATTATAATGTAATGTAATATGCAGTCTATCATTGAAAATACCTTATAATGTAACGTAATATGCAGTGTATCATTGAAAATACCTTATAATGTAACGTAATATGCAGTCCATCATTGAAAATATCATATAATATATTGTAATATGCAGTCTATCATTGAAAATATCTTATAATATAACGTAATATGCAGTGTATCATTGAAAATACCTTATAATATAATGTAATATTTGCAGTCTATCATTGAAAATACCTTATAATATTACGTAATATGCAGTCTATCATTGAAAATACCATATAGTAAAACGTAATATGCAGTGTATCATTGAAAATACCTTATAATATAATGTAATATTTGCAGTCTATCATTGAAAATACCTTATAATATAACGTAATATGCAGTGTATCATTGAAGATACCTTATAATATAACGTAATATGCAGTATATCATTGACAATACCTTATAATGAAACGTAATAAGCTGTGTTCATTGAAAATATCTTGTAATGTAACGTAATATGCAGAGTATCATTGAAAATGCCTTATAATATAACGTATTATGCAGTGTATCATTGAAAATGCCTTATAATATATAGTAATATGCAGTCTATCATTAAAAATACGTGATAATATAACGTAATATGCAGTGTATCATTGAAAATACCTTATAATATAACGTAATATGCAGTGTATCATTGAAAATACCTTATAATATAACGTAATATGCAGTGTATCATTGAAAATACCTTATAATGTAACGTAATATGCAGTGTATCATTGAAAATACATTATAATGTAATGTAATATGCAGTCTATCATTGAAAATATCTTATAATATAACGTAATATGCAGTGTATCATTGAAAATACCTTATAATGTAACGTAATATGCAGTGTATCATTGAAAATACATTATAATGTAATGTAATATGCAGTCAATCATTGAAAATATCTTATCATATAACGTAATATGCAGTGAATCATTGAAAATAGCTTATAATATAACGTGATATGCAGTGTATTATTCAAAATACCTTATAATATAACGTGATATGCAGTCTATCATTGAAAATACCATATAGTATAACGTAATATGCAGTGTATCATTGAAAATACCTTATAATATAATGTAATATTTGCAGTCTATCATTGAAAATACCTTATAATATAACGTAATATGCAGTGTATCATTGAAAATACCTTATAATATAACGTAATATGCAGTGTATCATTAAAAATACCTTATAATGTAACGCAATATGCAGTGTATCATTGAAAATACCTTATAATGTAACGTAATATGCAGTCCATCATTGAAAATATCATATAATATATTGTAATATGCAGTCAATCATTGAAAATATCTTATAATATAACGTAATATGCAGTGTATCATTGAAAATACCTTATAATATAATGTAATATTTGCAGTCTATCATTGAAAATACCTTATAATATTACGTAATATGCAGTCAATCATTGACAATACCTTATAATGAAACGTAATAAGCTGTGTATCATTGAAAATATCTTGTAATGTAACGTAATATGCAGAGTATCATTGAAAATGCCTTATAATATAACGTATTATGCAGTGTATCATTGAAAATGCCTTATAATATATAGTAATATGCAGGTTATCATTAAAAATACGTGATAATATAACGTAATATGCAGTGTATCATTGAAAATACCTTATAATATAACGTAATATGCAGTGTATCATTGAAAATACCTTATAATATTACATAATATGCAGTGTATCATTGAAAATACCTTATAATGTAACGTAATATGCAGTGTATCATTGAAAATACATTATAATGTAATGTAATATGCAGTCTATCATTGAAAATATCGTATAATGTAACGTAATATGCAGTGAATCATTGAAAATAGCTTATAATATAACGTGATATGCAGTCTATCATTGAAAATATCTTATAATATATAGTAATATGCAGTGTATCATTGAAAATACATTATAATGTAATGTAATATGCAGTCTATCATTGAAAATATCTTATAATATAATGTACTATGCAGTGTATCATTGAAAATATCTTCTAATGTAACGCAATATGCAGAGTATCATTCAAAATACCTTATAATATAACGTGATATGCAGAATATCATTGAAAATACCTTATAATATAACGTAATATGCAGTGTATCATTGAAAATACCCTATAATATAATGTAATATGCAGTGTATCATTGAAAATACCTTATAATATAACGTAATATGCAGTGTATCATTGAAAATACCCTATAATATAATGTAATATGTAGTGTATCATTGAAAATACTTTATAATATAATGTAATATTTGCAGTCTATCATTGAAAATACCTTATAATATAACGTAATATGCAGTGTATCATTGAAAATAGCTTATAATATAACGTAATATGCAGCGTATCATTGAAAATACCTTATAATGTAACGTAATATGCAGTGTATCATTGAAAATACCTTATAATGTAACGTAATATGCAGTCCATCATTGAAAATATCATATTATATATTGTAATATGCAGTCTATCATTGAAAATATCTTATAATATAATGTAATATTTGCAGTCTATCATTGAAAATACCTTATAATATAACGTAATATGCAGTGTATCATTGAAGATACCTTATAATGTAACGTAATATGCAGTATATCATTGAAAATACCTTATAATATAACGTAATATGCAGTGTATCATTGAAAATACCTTATAATATAACGTAATATGCAGTATATCATTGAAAATACCTTATAATATAACGTAATATGCAGTGTATCATTGAAAATACCTTATAATATAACGTAATATGCAGTATATCATTGACAATACCTTATAATGAAACGTAATAAGCTGTGTTCATTGAAAATATCTTGTAATGTAACGTAATATGCAGAGTATCATTGAAAATGCCTTATAATATAACGTATTATGCAGTGTATCATTGAAAATGCCTTATAATATATAGTAATATGCAGTCTATCATTAAAAATACGTGATAATATAACGTAATATGCAGTGTATCATTGAAAATACCTTATAATATAACGTAATATGCAGTGTATCATTGAAAATACCTTATAATATAACGTAATATGCAGTGTATCATTGAAAATACCTTATAATGTAACGTAATATGCAGTGTATCATTGAAAATACATTATAATGTTATGTAATATGCAGTCTATCATTGAAAATATCTTATAATATAACGTAATATGCAGTGTATCATTGAAAATAGCTTATAATATAACGTGATATGCAGTCTATCATTGAAAATATCTTATAATGTAACGTAATATGCAGTATATCATTGAAAATACCTTATAATATAACGTAATATGCAGTGTATCATTGAAAATACCTTATAATATAACGTAATATGCAGTATATCATTGAAAATACCTTATAATATAACGTAATATGCAGTGTATCATTGAAAATACCTTATAATATAACGTAATATGCAGTATATCATTGACAATACCTTATAATGTAACGTAATAAGCTGTGTATCATTGAAAATATCTTGTAATGTAACGTAATATGCAGAGTATCATTGAAAATGCCTTATAATATAACGTATTATGCAGTGTATCATTGAAAATGCCTTATAATATATAGTAATATGCAGTCTATCATTGAAAATACCTTATAATATAACGTAATATGCAGTGTATCATTGAAAATACCTTATAATGTAACGTAATATGCAGTGTATCATTGAAAATATCTTATAATATAACGTAATATGCAGTGAATCATTGAAAATACATTATAATGTTATGTAATATGCAGTCTATCATTGAAAATATCTTATAATATAACGTAATATGCAGTGAATCATTGAAAATAGCTTATAATATAACGTGATATGCTGTCTATCATTGAAGATACCTTATAATGTAACGTAATATGCAGTATATCATTGAAAATACCTTATAATATAACGTAATATGCAGTGTATCATTGAAAATACCTTATAATATAACGTAATATGCAGTATATCATTGAAAATACCTTATAATATAACGTAATATGCAGTGTATCATTGAAAATACCTTATAATATAACGTAATATGCAGTATATCATTGACAATACCTTATAATGTAACGTAATAAGCTGTGTATCATTGAAAATATCTTGTAATGTAACGTAATATGCAGAGTATCATTGAAAATGCCTTATAATATAACGTATTATGCAGTGTATCATTGAAAATGCCTTATAATATATAGTAATATGCAGTCTATCATTGAAAATACCTTATAATATAACGTAATATGCAGTGTATCATTGAAAATACCTTATAATATAACGTAATATGCAGTGTATCATTGAAAATACCTTATAATATAACGTAATATGCAGTGTATCATTGAAAATACCTTATAATGTAACGTAATATGCAGTGTATCATTGAAAATACATTATAATGTAATGTAATATGCAGTCTATCATTGAAAATATCTTATAATATAACGTAATATGCAGTGTATCATTGAAAATACCTTATAATATAACGTAATATGCAGTGTATCATTGAAAATACCTTATAATGTAACGTAATATGCAGTGAATCATTGAAAATACATTATAATGTTATGTAATATGCAGTCTATCATTGAAAATATCTTATAATATAACGTAATATGCAGTGAATCATTGAAAATAGCTTATAATATAACGTGATATGCAGTGTATTATTCAAAATACCTTATAATATAACGTGATATGCAGTCTATCATTGAAAATACCATATAGTATAACGTAATATGCAGTGTATCATTGAAAATACCTTATAATATAACGTAATATGCAGTGTATCATTGAAAATACCTTATAATATAACGTAATATGCAGTATATCATTGAAAATACCTTATAATATAACGTAATATGCAGTGTATCATTGAAAATACCTTATAATATAACGTAATATGCAGTATATCATTGACAATACCTTATAATGAAACGTAATAAGCTGTGTTCATTGAAAATATCTTGTAATGTAACGTAATATGCAGAGTATCATTGAAAATGCCTTATAATATAACGTATTATGCAGTGTATCATTGAAAATGCCTTATAATATATAGTAATATGCAGTCTATCATTAAAAATACGTGATAATATAACGTAATATGCAGTGTATCATTGAAAATACCTTATAATATAACGTAATATGCAGTGTATCATTGAAAATACCTTATAATATAACGTAATATGCAGTGTATCATTGAAAATACCTTATAATGTAACGTAATATGCAGTGTATCATTGAAAATACATTATAATGTTATGTAATATGCAGTCTATCATTGAAAATATCTTATAATATAACGTAATATGCAGTGAATCATTGAAAATAGCTTATAATATAACGTGATATGCAGTCTATCATTGAAGATACCTTATAATGTAACGTAATATGCAGTATATCATTGAAAATACCTTATAATATAACGTAATATGCAGTGTATCATTGAAAATACCTTATAATATAACGTAATATGCAGTATATCATTGAAAATACCTTATAATATAACGTAATATGCAGTGTATCATTGAAAATACCTTATAATATAACGTAATATGCAGTATATCATTGACAATACCTTATAATGTAACGTAATAAGCTGTGTATCATTGAAAATATCTTGTAATGTAACGTAATATGCAGAGTATCATTGAAAATGCCTTATAATATAACGTATTATGCAGTGTATCATTGAAAATGCCTTATAATATATAGTAATATGCAGTCTATCATTGAAAATACCTTATAATATAACGTAATATGCAGTGTATCATTGAAAATACCTTATAATGTAACGTAATATGCAGTGTATCATTGAAAATATCTTATAATATAACGTAATATGCAGTGAATCATTGAAAATACATTATAATGTTATGTAATATGCAGTCTATCATTGAAAATATCTTATAATATAACGTAATATGCAGTGAATCATTGAAAATAGCTTATAATATAACGTGATATGCAGTCTATCATTGAAGATACCTTATAATGTAACGTAATATGCAGTATATCATTGAAAATACCTTATAATATAACGTAATATGCAGTGTATCATTGAAAATACCTTATAATATAACGTAATATGCAGTATATCATTGAAAATACCTTATAATATAACGTAATATGCAGTGTATCATTGAAAATACCTTATAATATAACGTAATATGCAGTATATCATTGACAATACCTTATAATGTAACGTAATAAGCTGTGTATCATTGAAAATACCTTATAATATAACGTAATATGCAGTGTATCATTGAAAATACATTATAATGTAATGTAATATGCAGTCTATCATTGAAAATGCCTTATAATATAACGTAATATGCACTGTATCATAGAAAATACCTTATAATATAATGTAATATGCAGTCTACCATTGATAATACCTCATAATATAACGTAATATGCAGAGTATCATTGAAAATACCTTATAATATAAGGTGATATGCAGTATATCATTGAAAATATCTTATAATATAACGTAATATGCAGTGAATCATTGAAAATAGCTTATAATATAACGTGATATGCAGTCTATCATTGAAAATATCTTATAATATAACGTAATATGCAGTATATGATTGACAATACCTTATAATGAAACGTAATAAGCTGTGTATCAATGAAAATATCTTGTAATGTAACGTAATATGCAGAGTATCATTGAAAATGCCTTATAATATAACGTATTATGCAGTGTATCATTGAAAATGCCTTATAATATATAGTAATATGCAGTCTATCATTAAAAATACGTGATAATATAACGTAATATACAGTGTATCATTGAAAATACCTTATAATATAACGTAATATGCAGTGTATCATTGAAAATACCTTATAATATAACGTAATATGGAGTGTATCATTGAAAATACCTTATAATGTAACGTAATATGCAGTCTATCATTGAAAATATCTTATAATATAACGTAATATGCAGTGAATCATTGAAAATAGCTTATAATATAACGTGATATGCAGTCTATCATTGAAAATATCTTATAATATATAGTAATATGCAGTGTATCATTGAAAATGCCTTATAATATAACGTCATATACACTGTATCATTGAAAATATCTTATAATATAATGTAATATGCAGTGTATCATTGAAAATATCTTCTAATGTAACGCAATATGCAGAGTATCATTCAAAATACCTTATAATATAACGTAATATGCAGAGTATCATTGAAAATACCTTATAATATAACGTGATATGCAGAATATCATTGAAAATACCTTATAATATAACGTAATATGCAGTGTATCATTGAAAATACCTTATAATATAACGTAATATGCAGTGTATCATTGAAAATACCCTATAATATAATGTAATATGCAGTGTATCATTGTAAATGCCTTATAATATAACGTAATATGCAGTGTATTATTCAAAATACCTTATAATATAACGTGATATGCAGTCTATCATTGAAAATATCTTATAATATATAGTAATATGCAGTGTATCATTGAAAATGCCTTATAATATAACGTCATATACACTGTATCATTGAAAATATCTTATAATATAATGTAATATGCAGTGTATCATTGAAAATATCTTCTAATGTAACGCAATATGCAGAGTATCATTCAAAATACCTTATAATATAACGTAATATGCAGAGTATCATTGAAAATACCTTATAATATAACGTGATATGCAGAATATCATTGAAAATACCTTATAATATAACGTAATATGCAGTGTATCATTGAAAATACCTTATAATATAACGTAATATGCAGTGTATCATTGAAAATACCCTATAATATAATGTAATATGCAGTGTATCATTGTAAATGCCTTATAATATAACGTAATATGCAGTGTATTATTCAAAATACCTTATAATATAACGTGATATGCAGTCTATCATTGAAAATACCATATAGTATAACGTAATATGCATTGTATCATTGAAAATACCTTATAATATAATGTAATATTTGCAGTCTATCATTGAAAATACCTTATAATATAACGTAATATGCAGTGTATCATTGAAAATACCTTATAATATAACGTAATATGCAGTGTATCATTGAAAATACCTTATAATGTAACGTAATATGCAGTGTATCATTGAAAATACCTTATAATGTAACGTAATATGTAGTCCATCATTGAAAATATCATATAATATATTGTAATATGCAGTCTATCATTGAAAATATCTTATAATATAACGTAATATGCAGTGTATCATTGAAAATACCTTATAATATAATGTAATATGCAGTGTATCATTGAAAATACCTTATAATATAACGTAATATGCAGTGTATCATTGAAAATACCTTATAATATAATGTAATATGCAGTGTATCATTGAAAATACCTTATAATATAACGTAATATGCAGTCTATCATTGAAAATGCCTTATAAAATAACGTAATATGCAGTATGTCGTGGCGCGAACGGTTGAACGCGACCGGGGCACTTCTGCGTTTCCCTTTCCCATTGTTAACTTCTGTCTGCCGAATGATCTGACCGATTGACTCTGCGGAGGCGCTGATCTCTTCTCTTCGAGTGTTCAACAAAATCTGCCGGTCGGTCTCGGGCCATCGAGGGCCTTGCCTCGTATTTTCCCCACTCCGCAGAGTCACTCCGTCCACGTGCACGCATTGGACCGAAACCGCTTCCGATTGTCGCAGCCGATCAAACGTTTCGGCTGCGCGTAAGAGAAACCGATCCTAACTGCCGCGGCCGATCAAACGTCTCGGCCGCGCTACAATGTAACGTGCACGTGCGACCACTCGGCAACCGACTCCGGCAAACGCTTACCCTACTCTTAATCTACGACACGGCCGGACTGACATATCACGCGTCCTCGCGTGTATCTGTAACAGAACAATTTCTCTATATTACATTCGTAGTTCGGCCTTCCTGACGTACAAGACATAAAGAAAGTATTGACTTTTCATTACAGTTTGCCCAGTTTCGATCAGTTCATGAATAGTTCGAGGAAATTTTGCATTGTAACGGGTTCACACAGAACGCCGACTATATTGATAGTCGTAACAGTTCACACAGAACGCCGTCTATACCCCTAGTATAGACGTAACAGGTCACACAGACCGCCGACTATATTGATAGTCGTAACAGTTCACACAGAACGCCGTCTATACCCCTAGTATAGACGTAACAGGTCACACAGA
Source organism: Lasioglossum lativentre (assembly GCA_916610255.1). Taxonomy (NCBI): domain Eukaryota; kingdom Metazoa; phylum Arthropoda; class Insecta; order Hymenoptera; family Halictidae; genus Lasioglossum; species Lasioglossum lativentre. The sequence goes on from CAKAJI010000911.1 coordinate 23,338, forward strand.
CCGCCGACTATATTGATAGTCGTAACAGTTCACACAGAACGCCGTCTATACTCCTAGTATAGACGTAACAGGTCACACAGCACATCTTACATCATTGTTAATCTGACTCATTAAACTCATTCGAAACTTGGCACTCGGGCATTTTTCGAACTTGATCATGCGCATACTTATATGTACGATTACTGGTTAAGGATTTTAAAAGATATCTGTCTCCGTCAAGAACTTCAATTATCTTAAATGGGCCTCTAAATTTTGGGTCAAGTTTGGTCTGATTTCTTTCTGAATTTCGAATTAACACGAAGTCCCCTGTTTTAAATTTAACTAGTTTGGACTTTGTGCTGTCAAATCTGGTTTTGTCGCATTCAGCATTTTTCATTATATTGCGCGCCGCACACTCTCTCACCTCAGAAAGATCTACTTCGACTTCTGCATCATCTGAAGTTAATAAATTCAAGGGTCTAGCTACGCGTCCTATTAGGAGCTCTAAGGGGCTTGCTTTAGTTACCCGATGAGTAGTGCTATTTAAAGCAAGCTGAATATCACTCAACGCGTCCTGCCATGATCTTTCGCCTGTCTCGACAGACGTCAACATAGATTTTAACGTGCTCATGACCCTTTCAACCTGCCCATTGGCGCGGCTACTACCTGTAGCTATCAAGTGTAACTGAATTTTACGAGAATCACAATAGTCTTTAAAGTCTTTACTCGCGAAGCATCTCCCCTGATCGGCGATTACTCGCTTTGGGGATCCAAATAAGGAAACACTCGATTGCAAAGCCTTAGTAACACTAGCGGTATCGATGCGTAAAGTATGATACAGTAAAACGAATTTAGTGAAGGCGTCGATGAGAACTATGACGTATTCTTTGATGTCATTTTTGCCGCTAAGTTTTCCAGTTATATCGATATGGACGGTGTGCCACGGAACGCTAACTTTCGGAATGGGATGAAGTTCGGCTTGGACTCTACTTGATTGGGGCTTCGATACCTTACACGTAATACAATTGTCAACAAATTTGCGCACGTACTTTGACATATGTTCAAACCAATAGTGTTCGTATAATTTATCGAGTGTCTTTTCCCATCCTAAATGCATTATTGATTCGTGAATGTGATTGATTACTGACCATCGGAAAGATCGCGGTACAATCGGTAAACATCTTGTACGATTGTGCCGTTGTACCTTGCGGTGCAAGACACCGGATCGAATCTCATAAGTTTGGGCGATTTCGAGTGAAAGTTCGTTGGTTCTTAGCTTTGCCATGATGGACTGGATCTCATCATCTCGCTGTTGTTCAGCGAGGAGCCAGTTTTCAGAAAGGGTGGCTATATCAACGCGAACCTGTTCAATCCTCTCCGAAGCAGGTGGGGTTGAAATTGAACCTGTAGGCTCGGGAAGGTGGTTTCGAGATAAAAAGTCAACGTGACTCATGCGTGTGCCCTCTCTATACGTAATGTCAAAATCAAAGGCTTGCAAATAAGCCCACCATCTATGAACACGTGGAGTGAGGTCAATTTTATTGCGTGAGGCTTTAAGGGAGTTACAATCGGTAATTACGGTAAATTGACGTCCTTCTAAGTAATGGCGAAAATGTTTGATAGCGTTTACCACGGCCAGGGTTTCTAACTCGTAGGAGTGATACCGGGATTCAGGCCCTGTGGTACGCTTGCTGAAATATTCAACGACATGAAGTTTACCGTCCACGTTTAGAAAGAAAATTGCACCATATCCGTCAGCACTTGCATCGGTGTGAACTTCGATAGGATAATCGGGGTTGAAAATGATCAGGACAGGTTCGTTCGTGAGAATAAAGATAATTTTCTTACGGATTACTTCGTGCTCAGGAGTCCAGCTGAGTTTACTTTTACCATTGTTGATTAAAAGAAAAAGAGGTCTCATGATTTGAGAGAAATTCGGGATAAATTTTCGAAAATAAGACGCGAGTCCGATAAACTGTCTCAATTGGTAGATGGTTTCCGGCGGCGGCAATTTGGTCAAGGCCTCGACTTTTCGCGGATTGGGCATGACTTTCCCGGAGGAGACTTTGTATCCGAGAAATTCAACACAGCTTTTTAGGAATGAACATTTGGAGAAGTTCAACGAAAATCCGGCTTTTGTTAGAAGGTCTAGTACAGTGCGCAATCGCTCTAACCCTTCATTTATATCACGCGAGGGAATTAAAATGTCATCCATGTAAACGATGACATAAGAGTAGACAAGGTCGCCTAAGGCCCTAGTGACAGCACGTTGAAAAACACTCGAGGCATTCCGTAAGCCGAAAGGCATTTTCAGGTATTCGTATTGACCGTCGGGTGTCACAAAAGCAGTAAGTTCGATACTATCAGGGTGTACGGGAATTAAATTAAACCCACTAGCGCAATCAAGACACGTGAAATAATTAGTATCAGCCAGGCGAGCGATTTGATCCTGAATCAAGGGCAATGGAAACCGATCAGGGACTGTATTACGATTGAGTTCGCGGTAATCGACACACATGCGATCCGATCCATCACGTTTCTTTACAAGCAGGATGGGACTTGCAAAGGGCGAACAGCTGGGTCGTATGATACGAGCCTCTAACATTTCTTTTATTTTACCGCGCACTAATTGTCTTTCGTCAGGGGAAAGCCGGTATGGTCTACGTTGAACAGTCTTAGTAGGATCAACGAGCCGTATTTTAAGCTCACCGGTAGTCACACGTGTACGTGGCAAACCATCGATAAAAGTTTCAGAAAATTCATTTAACAAGTTCGATAATTTGAGCTTGTGTTCAGGAGATACGTCGGTATCAATCGTATCAAGGTCAAAGGGTTTAGAAACTTTACAACAATCTACCACTTTAATCTTGGTTAACAAGAAACTATTCGCGGTCATAGTGACAGAAAACCTCTGTTTTAGAATATCGCGCCCGAGCATGACATTATATTTCAAGCAGTTGTCGGGTACTACATGAAATAGGACCTCAAACATGCATCCGTTAACTGAGACTTCGCTTTGAATCTGACAGGTACTATACACGTTTGAATTACCAATTCCTACGATCGAAATTACCGTATTATGGCGCGTACCAGAAAATCTACTCGCGGTTCCTTCCTTAATGAGTGAGCATTCGGCGCCGGAATCATAGCAAAATGAATACGACTCACCAGATTGTGTCAGCTGACTGATTACGGGTCGGACTTCGCATGCATCGACTCGGCGTTCGACATGCGCGGCGTTGCTGCTGTTGTTCGTTGTCCGGAACGATGTCGCACCCCTGCCGTTGTTGGTCGCTCCTGAATTCGGACAGCGAGTCGAGACGTGTCCTTTCTCGCCGCAGCGATAACAAGTAACGCTATTCTTCGAATCTAGCCTCGCCGAACTGGTATTAACAGGCACTTGTCCTCGCGCCATCCTCTTGCGACATTCGGCAGCTTTATGTCCCAGCTTACCACAGTAATGACACTGAACGGGGTTGGAAGACGTTGGTTTATACCGCTTATTCTCCGAAGAATTATTCTCCAGCTCAGTAGAGTGGTGTTTGCGTTTAGAACTGGCAAATGCCTTCAGTTCTTGCTGCAGTCTGCTCCTCGTGGTGATATTGTTCGTAAAAGCCAGGTGGTGTAGACGCCGATTAAACTGTGATGTATGCGCGAGCACAACTGACACAGCGATCTCCTCAATAGTTTTTTTCGACCATCTTGATGTAAGGGTGGTCATAAGGCGGCTAGCGTAGGCAGCAAGACACTCATCGTCTTTTGGTCGACCGTTCAAAAGGTTGATCACTGTCGCGGCACATGTTTCGATACAACCGTAACGGGCGAGAAAAATTTCTTTGAATTGCGCCCACGTCATGCCAGCAAATGACACCTGCGACAACCACGTGGATGCAGATCCCTTCAATGCCTTGCTCAATGCGATGACGAGTGCTCCTCCATCTAAGGGCTTTTCCGTCAGGCACACGTCAATCGTCGAACACCAAGCACGTGCATCACAGTCGGGTAATTCCGGATTGAACTGAGGTAATGACACCACAGGCACACACGGTAGTTTGATGGACTCGATAAGTCGCACCATGTTCTGGTTTTGTATTTCCAACAGTGACCGTAAAATATCCGGATTAATTAACTGTGAGGTTTGATCAGATCCCACTTCTGATGTCGTGGCGCGAACGGTTGAACGCGACCGGGGCACTTCTGCGTTTCCCTTTCCCATTGTTAACTTCTGTCTGCCGAATGATCTGACCGATTGACTCTGCGGAGGCGCTGATCTCTTCTCTTCGAGTGTTCAACAAAATCTGCCGGTCGGTCTCGGGCCATCGAGGGCCTTGCCTCGTATTTTCCCCACTCCGCAGAGTCACTCCGTCCACGTGCACGCATTGGACCGAAACCGCTTCCGATTGTCGCAGCCGATCAAACGTTTCGGCTGCGCGTAAGAGAAACCGATCCTAACTGCCGCGGCCGATCAAACGTCTCGGCCGCGCTACAATGTAACGTGCACGTGCGACCACTCGGCAACCGACTCCGGCAAACGCTTACCCTACTCTTAATCTACGACAAGTATATCATTGAAAATACCTTATAATGTAACGAATATGCAGTGTATCATTGAAAATGCATTATAATGTAATGTAATATGCAGTGTATCATTGAAAATATCTTCTAATGTAACGCAATATGCAGAGTATCATTCAAAATACCTTATAATATAACGTAATATGCAGAGTATCATTGAAAATACCTTATAATATAACGTGATATGCAGAATATCATTGAAAATACCTTATAATATAACGTAATATGCAGTGTATCATTGAAAATACCTTATAATATAACGTAATATGCAGTGTATCATTGAAAATACCCTATAATATAATGTAATATGCAGTGTATCATTGAAAATACCTTATAATATAACGTAATATGCAGTGTATCATTGAAAATACCCTATAATATAATGTAATATGTAGTGTATCATTGAAAATACTTTATAATATAATTTAATATTTGCAGTCTATCATTGAAAATACCTTATAATATTACGTAATATGCAGTGTATCATTGAAAATACCTTATAATGTAACGTAATATGCAGTGTATCATTGAAAATACATTATAATGTAATGTAATATGCAGTCTATCATTGAAAATATCGTATAATGTAACGTAATATGCAGTGAATCATTCAAAATAGCTTATAATATAACGTGATATGCAGTCTATCATTGAAAATATCTTATAATATATAGTAATATGCAGTGTATCATTGAAAATACATTATAATATAACGTAATATGCAGTGTATCATTGAAAATACCTTATAATATAACGTAATATGCAGTATATCATTGACAATACCTTATAATGTAACGTAATAAGCTGTGTATCATTGAAAATATCTTGTAATGTAACGTAATATGCAGAGTATCATTGAAAATACGTGATAATATAACGTAATATGCAGTCTATCATTGAAAATGCCTTATAATATAACGTAATATGCAGTATATCATTGAAAATACCTTATAATATAACGTAATATGCAGTGTATCATTGAAAATACCTTATAATATAAGGTAATATGCAGAGTATCATTCAAAATACCTTATAATATAACGTAATATGCAGTGTATCATAAGAAAATACCTCATAATATAACGTAATATGCACTGTATCATAGAAAATACCTTATAATATAATGTAATATGCAGTCTATCATTGATAATACCTCATAATATAACGTAATATGCAGAGTATCATTGAAAATACCTTATAATATAACGTGATATGCAGTATATCATTGAAAATACCTTTCAATGTAACGTAATAAGCAGTGTATCATTGAAAATATCTTGTAATGTAACGTAATATGCAGAGTATCATTGAAAATGCCTTATAATATAACGTAATATGCAGTGTATCATTGAAAATGCCTTATAATATATAGTAATATGCAGTGTATCATTGAAAATACCTTATAATGTAACGAATATGCAGTGTATCATTGAAAATACATTATAATGTAATGTAATATGCAGTCTATCATTGAAAATACTTTATAATATAATTTAATATTTGCAGTCTATCATTGAAAATACCTTATAATATTACGTAATATGCAGTGTATCATTGAAAATACCTTATAATGTAACGTAATATGCAGTGTATCATTGAAAATACATTATAATGTAATGTAATATGCAGTCTATCATTGAAAATATCGTATAATGTAACGTAATATGCAGTGAATCATTCAAAATAGCTTATAATATAACGTGATATGCAGTCTATCATTGAAAATATCTTATAATATATAGTAATATGCAGTGTATCATTGAAAATACATTATAATGTAATGTAATATGCAGTCTATCATTGAAAATATCTTATAATATAATGTAATATGTAGTGTATCATTGAAAATACCTTATAATATAATTTAATATTTGCAGTCTATCATTGAAAATACCTTATAATATTACGTAATATGCAGTCAATCATTGAAAATACGTGATAATATAACGTAATATGCAGTCTATCATTGAAAATGCCTTATAATATAACGTAATATGCAGTATATCATTGAAAATACCTTATAATATAACGTAATATGCAGTGTATCATTGAAAATACCTTATAATATAAGGTAATATGCAGAGTATCATTCAAAATACCTTATAATATAACGTAATATGCAGTGTATCATTGAAAATACCTCATAATATAACGTAATATGCACTGTATCATAGAAAATACCTTATAATATAATGTAATATGCAGTCTATCATTGATAATACCTCATAATATAACGTAATATGCAGAGTATCATTGAAAATACCTTATAATATAACGTGATATGCAGTATATCATTGAAAATACCTTACAATGTAACGTAATAAGCAGTGTATCATTGAAAATATCTTGTAATGTAACGTAATATGCAGAGTATCATTGAAAATGCCTTATAATATAACGTAATATGCAGTGTATCATTGAAAATGCCTTATAATATATAGTAATATGCAGTGTATCATTGATAATACCTTATAATGTAACGAATATGCAGTGTATCATTGAAAATACATTATAATGTAATGTAATATGCAGTCTATCATTGAAAATACTTTATAATATAATTTAATATTTGCAGTCTATCATTGAAAATACCTTATAATATTACGTAATATGCAGTATATCATTGAAAATACCTTATAATATAACGTAATATGCAGTGTATCATTGAAAATACCTTATAATATAAGGTAATATGCAGAGTATCATTCAAAATACCTTATAATATAACGTAATATGCAGTGTATCATTGAAAATACCTCATAATATAACGTAATATGCACTGTATCATAGAAAATACCTTATAATATAATGTAATATGCAGTCTATCATTGATAATACCTCATAATATAACGTAATATGCAGAGTATCATTGAAAATACCTTATAATATAACGTGATATGCAGTATATCATTGAAAATACCTTACAATGTAACGTAATAAGCAGTGTATCATTGAAAATATCTTGTAATGTAACGTAATATGCAGAGTATCATTGAAAATGCCTTATAATATAACGTAATATGCAGTGTATCATTGAAAATGCCTTATAATATATAGTAATATGCAGTGTATCATTGATAATACCTTATAATGTAACGAATATGCAGTCTATCATTGAAAATATCTTATAATATATAGTAATATGCAGTGTATCATTGAAAATACATTATAATGTAATGTAATATGCAGTCTATCATTGAAAATATCTTATAATATAATGTAATATGTAGTGTATCATTGAAAATACCTTATAATATAATTTAATATTTGCAGTCTATCATTGAAAATACCTTATAATATTACGTAATATGCAGTCAATCATTGAAAATACGTGATAATATAACGTAATATGCAGTCTATCATTGAAAATGCCTTATAATATAACGTAATATGCAGTATATCATTGAAAATACCTTATAATATAACGTAATATGCAGTGTATCATTGAAAATACCTTATAATATAAGGTAATATGCAGAGTATCATTCAAAATACCTTATAATATAACGTAATATGCAGTGTATCATTGAAAATACCTCATAATATAACGTAATATGCACTGTATCATAGAAAATACCTTATAATATAATGTAATATGCAGTCTATCATTGATAATACCTCATAATATAACGTAATATGCAGAGTATCATTGAAAATACCTTATAATATAACGTGATATGCAGTATATCATTGAAAATACCTTACAATGTAACGTAATAAGCAGTGTATCATTGAAAATATCTTGTAATGTAACGTAATATGCAGAGTATCATTGAAAATGCCTTATAATATAACGTAATATGCAGTGTATCATTGAAAATGCCTTATAATATATAGTAATATGCAGTGTATCATTGATAATACCTTATAATGTAACGAATATGCAGTGTATCATTGAAAATACATTATAATGTAATGTAATATGCAGTCTATCATTGAAAATATCTTATAATATAACGTAATATGCAGTGAATCATTGAAAATAGCTTATAATATAACGTGATTTGCAGTCTATCATTGAAAATATCTTATAATATATAGTAATATGCAGTGTATCATTGAAAATACATTATAATGTAATGTAATATGCAGTGTATCATTGAAAATATCTTATAATATAATGTAATATGCAGTGTATCATTGAAAATATCTTCTAATGTAACGCAATATGCAGAGTATCATTCAAAATACCTTATAATATAACGTAATATGCAGAGTATCATTGAAAATACCTTATAATATAACGAGATATGCAGAATATCATTGAAAATACCTTATAATATAACGTAATATGCAGTGTATCATTGAAAATACCTTATAATGTAACGTAATATGCAGTGTATCATTGAAAATCCCTAATAATGTAATGTAATATGCAGTCAATCATTGAAAATATCTTATAATATAACGTAATATGCAGTGAATCATTGAAAATAGCTTCTAATATAACGTGATATGCAGTGTATTATTCAAAATACCTTATAATATAAAGTGATATGCAGTCTATCACTGAAAATACCATATAGTAAAACGTAATATGCAGTGTATCATTGAAAATACCTTATAATATAATGTAATATTTGCAGTCTATCATTGAAAATACCTTATAATATAACGTAATATGCAGTGTATCATTGAAAATACCTTATAATATAACGTAATATGCATTGTATCATTGAAAATACCCTATAATATAATGTAATATGCAGTGTATCATTGAAAATGCCTTATAATATAACGTAATATGCAGTGTATTATTCAAAATACCTTATAATATAACGTGATATGCAGTCTATCATTGAAAATACCATATAGTATAACGTAATATGCATTGTATCATTGAAAATACCTTATAATATAATGTAATATTTGCAGTCTATCATTGAAAATACCTTATAATATAACGTAATATGCAGTGTATCATTGAAAATACCTTATAATATAACGTAATATGCAGTGTATCATTGAAAATGCCTCATAATATAACGTAATATGCAGTGTATCATTGAAAATACCTTATAATATAATGTAATATTTGCAGTCTATCATTGAAAATACCTTATAATATAACGTAATATGCAGTGTATCATTGAAAATACCTTATAATATAACGTAATATGCAGTGTATCATTGAAAATACCCTATAATATAATGTAATATGCAGTGTATCATTGAAAATGCCTTATAATATAACGTAATATGCAGTGTATTATTCAAAATACCTTATAATATAACGTGATATGCAGTCTATCATTGAAAATACCATATAGTATAACGTAATATGCATTGTATCATTGAAAATACCTTATAATATAATGTAATATTTGCAGTCTATCATTGAAAATACCTTATAATATAACGTAATATGCAGTGTATCATTGAAAATACCTTATAATATAACGTAATATGCAGTGTATCATTGAAAATGCCTTATAATATAACGTAATATGCAGTGTATTATTCAAAATACCTTATAATATAACGTAATATGCAGTGTATCATTGAAAATACCCTATAATATAATGTAATATGTAGTGTATCATTGAAAATACTTTATAATATAATTTAATATTTGCAGTCTATCATTGAAAATACCTTATAATATATCGTTATATGCAGTGTATCATTGAAAATACCCTATAATATAACGTAATATGCACTGTATCATAGAAAATACCTTATAATATAATGTAATATGCAGTCTATCATTGATAATACCTCATAATATAACGTAATATGCAGAGTATCATTGAAAATACCTTATAATATAACGTGATATGCAGTATATCATTGAAAATACCTTACAATGTAACGTAAATAAGCAGTGTATCATTGAAAATATCTTGTAATGTAACGTAATATGCAGAGTATCATTGAAAATGCCTTTATAATATAACGTAATATGCAGTGTATCATTGAAAATGCCTTATAATATATAGTAATATGCAGTGTATCATTGAAAATACCTTATAATGTAACGAATATGCAGTGTATCATTGAAAATACATTATAATGTAATGTAATATGCAGTCTATCATTGAAAAATATCTTATAATATAACGTAATATGCAGTGAATCATTGAAAAATAGCTTATAATATAACGTGATATGCAGTCTATCATTGAAAATATCTTTATAATATATAGTATATGCAGTGTATCATTGAAAATACATTATAATGTAATGTAATATGCCAGTGTATCATTGAAAATATCTTATAATATAATGTAATATGCAGTGTATCATTGAAAATATCTTCTAATGTAACGCAATATGCAGAGTATCATTCAAAATACCTTATAATATAACGTAATATGCAGAGTATCATTGAAAATACCCTATAATATAATATAACGTGATATGCAGAATATCATTGAAAATACCTTATAATATAACGTAATATGCAGTGTATCATTGAAAATACCTTATAATGTAACGTAATATGCAGTGTATCATTGAAAATACCTAATAATGTAACGTAATATGCAGTCAATCATTGAAAATATCTTATAATATAAAGTAATATGCAGTGAATCATTGAAAATAGCTTCTAATATAACGTGATATGCAGTGTATTATTCAAAATACCTTTATAATATAACGTGATATGCAGTCTATCACTGAAAATACCATATAGTAAAACGTAATATGCAGTGTATCATTGAAAATACCTTATAATATAATGTAATATTTGCAGTCTATCATTGAAAATACCCTTATAATATAACGTAATATGCAGTGTATCATTGAAAATACCTTATAATATAACGTAATATGCATTGTATCATTGAAAAATACCCTATAATATAATGTAATATGCAGGTGTATCATTGAAAATGCCTTATAATATAACGTAATATGCAGTGTATTATTCAAAATACCTTATAATATAACGTGATATGCAGTCTATCATTGAAAATACCATATAGTATAACGTAATATGCATTGTATCATTGAAAATACCTTATAATATAATGTAATTATTTGCAGTCTATCATTGAAAAAACCTTATAATATAACGTAATATGCAGTGTATCATTGAAAATACCCTTATAATATAACGTAATATGCAGGTGTATCATTGAAAAATACCTTATAATGTAACGTAATATGCAGTGTATCATTGAAAATACCTTATAATGTAACGTAATATGCAGTCCATCATTGAAAAATATCATATAATATATTGTAATATGCAGTCTATCATTGAAAATATCTTATAATATAACGTAATATGCAGTGTATCATTGAAAATACCTTATAATATAATGTAATATTTGCAGTCTATCATTGAAAATACCTTATAATATTACGTAATATGCAGTCAATCATTGAAAATACGTGATAATATAACGTAATATGCAGTCTATCATTGAAAATGCCTTATAATATATCGTAATATGCAGTATATCATTGAAAATACCTTATAAATATAACGTAATATGCTGTGTATCACTGAATATTACGTTATATTATAAGGTAATATGCAGTGTATCATTGAAAATGCCTTATAATATAACGTAATATGCAGTGTATTATTCAAAATACCTTATAATATAACGTGATATGCAGTCTATCATTGAAAATACCATATAGTATAACGTAATATGCAGTGTATCATTGAAAATACCTTATAATATAATGTAATATTTGCAGTCTATCATTGAAAATACCTTATAATATATTGTAATATGCAGTCTATCATTGCAAATACCTTATAATATAATGTAATATTTGCAGTCTATCATTGAAAATACCTTATAATATTACGTAATATTCAGTCAATCATTGAAAATACGTGATAATATAACGTAATATGCAGTCTATCATTGAAAATGCCTTATAATATATCGTAATATGCAGTATATCATTGAAAATACCTTATAATATAACGTAATATGCAGTGTATCATTGAAAATACCTTATAATGTAACGTAATATGCAGTGTATCAGTGAAAATACCTTATAAGATAACGTAATATGCAGTCTATCATTGAAAATGCCTTATAAAATAACGTAATATGCAGTATATCATTGAAAATACCTTATAATGTAACGAATATGCAGTGTATCATTGAAAATACATTATAATGTAATGTAATATGCAGTGTATCATTGAAAATATCTTCTAATGTAACGCAATATGCAGAGTATCATTCAAAATACCTTATAATATAACGTAATATGCAGAGTATCATTGAAAATACCTTATAATATAACGCAATATGCAGAGTATCATTCAAAATACCTTATAATATAACGTAATATGCAGAGTATCATTGAAAATACCTTATAATATAACGTGATATGCACAATATCATTGAAAATACCTTATAATATAACGTAATATGCAGTGTATCATTGAAAAAATACCTTATAATATAACGTAATATGCAGTGTATCATTGAAAATACCCTATAATATAATGTAATATGCAGTGTATCATTGAAAATAACTTATAATATAACGTAATATGCAGTGTATCATTGAAAATACCCTATAATATAATGTAATATGTAGTGTATCATTGAAAATACTTTATAATATAATTTAATATTTGCAGTCTATCATTGAAAAATACCTCATAATATAACGTAATATGCAGAGTATCATTGAAAATACCTTATAATATAACGTGATATGCAGTATATCATTGAAAATATCTTATAATATAACGTAATATGCAGTGAATCATTGAAAATAGCTTATAATATAACGTGATATGCAGTCTATCATTGAAAATATCTTATAATATATAGTAATATGCAGTGTATCATTGAAAATACATTATAATGTAATGTAATATGCAGTGTATCATTGAAAATATCTTATAATATAATGTAATATGCAGTGTATCATTGAAAATATCTTCTAATGTAACGCAATATGCAGTGTATCATTGAAAATACCCTATAATATAATGTAATATGCAGTGTATCATTGAAAATGCCTTATAATATAACGTAATATGCAGTGTATTATTCAAAATACCTTATAATATACCGTAATATGCAGTGTATCATTGAAAATACATTATAATGTAACGTAATAAGCAGTGTATCATTGAAAATATCTTGTAATGTAACGTAATATGCAGAGTATCATTGAAAATGCCTTATAATATAACGTAATATGCAGTGTATCATTGAAAATGCCTTATAATATATAGTAATATGCAGTGTATCATTGAAAATACCTTTATAATGTAACGATATGCAGTGTATCATTGAAAATACATTATAATGTAATGTAAATATGCAGTCCTATCATTGAAAATATCTTATAATATAACGTAATATGCAGTGAATCATTGAAAATAGCTTATAATTAAACGTGATATGCAGTCTATCATTGAAAAATATCTTTAATATATATAGTAATATGCAGTGTATCATTGAAAATACATTATAATGTAATGTAATATGCAGTGTATCATTGAAAATATCTTATAATATAATGTAATATGCAGTGTATCATTGAAAATATCTTCTAATGTAACGCAATATGCAGTGTATCATTGAAAATACCCTATAATATACTGTAATATGCAGTGTATCATTGAAAATGCCTTATAATATAACGTAATATGCAGTGTATTATTCAAAATACCTTATAATATAACGTAATATGCAGTGTATCATTGAAAATACCTTATAATGTAACGTAATATGCAGTGTATCATTGAAAATATCTTATAATATAACGTAATATGCAGTGAATCATTGAAAATAGCTTATAATATAACGTGATATGCAGTCTATCATTGAAAATATCTTATAATATAACGTGATATGCAGTGTATCATTGAAAATACCATATAGTATAACGTAATATGCATTGTATCATTGAAAATACCTTATAATATAATGTAATATTTGCAGTCTATCATTGAAAATACCTTATAATATAACGTAATATGCAGTGTATCATTGAAAATACCTTATAATATAACGTAATATGCAGTGTATCATTGAAAATGCCTTATAATATAACGTAATATGCAGTGTATTATTCGAAATACCTTATAATATAACGTAATATGCAGTGTATCATTGAAAATACCCTATAATATAATGTAATATGTAGTGTATCATTGAAAATACTTTATAATATAATTTAATATTTGCAGTCTATCATTGAAAATACCTTATAATATTACGTAATATGCAGTGTATCATTGAAAATACCTTATAATGTAACGTAATATGCAGTGTATCATTGAAAATACCTAATAATGTAATGTAATATGCAGTCAATCATTGAAAATATCTTTATAATATAACGTAATATGCAGTGAATCATTGAAAATAGCTTCTAATATAACGTGATATGCAGTGTATTATTCAAAAATACCTTATAATATAACGTGATATGCAGTCTATCACTGAAAAATACCATATAGTAAAACGTAATAATGCAGTGTATCATTGAAAATACCTTATAATATAATGTAATATTTGCAGTCTATCATTGAAAATACCTTATAATATAACGTAATATGCAGTGTATCATTGAAAATACCTTATAATATAACGTAATATGCATTGTATCATTGAAAATACCCTATAATATAATGTAATATGCAGTGTATCATTGAAAATGCCTTATAATATAACGTAATATGCAGTGTATTATTCAAAATACCTTATAATATAACGTGATATGCAGTCTATCATTGAAAATACCATATAGTATAAACGTTAATATGCATTGTATCATTGAAAATACTCTTGTAATGTAACGTAATATGCAGAGTATCATTGAAAATACCTTATAATATAACGTGATATGCAGAATATCATTGAAAATACCTTATAATATAACGTAATATGCAGTGTATCATTGAAAATACCTTATAATGTAACGTAATATGCAGTGTATCATTGAAAATACCTAATAATGTAATGTAATATGCAGTCAATCATTGAAAATATCTTATAATATAACGTAATATGCAGTGAATCATTGAAAATAGCTTCTAATATAACGTGATATGCAGTGTATTATTCAAAAAACCTTATAATATAACGTGATATGCAGTCTATCACTGAAAATACCATATAGTAAAACGTAATATGCAGTGTATCATTGAAAATACCTTATAATATAATGTAATATTTGCAGTCTATCATTGAAAATACCTTATAATATAACGTAATATGCAGTGTATCATTGAAAAATACCTTATAATATAACGTAAATATGCATTGTATCATTGAAAATACCCTATAATATAATGTAATATGCAGTGTATCATTGAAAATGCCTTATAATATAAACGTAATATGCAGTGTATTATTCAAAATACCTTATAATATAAACGTGATATGCAGTCTATCATTGAAAATACCATATAGTATAACGTAATATGCATTGTATCATTGAAAATAACCTTATAATATAATGTAATATTTGCAGTCTATCATTGAAAATACCTTATAATATAACGTAATATGCAGTGTATCATTGAAAATACCTTATAATATAACGTAATATGCAGTGTATCATTGAAAATACCTTATAATGTAACGTAATATGCAGTGTATCATTGAAAATACCTAATAATGTAATGTAATATGCAGTCAATCATTGAAAAT
>CAKAJI010000912.1:0-260917 GCA_916610255.1 Lasioglossum lativentre
AGGTATTTTCAATGATACACTGCATATTACGTTATATTATAAGGTATTTTCAATGATACACTGCATATTACGTTTTATTATAAGGTATTTTCAATGATACACTGCATATTACGTTTTATTATAAGGTATTTTCAATGATACACAGAATATTACGTTATATTATTAGGTATTTTCAATGATACACTAAAAAATTACTATATATTATAAGGTATTTCCAATGATACACTGCATATTACGTTATATTATAAGGTATTTTCAATGATACACTGCATATTACGTTATATTATAAGGTATTTTCATTGATACACTAGAATTACCATATATTCTAAGGTATTTTCAATGATACACAGAATATTACGTTATATTATAAGGTATTTTCAATGATAAACTACTATATATTACAAGGTATTTTCAATGATACACTGCATATTACGTTATATTATACGGTATTTTCAATGATACACCGCATATTACGTTATATTATAATGTATTTTCAATGATACACTTCATATTACGTTATATTATAGGGTATTTTAAATGATACACTGCATACTACGTTATATTATTAGGTATTTTCAATGATAGACTGCATATCTCGTTATATTATAAGGTATTTTCAATGATACACTGCATATCACGTTATATTATAAGGTATTTTCAATGATACACTGCATATTACATTATTTTATAAGGTATTTTTCATGATAGACTGCATACTACGTTATATTATAAGGTATTTTCAATGATACACTGCATATTACGTTATATTATAAGGTATTTTCAATGATACACTGCATATTATGTTATATTATTAGGTATTTTCAATGATACACTAAAAAATTACTATATATTATAAGGTATTTCCAATGATACACTGCATATTACGTTTTATTATAAGGTATTTTCAATGATACACTGCATATTACGTTATATTATTAGGTATTTCCAATGATACACTAAAAAATTACGATATATTATAAGGTATTTCCAAGGGTACTCTGCATATTACGTTATATTATAAGGAATTTTCAATGATACACTGCATATTACGTTATATTATAAGGTATTTTCATTGATAGACTAGAATTACCATATATTCTAAGGTATTTTCAATGATACACAGAATATTACGTTATATTATAAGGTATTTTCAATGTTAAACTACTATATATTACAAGGTATTTTCAATGATACACTGCATATTACGTTATATTATAAGGTATTTTCAATGATACACCGCATATTACGTTATATTATAATGTATTTTCAATGATACACTGCATATTACGTTATATTATAGGGTATTTTCAATGATACACTGCATACTACGTTATATTATTAGGTATTTTCAATGATAGACTGCATATCTCGTTATATTATAAGGTATTTTCAATGATACACTGCATATCTCGTTATATTATAAGGTATTTTCAATGATACACAGAATATTACGTTATATTATAAGGTATTTTCAATGATAAACTACTATATATTACAAGGTATTTTCAATGATACACTACAAATTACCATATATTCTAAGGTATTTTCAATGATAAACTACTATATATTATAAGGTATTTTCAATGATACACTGCATATTACGTTATATTATAAGGTATTTCCAATGATACTCTGCATATTACGTTATATTATAAGGTATTTTCAATGATACACTGCATATTACCTTATATTATAATGTATTTTCATTGATAGACTAGAATTACCATATATTCTACGGTATTTTCAATGATACACCGCATATTACGTTATATTATAAGGTATTTTCAATGATACACTGCATACTACGTTATATTATTAGGTATTTTCAATGATAGACTGCATATCTCGTTATATTATAAGGTATTTTCAATGATACACTGCATATCACGTTATATTATAAGGTATTTTCAATGATACACAGAATATTACGTTATATTATAAGGTATTTTCAATGATAAACTACTATATATTACAAGGTATTTTCAATGATACACTACAAATTACCATATATTCTAAGGTATTTTCAATGATAAACTACTATATATTATAAGGTATTTTCAATGATACACTGCATATTACGTTATATTATAAGGTATTTCCAATGATACTCTGCATATTACGTTATATTATAAGGTATTTTCAATGATACACTGCATATTACCTTATATTATAATGTATTTTCATTGATAGACTAGAATTACCATATATTCTACGGTATTTTCAATGATACACCGCATATTACGTTATATTATAAGGTATTTTCAATGATACACTGCATACTACGTTATATTATTAGGTATTTTCAATGATAGACTGCATATCTCGTTATATTATAAGGTATTTTCAATGATACACTGCATATCACGTTATATTATAAGGTATTTTCAATGATACACTGCATATTACATTATTTTATAAGCTATTTTTCATGATAGACTGCATACTACGTTATATTATAAGGTATTTTCAATGATACACTGCATATTACGTTATATTATAAGGTATTTTCAATGATACACTGCATATTACGAAATATTATAAGGTATTTTCAATGATACACTGCATATTACGTTATATTATAAGGTATTTTCAATGATACACAGAATATTACGTTATATTATAAGGTATTTTCAATGATAAACTACTATATATTACAAGGTATTTTCAATGATACACTACAAATTACCATATATTCTAAGGTATTTTCAATGATAAACTACTATATATTATAAGGTATTTTCAATGATACACTGCATATTACGTTATATTATAAGGTATTTCCAATGATACTCTGCATATTACGTTATATTATAACGTATTTTCATTGATACACTACAAATTACGATATATTATAAATTATTTTCAATGATACACTGCATATTACGTTATATTATAAGGTATTTTCAATGATACACTGCATATTACGTTATATTATAAGGTATTTTCAATGATGCACTGCATATTATGTTATATTATTAGGTATTTTCAATGATACACTAAAAAATTACTATATATTATAAGGTATTTCCAATGATACACTGCATATTACGTTATATTATAAGGTATTTTCAATGATACACTGCATATTACCTTATATTATAATGTATTTTCATTGATAGACTAGAATTACCATATATTCTACGGTATTTTCAATGATACACCGCATATTACGTTATATTATAAGGTATTTTCAATGATACACTGCATATTACGTTATATTATAAGGTATTTTCAATGATACACTGCACATTACGTTATATTATAGGGTATTTTCAATGATACACTGCATACTACGTTATATTATTAGGTATTTTCAATGATAGACTGCATATCTCGTTATATTATAAGGTATTTTCAATGATACACTGCATATCACGTTATATTATAAGGTATTTTCAATGATACACTGCATATTACATTATTTTATAAGGTATTTTTCATGATAGACTGCATACTACGTTATATTATAAGGTATTTTCAATGATACACTGCATATTACGTTATATTATAAGGTATTTTCAATGATACACTGCATATTACGTTATATTATAAGGTATTTTCAATGATACACTGCATATTACGTTATATTATGAGGTATTTTCAATGATACACAGAATATTACGTTATATTATAAGGTATTTTCAATGATAAACTACTATATATTACAAGGTATTTTCAATGATACACTGCATATTACGTTATATTATAAGGTATTTTCAATGATAGACTGCATATTACATTATATTATAAGGTATTTTCAATGATAGACTGCATATTACGTTATATTATGAGGTATTTTCAATGATACACTGCATATTACGTTATATTATCAGGTATTTTCAATGATACTCTGCATATTACATTATATTATAAGGTATTTTCAATGATAGACTGCATATTACGTTATATTGTGAGGTATTTTCAATGATAGACTGCATATTACGTTATATTATAAAGTATTTTCAATGAATTACTGCATATTACGTTATATTATAAGGTATTTTCAATGATACACTGCATATTACGTTATATTATAAGGTATTTTCAATGATAGACTGCATATTACATTATATTATAAGGTATTTTCAATGATAGACTGCATATTACGTTATATTATAAGGTATTTTCAATGATACACTGCATATCACGTTATATTATAAGGTATTTTCAATTATACACTGCATATTACGTTATATTATAAGGTATTTTCAATGATACACCGCATATTACGTTATATTATAATGTATTTTCAATGATACACTGCATATTACGTTATATTATAGGGTATTTTCAATGATACACTGCATACTACGTCATATTATTAGGTATTTTCAATGATAGACTGCATATCTCGTTATATTATAAGGTATTTTCAATGATACACTGCATATCACGTTATATTATAAGGTATTTTCAATGATACACTGCATATTACATTATTTTATAAGGTATTTTTCATGATAGACTGCATACTACGTTATATTATAAGGTATTTTCAATGATACACTGCATATTACGTTATATTATAAGGTATTTTCAATGATACACTGCATATTACGAAATATTATAAGGTATTTTCAATGATACACTGCATATTACGTTATATTATAAGGTATTTTCAATGATACACAGAATATTACGTTATATTATAAGGTATTTTCAATGATAAACTACTATATATTACAAGGTATTTTCAATGATACACTACAAATTACCATATATTCTAAGGTATTTTCAATGATAAACTACTATATATTACAAGGGATTTTCAATGATACACTACAAATTACCATATATTCTAAGGTATTTTCAATGATAAACTACTATATATTATAAGGTATTTTCAATGATACACTGCATATTACGTTATATTATTAGGTATTTCCAATGATACACTAAAAAATTACGATATATTATAAGGTATTTCCAAGGGTACTCTGCATATTACGTTATATTATAAGGAATTTTCAATGATACACTGCATATTACGTTATATTATAAGGTATTTTCATTGATAGACTAGAATTACCATATATTCTAAGGTATTTTCAATGATACACAGAATATTACGTTATATTATAAGGTATTTTCAATGTTAAACTACTATATATTACAAGGTATTTTCAATGATACACTGCATATTACGTTATATTATAAGGTATTTTCAATGATACACCGCATATTACGTTATATTATAATGTATTTTCAATGATACACTGCATATTACGTTATATTATAGGGTATTTTCAATGATACACTGCATACTACGTTATATTATTAGGTATTTTCAATGATAGACTGCATATCTCGTTATATTATAAGGTATTTTCAATGATACACTGCATATCTCGTTATATTATAAGGTATTTTCAATGATACACAGAATATTACGTTATATTATAAGGTATTTTCAATGATAAACTACTATATATTACAAGGTATTTTCAATGATACACTACAAATTACCATATATTCTAAGGTATTTTCAATGATAAACTACTATATATTATAAGGTATTTTCAATGATACACTGCATATTACGTTATATTATAAGGTATTTCCAATGATACTCTGCATATTACGTTATATTATAAGGTATTTTCAATGATACACTGCATATTACCTTATATTATAATGTATTTTCATTGATAGACTAGAATTACCATATATTCTACGGTATTTTCAATGATACACCGCATATTACGTTATATTATAAGGTATTTTCAATGATACACTGCATACTACGTTATATTATTAGGTATTTTCAATGATAGACTGCATATCTCGTTATATTATAAGGTATTTTCAATGATACACTGCATATCACGTTATATTATAAGGTATTTTCAATGATACACTGCATATTACATTATTTTATAAGCTATTTTTCATGATAGACTGCATACTACGTTATATTATAAGGTATTTTCAATGATACACTGCATATTACGTTATATTATAAGGTATTTTCAATGATACACTGCATATTACGAAATATTATAAGGTATTTTCAATGATACACTGCATATTACGTTATATTATAAGGTATTTTCAATGATACACAGAATATTACGTTATATTATAAGGTATTTTCAATGATAAACTACTATATATTACAAGGTATTTTCAATGATACACTACAAATTACCATATATTCTAAGGTATTTTCAATGATAAACTACTATATATTATAAGGTATTTTCAATGATACACTGCATATTACGTTATATTATAAGGTATTTCCAATGATACTCTGCATATTACGTTATATTATAACGTATTTTCATTGATACACTACAAATTACGATATATTATAAATTATTTTCAATGATACACTGCATATTACGTTATATTATAAGGTATTTTCAATGATACACTGCATATTACGTTATATTATAAGGTATTTTCAATGATGCACTGCATATTATGTTATATTATTAGGTATTTTCAATGATACACTAAAAAATTACTATATATTATAAGGTATTTCCAATGATACACTGCATATTACGTTATATTATAAGGTATTTTCAATGATACACTGCATATTACCTTATATTATAATGTATTTTCATTGATAGACTAGAATTACCATATATTCTACGGTATTTTCAATGATACACCGCATATTACGTTATATTGTAAGGTATTTTCAATGATACACTGCATATTACGTTATATTATAAGGTATTTTCAATGATACACTGCACATTACGTTATATTATAGGGTATTTTCAATGATACACTGCATACTACGTTATATTATTAGGTATTTTCAATGATAGACTGCATATCTCGTTATATTATAAGGTATTTTCAATGATACACTGCATATCACGTTATATTATAAGGTATTTTCAATGATACACTGCATATTACATTATTTTATAAGGTATTTTTCATGATAGACTGCATACTACGTTATATTATAAGGTATTTTCAATGATACACTGCATATTACGTTATATTATAAGGTATTTTCAATGATACACTGCATATTACGAAATATTATAAGGTATTTTCAATGATACACTGCATATTACGTTATATTATGAGGTATTTTCAATGATACACAGAATATTACGTTATATTATAAGGTATTTTCAATGATAAACTACTATATATTACAAGGTATTTTCAATGATACACTGCATATTACGTTATATTATAAGGTATTTTCAATGATAGACTGCATATTACATTATATTATAAGGTATTTTCAATGATAGACTGCATATTACGTTATATTATGAGGTATTTTCAATGATACACTGCATATTACGTTATATTATCAGGTATTTTCAATGATACTCTGCATATTACATTATATTATAAGGTATTTTCAATGATAGACTGCATATTACGTTATATTGTGAGGTATTTTCAATGATAGACTGCATATTACGTTATATTATAAAGTATTTTCAATGAATTACTGCATATTACGTTATATTATAAGGTATTTTCAATGATACACTGCATATTACGTTATATTATAAGGTATTTTCAATGATAGACTGCATATTACATTATATTATAAGGTATTTTCAATGATAGACTGCATATTACGTTATATTATAAGGTATTTTCAATGATACACTGCATATCACGTTATATTATAAGGTATTTTCAATGATACACTGCATATTACGTTATATTATAAGGTATTTTCAATGATACACCGCATATTACGTTATATTATAATGTATTTTCAATGATACACTGCATATTACGTTATATTATAGGGTATTTTCAATGATACACTGCATACTACGTTATATTATTAGGTATTTTCAATGATAGACTGCATATCTCGTTATATTATAAGGTATTTTCAATGATACACTGCATATCACGTTATATTATAAGGTATTTTCAATGATACACTGCATATTACATTATTTTATAAGGTATTTTTCATGATAGACTGCATACTACGTTATATTATAAGGTATTTTCAATGATACACTGCATATTACGTTATATTATAAGGTATTTTCAATGATACACTGCATATTACGAAATATTATAAGGTATTTTCAATGATACACTGCATATTACGTTATATTATAAGGTATTTTCAATGATACACAGAATATTACGTTATATTATAAGGTATTTTCAATGATAAACTACTATATATTACAAGGTATTTTCAATGATACACTACAAATTACCATATATTCTAAGGTATTTTCAATGATAAACTACTATATATTACAAGGGATTTTCAATGATACACTACAAATTACCATATATTCTAAGGTATTTTCAATGATAAACTACTATATATTATAAGGTATTTTCAATGATACACTGCATATTACGTTATATTATAAGGTATTTCCAATGATACTCTGCATATTACGTTATATTATAAGGTATTTTCAATGATACACTGCATATTACCTTGTATTATAATGTATTTTCATTGATAGACTAGAATTACCATATATTCTACGGTATTTTCAATGATACACCGCATATTACGTTATATTATAAGGTATTTTCAATGATACACTGCATACTACGTTATATTATTAGGTATTTTCAATGATAGACTGCATATCTCGTTATATTATAAGGTATTTTCAATGATACACTGCATATTACGTTATATTATAAGGAATTTTCAATGATACACTGCATATTACGAAATATTATAAGGTATTTTCAATGATACACTGCATATTACGTTATATTATAAGGTATTTTCAATGATACACAGAATATTACGTTATATTATAAGGTATTTTCAATGATAAACTACTATATATTACAAGGTATTTTCAATGATACACTACAAATTACCATATATTCTAAGGTATTTTCAATGATAAACTACTATATATTATAAGGTATTTTCAATGATACACTGCATATTACGTTATATTATAAGGTATTTCCAATGATACTCTGCATATTACGTTATATTATAACGTATTTTCATTGATACACTACAAATTACGATATATTATAAATTATTTTCAATGATAAACTGTATATTACGTTATATTATAAGGTATTTTCAATGATACACTGCATATTACGTTATATTATAAGGTATTTTCAATGATACACTGCATATTATGTTATATTATTAGGTATTTTCAATGATACACTCAAAAATTACCATATATTATAAGGTATTTCCAATGATACACTGCATATTACGTTATATTATAAGGTATTTTCAATGATACACTGCATATTACCTTATATTATAATGTATTTTCATTGATAGACTAGAATTACCATATATTCTACGGTATTTTCAATGATACACCGCATATTACGTTATATTATAAGGTATTTTCAATGATACACTGCATATTACGTTATATTATAAGGTATTTTCAATGATACACTGCATATTACGTTATATTATAAGGTATTTTCATTGATACACTACAAATTACCATATATTATAAGGTATCTTCAATGATACACTGCATATTACGTTTTATTATAAGGTATTTTCAATGATACACTGCATATTACGTTTTATTATAAGGTATTTTCAATGATACACAGAATATTACGTTATATTATAAGGTATTTTCAATGATACACTAAAAAATTACTATATATTATAAGGTATTTCCAATGATACACTGCATATTACGTTATATTATAAGGTATTTTCAATGATACACTGCATATTACGTTATATTATAAGGTATTTTCATTGATACACTACAAATTACCATATATTATAAGGTATTTTCAATGATAGACTGCATATTACATTATATTATAAGGTATTTTCAATGATAGACTGCATATTACGTTATATTATGAGGTATTTTCAATGATACACTGCATATTACGTTATATTATCAGGTATTTTCAATGATACTCTGCATATTACATTATATTATAAGGTATTTTCAATGATAGACTGCATATTACGTTATATTGTGAGGTATTTTCAATGATAGACTGCATATTACGTTATATTATAAAGTATTTTCAATGAATTACTGCATATTACGTTATATTATAAGGTATTTTCAATGATACACTGCATATTACGTTATATTATAAGGTATTTTCAATGATAGACTGCATATTACATTATATTATAAGGTATTTTCAATGATAGACTGCATATTACGTTATATTATAAGGTATTTTCAATGATACACTGCATATCACGTTATATTATAAGGTATTTTCAATGATACACTGCATATTACGTTATATTATAAGGTATTTTCAATGATACACCGCATATTACGTTATATTATAAGGTATTTTCAATGATACACTGCATATTACGTTATATTATAAGGTATTTTCAATGACACACTGCATATTACGAAATATTATAAGGTATTTTCAATGATACACTGCATATTACGTTATATTATAAGGTATTTTCAATGATTCACTGTATATTACGTTATATTATAAGGTATTTTCAATGATACACTACTATATATTACAAGGTATTTTCAATGATACACTACAAATTACCATATATTCTAAGGTATTTTCAATGATAAACTACTATATATTATAAGGTATTTTCAATGATACACTGCATATTACGTTATATTATAAGGTATTTCCAATGATACTCTGCATATTACGTTATATTATAACGTATTTTCATTGATACACTACAAATTACGATATATTATAAATTATTTTCAATGATACACTGCATATTACGTTATATTATAAGGTATTTTCAATGATACACTGCATATTACGTTATATTATAAGGTATTTTCAATGATGCACTGCATATTACGTTATATTATTAGGTATTTTCAATGATACACTGCATATTACGTTATATTATAAGGTATTTTCAATGATACACAGAATATTACGTTATATTATAAGGTATTTTCAATGATAAACTACTATATATTACAAGGTATTTTCAATGATACACTACAAATTACCATATATTCTAAGGTATTTTCAATGATAAACTACTATATATTATAAGGTATTTTCAATGATACACTGCATATTACGTTATATTATAAGGTATTTCCAATGATACTCTGCATATTACGTTATATTATAACGTATTTTCATTGATACACTACAAATTACGATATATTATAAATTATTTTCAATGATACACTGCATATTACGTTATATTATAAGGTATTTTCAATGATACACTGCATATTACGTTATATTATAAGGTATTTTCAATGATGCACTGCATATTACGTTATATTATTAGGTATTTTCAATGATACACTAAAAAATTACTATATATTATAAGGTATCTTCAATGATACACTGCATATTACGTTTTATTATAAGGTATTTTCAATGATACACTGCATATTACGTTTTATTATAAGGTATTTTCAATGATACACAGAATATTACGTTATATTATAAGGTATTATCATTGATACACTACAAATTACAATATATTATTAGGTATTTTCAATGATACACTAAAAAATTACTATATATTATAAGGTATTTTCAATGATACACTGCATATTACGTTATATTATAAGGTATTTTCATTGATACACTACAAATTACCATATATTATAAGGTATCTTCAATGATACACTGCATATTACGTTTTATTATAAGGTATTTTCAATGATACACTGCATATTACGTTATATTATAAGGTATTTTCAATGATACACTGCATATTACGTTATATTATAAGGTATTTTCATTGATAGACTAGAATTACCATATATTCTAAGGTATTTTCAATGATACACAGAATATTACGTTATATTATAAGGTATTTTCAATGATAAACTACTATATATTACAAGGTATTTTCAATGATACACTGCATATTACGTTATATTATAAGGTATTTTCTATGATACACTGCATAATACGTTATATTATAAGCTATTTTCAATGATACACTGCATATTACGTTATATTATAAGGTATTTTCAATGATACAGTGCATATTACGTTATATTATAAGGTATTTTCAATGATAAACTACTATATATTATAAGGTATTTTCAATGATACACTGCATATTACGTTATATTATAAGGTATTTTCAATGATACAGTGCATATTACGTTATATTATAAGGTATTTTCAATGATAAACTACTATATATTATAAGGTATTTTCAATGATACACTGCATATTACGTTATATTATAAGGTATTTTCAATGATAAACTACTATATATTATAAGGTATTTTCAATGATACACTGCATATTACGTTATATTATAAGGTATTTTCAATGATAAACTGCATATTATGATATATTATAAGGTATTTTCAATGATACACTGCATATTACGTTATATTATAAGGTATTTACAATGATAAACTACTATATATTATAAGGTATTTTCAATGATACACTGCATATTACGTTATATTATGAGGTATTTTCAATGATACACTGCATATTACGTTATATTATAAGGTATTTTCAATGATACACTGCATATTACGTTATATTATAAGGTATTTTCAATGATAAACTGCATATTATGATATATTATAACGTATTTTCAATGATACACTGCATATTACGTTATATTATAAGGTGTTTTCAATGATACACTGCATATTACGTTATATTGTAAGGTATTTTCAATGATACACTGCATATTACGTTATATTATAAGGTATTTTCAATGATACACTGCATATTACGTTATATTATGAGGTATTTCCAATGATACACTGCATATTACGTTATATTATAAGGTATTTTCAATGATACACTGCATATTACGTTATATTATGAGGTATTTTCAATGATACACTGCATATTATGATATATTATGAGGTATTTTCAATGATACACTGCATATTACGTTATATTATAAGGTATTTTCGATGATACACAGCATATTACGTTATATTATAAGGTATTTTCAATGATACACTACAAATTACAATATATTATAAGGTATTTTCAATGATAAACTACTATATATTATAAGATATTTTCAATGATACACTGCATATTACGTTATATTATGAGGTATTTTCAATGATACACTGCATATTACGTTATATTATAAGGTATTTTCAATGATACACTGCATATTACGTAATATTATAAGGTATTTTCAATGATACACTGCATATTACGTTATATTATGAGGTATTTTCAATGATACACTGCATATTACGTTATATTATAAGGTATTTTCAATGATACACTGCATATTACATTATTTTATAAGGTATTTTTCATGATAGACTGCATACTACGTTATATTATAAGGTATTTTCAATGATACACTGCATATTACGTTATATTATAAGGTATTTTCAATGATACACTGCATATTACGAAATATTATAAGGTATTTTCAATGATACACTGCATATTACGTTATATTATGAGGTATTTTCAATGATACACAGAATATTACGTTATATTATAAGGTATTTTCAATGATAAACTACTATATATTACAAGGTATTTTCAATGATACACTGCATATTACGTTATATTATAAGGTATTTTCAATGATACACTGCATATTACGTTATATTGTAAGGTATTTTCAATGATACACTGCATATTACGTTATATTGTGAGGTATTTTCAATGATAGACTGCATATTACGTTATATTATAAAGTATTTTCAATGAATTACTGCATATTACGTTATATTGTGAGGTATTTTCAATGATAGACTGCATATTACGTTATATTATAAAGTATTTTCAATGAATTACTGCATATTACGTTATATTATAAGGTATTTTCAATGATACACTGCATATTACGTTATATTATAAGGTATTTTCAATGATAGACTGCATATTACATTATATTATAAGGTATTTTCAATGATAGACTGCATATTACGTTATATTATAAGGTATTTTCAATGATACACTGCATATCACGTTATATTATAAGGTATTTTCAATGATACACTGCATATTACGTTATATTATAAGGTATTTTCAATGATACACCGCATATTACGTTATATTATAATGTATTTTCAATGATACACTGCATATTACGTTATATTATAGGGTATTTTCAATGATACACTGCATACTACGTTATATTATTAGGTATTTTCAATGATAGACTGCATATCTCGTTATATTATAAGGTATTTTCAATGATACACTGCATATCACGTTATATTATAAGGTATTTTCAATGATACACTGCATATTACATTATTTTATAAGGTATTTTTCATGATAGACTGCATACTACGTTATATTATAAGGTATTTTCAATGATACACTGCATATTACGTTATATTATAAGGTATTTTCAATGATACACTGCATATTACGAAATATTATAAGGTATTTTCAATGATACACTGCATATTACGTTATATTATGAGGTATTTTCAATGATACACAGAATATTACGTTATATTATAAGGTATTTTCAATGATAAACTACTATATATTACAAGGTATTTTCAATGATACACTGCATATTACGTTATATTATAAGGTATTTTCAATGATAGACTGCATATTACATTATATTATAAGGTATTTTCAATGATAGACTGCATATTACGTTATATTATGAGGTATTTTCAATGATACACTGCATATTACGTTATATTATCAGGTATTTTCAATGATACTCTGCATATTACATTATATTATAAGGTATTTTCAATGATAGACTGCATATTACGTTATATTGTGAGGTATTTTCAATGATAGACTGCATATTACGTTATATTATAAAGTATTTTCAATGAATTACTGCATATTACGTTATATTATAAGGTATTTTCAATGATACACTGCATATTACGTTATATTATAAGGTATTTTCAATGATAGACTGCATATTACATTATATTATAAGGTATTTTCAATGATAGACTGCATATTACGTTATATTATAAGGTATTTTCAATGATACACTGCATATCACGTTATATTATAAGGTATTTTCAATGATACACTGCATATTACGTTATATTATAAGGTATTTTCAATGATACACTGCATATTACGTTATATTATAAGGTATTTTCAATGATACACTGCATATTACGTTATATTATAAGGTATTTTCAATGACACACTGCATATTACGAAATATTATAAGGTATTTTCAATGATACACTGCATATTACGTTATATTATAAGGTATTTTCAATGATACACAGAATATTACGTTATATTATAAGGTATTTTCAATGATAAACTACTATATATTACAAGGTATTTTCAATGATACACTACAAATTACCATATATTCTAAGGTATTTTCAATGATAAACTACTATATATTATAAGGTATTTTCAATGATACACTGCATATTACGTTATATTATAAGGTATTTCCAATGATACTCTGCATATTACGTTATATTATAACGTATTTTCATTGATACACTACAAATTACGGTATATTATAAATTATTTTCAATGATACACTGCATATTACGTTATATTATAAGGTATTTTCAATGATACACTGCATATTACGTTATATTATAAGGTATTTTCAATGATGCACTGCATATTACGTTATATTATTAGGTATTTTCAATGATACACTGCATATTACGTTATATTATAAGGTATTTTCAATGATACACAGAATATTACGTTATATTATAAGGTATTTTCAATGATAAACTACTATATATTACAAGGTATTTTCAATGATACACTACAAATTACCATATATTCTAAGGTATTTTCAATGATAAACTACTATATATTATAAGGTATTTTCAATGATACACTGCATATTACGTTATATTATAAGGTATTTCCAATGATACTCTGCATATTACGTTATATTATAACGTATTTTCATTGATACACTACAAATTACGATATATTATAAATTATTTTCAATGATACACTGCATATTACGTTATATTATAAGGTATTTTCAATGATACACTGCATATTACGTTATATTATAAGGTATTTTCAATGATACACTGCATATTACGTTATATTATTAGGTATTTTCAATGATACACTAAAAAATTACTATATATTATAAGGTATCTTCAATGATACACTGCATATTACGTTTTATTATAAGGTATTTTCAATGATACACTGCATATTACGTTTTATTATAAGGTATTTTCAATGATACACAGAATATTACGTTATATTATAAGGTATTTTCATTGATACACTACAAATTACAATATATTATAAGGTATTTTCAATGATACACTAAAAAATTACTATATATTATAAGGTATTTCCAATGATACACTGCATATTACGTTATATTATAAGGTATTTTCAATGATACACTGCATATTACGTTATATTATAAGGTATTTTCATTGATACACTACAAATTACCATATATTATAAGGTATCTTCAATGATACACTGCATATTACGTTTTATTATAAGGTATTTTCAATGATACACTGCATATTACGTTATATTATAAGGAATTTTCAATGATACACTGCATATTACGTTATATTATAAGGTATTTTCATTGATAGACTAGAATTACCATATATTCTAAGGTATTTTCAATGATACACAGAATATTACGTTATATTATAAGGTATTTTCAATGATAAACTACTATATATTACAAGGTATTTTCAATGATACACTGCATATTACGTTATATTATAAGGTATTTTCTATGATACACTGCATAATACGTTATATTATAAGCTATTTTCAATGATACACTGCATATTACGTTATATTATAAGGTATTTTCAATGATACAGTGCATATTACGTTATATTATAAGGTATTTTCAATGATAAACTACTATATATTATAAGGTATTTTCAATGATACACTGCATATTACGTTATATTATAAGGTATTTTCAATGATAAACTACTATATATTATAAGGTATTTTCAATGATACACTGCATATTACGTTATATTATAAGGTATTTTCAATGATAAACTGCATATTATGATATATTATAAGGTATTTTCAATGATACACTGCATATTACGTTATATTATAAGGTATTTACAATGATAAACTACTATATATTATAAGGTATTTTCAATGATACACTGCATATTACGTTATATTATGAGGTATTTTCAATGATACACTGCATATTACGTTATATTATAAGGTATTTTCAATGATACACTGCATATTACGTTATATTATAAGGTATTTTCAATGATAAACTGCATATTATGATATATTATAACGTATTTTCAATGATACACTGCATATTACGTTATATTATAAGGTGTTTTCAATGATACACTGCATATTACGTTATATTATAAGGTATTTTCAATGATACACTGCATATTACGTTATATTATGAGGTATTTTCAATGATACACTGCATATTACGTTATATTATGAGGTATTTCCAATGATACACTGCATATTACGTTATATTATAAGGTATTTTCAATGATACACTGCATATTACGTTATATTATGAGGTATTTTCAATGATACACTGCATATTATGATATATTATGAGGTATTTTCAATGATACACTGCATATTACGTTATATTATAAGGTATT
Source organism: Lasioglossum lativentre (assembly GCA_916610255.1). Lineage (NCBI taxonomy): Eukaryota > Metazoa > Arthropoda > Insecta > Hymenoptera > Halictidae > Lasioglossum > Lasioglossum lativentre. Next base: position 17,460 of record CAKAJI010000912.1, read on the forward strand.
TTCGATGATACACAGCATATTACGTTATATTATAAGGTATTTTCAATGATACACTACAAATTACAATATATTATAAGGTATTTTCAATGATAAACTACTATATATTATAAGATATTTTCAATGATACACTGCATATTACGTTATATTATGAGGTATTTTCAATGATACACTGCATATTACGTTATATTATAAGGTATTTTCAATGATACACTGCATATTACGTAATATTATAAGGTATTTTCAATGATACACTGCATATTACGTTATATTATGAGGTATTTTCAATGATACACTGCAATATTACGTTATATTATAAGGTATTTTCAATGATACACTGCATATTACATTATTTTATAAGGTATTTTTCATGATAGACTGCATACTACGTTATATTATAAGGTATTTTCAATGATACACTGCATATTACGTTATATTATAAGGTATTTTCAATGATACACTGCATATTACGAAATATTATAAGGTATTTTCAATGATACACTGCATATTACGTTATATTATGAGGTATTTTCAATGATACACAGAATATTACGTTATATTATAAGGTATTTTCAATGATAAACTACTATATATTACAAGGTATTTTCAATGATACACTGCATATTACGTTATATTATAAGGTATTTTCAATGATAGACTGCATATTACATTATATTATAAGGTATTTTCAATGATAGACTGCATATTACGTTATATTATGAGGTATTTTCAATGATACACTGCATATTACGTTATATTATCAGGTATTTTCAATGATACTCTGCATATTACATTATATTATAAGGTATTTTCAATGATAGACTGCATATTACGTTATATTGTGAGGTATTTTCAATGATAGACTGCATATTACGTTATATTATAAAGTATTTTCAATGAATTACTGCATATTACGTTATATTATAAGGTATTTTCAATGATACACTGCATATTACGTTATATTATAAGGTATTTTCAATGATAGACTGCATATTACATTATATTATAAGGTATTTTCAATGATAGACTGCATATTACGTTATATTATAAGGTATTTTCAATGATACACTGCATATCACGTTATATTATAAGGTATTTTCAATGATACACTGCATATTACGTTATATTATAAGGTATTTTCAATGATACACTGCATATTACATTATTTTATAAGGTATTTTTCATGATAGACTGCATACTACGTTATATTATAAGGTATTTTCAATGATACACTGCATATTACGTTATATTATAAGGTATTTTCAATGATACACTGCATATTACGAAATATTATAAGGTATTTTCAATGATACACTGCATATTACGTTATATTATAAGGTATTTTCAATGATACACAGAATATTACGTTATATTATAAGGTATTTTCAATGATAAACTACTATATATTACAAGGTATTTTCAATGATACACTACAAATTACCATATATTCTAAGGTATTTTCAATGATAAACTACTATATATTATAAGGTATTTTCAATGATACACTGCATATTACGTTATATTATAAGGTATTTCCAATGATACTCTGCATATTACGTTATATTATAACGTATTTTCATTGATACACTACAAATTACGATATATTATAAATTATTTTCAATGATACACTGCATATTACGTTATATTATAAGGTATTTTCAATGATACACTGCATATTACGTTATATTATAAGGTATTTTCAATGATGCACTGCATATTACGTTATATTATTAGGTATTTTCAATGATACACTAAAAAATTACTATATATTATAAGGTATCTTCAATGATACACTGCATATTACGTTTTATTATAAGGTATTTTCAATGATACACTGCATATTACGTTTTATTATAAGGTATTTTCAATGATACACAGAATATTACGTTATATTATAAGGTATTTTCATTGATACACTACAAATTACAATATATTATAAGGTATTTTCAATGATACTTTGCATATTACGTTATATTATAAGGTATTTTCATTGATACACTACAAATTACCATATATTATAAGGTATCTTCAATGATACACTGCATATTACGTTTTATTATAAGGTATTTTCAATGATACACTGCATATTACGTTATATTATAAGGAATTTTCAATGATACACTGCATATTACGTTATATTATAAGGTATTTTCATTGATAGACTAGAATTACCATATATTCTAAGGTATTTTCAATGATACACAGAATATTACGTTATATTATAAGGTATTTTCAATGATAAACTACTATATATTACAAGGTATTTTCAATGATACACTGCATATTACGTTATATTATAAGGTATTTTCAATGATAAACTACTATATATTATAAGGTATTTTCAATGATACACTGCATATTACGTTATATTATAAGGTATTTTCAATGATAAACTGCATATTATGATATATTATAAGGTATTTTCAATGATACACTGCATATTACGTTATATTATAAGGTATTTTCTATGATACACTGCATAATACGTTATATTATAAGCTATTTTCAATGATACACTGCATATTACGTTATATTATAAGGTATTTTCAATGATACAGTGCATATTACGTTATATTATAAGGTATTTTCAATGATAAACTGCATATTATGATATATTATAAGGTATTTTCAATGATACACTGCATATTACGTTATATTATAAGGTATTTTCAATGATACACTGCATATTACGTTATATTATAAGGAATTTTCAATGATACACTGCATATTACGTTATATTATAAGGTATTTTCATTGATAGACTAGAATTACCATATATTCTAAGGTATTTTCAATGATACACAGAATATTACGTTATATTATAAGGTATTTTCAATGATAAACTACTATATATTACAAGGTATTTTCAATGATACACTGCATATTACGTTATATTATAAGGTATTTTCAATGATAAACTACTATATATTATAAGGTATTTTCAATGATACACTGCATATTACGTAATATTATAAGGTATTTTCAATGATACACTGCATATTACGTTATATTATAAGGTATTTTCAATGATACACTGCATATTACGTTATATTATAAGGTATTTTCAATGATACACTGCATATTACATTATTTTATAAGGTATTTTTCATGATAGACTGCATACTACGTTATATTATAAGGTATTTTCAATGATACACTGCATATTACGTTATATTATAAGGTATTTTCAATGATACACTGCATATTACGAAATATTATAAGGTATTTTCAATGATACACTGCATATTACGTTATATTATGAGGTATTTTCAATGATACACAGAATATTACGTTATATTATAAGGTATTTTCAATGATAAACTACTATATATTACAAGGTATTTTCAATGATACACTGCATATTACGTTATATTATAAGGTATTTTCATTGATACACTACAAATTACCATATATTATAAGGTATCTTCAATGATACACTGCATATTACGTTTTATTATAAGGTATTTTCAATGATACACTGCATATTACGTTATATTATAAGGAATTTTCAATGATACACTGCATATTACGTTATATTATAAGGTATTTTCATTGATAGACTAGAATTACCATATATTCTAAGGTATTTTCAATGATACACAGAATATTACGTTATATTATAAGGTATTTTCAATGATAAACTACTATATATTACAAGGTATTTTCAATGATACACTGCATATTACGTTATATTATAAGGTATTTTCAATGATAAACTACTATATATTATAAGGTATTTTCAATGATACACTGCATATTACGTTATATTATAAGGTATTTTCAATGATAAACTGCATATTATGATATATTATAAGGTATTTTCAATGATACACTGCATATTACGTTATATTATAAGGTATTTTCTATGATACACTGCATAATACGTTATATTATAAGCTATTTTCAATGATACACTGCATATTACGTTATATTATAAGGTATTTTCAATGATACAGTGCATATTACGTTATATTATAAGGTATTTTCAATGATAAACTGCATATTATGATATATTATAAGGTATTTTCAATGATACACTGCATATTACGTTATATTATAAGGTATTTTCAATGATACACTGCATATTACGTTATATTATAAGGAATTTTCAATGATACACTGCATATTACGTTATATTATAAGGTATTTTCATTGATAGACTAGAATTACCATATATTCTAAGGTATTTTCAATGATACACAGAATATTACGTTATATTATAAGGTATTTTCAATGATAAACTACTATATATTACAAGGTATTTTCAATGATACACTGCATATTACGTTATATTATAAGGTATTTTCAATGATAAACTACTATATATTATAAGGTATTTTCAATGATACACTGCATATTACGTAATATTATAAGGTATTTTCAATGATACACTGCATATTACGTTATATTATAAGGTATTTTCAATGATACACTGCATATTACGTTATATTATAAGGTATTTTCAATGATACACTGCATATTACATTATTTTATAAGGTATTTTTCATGATAGACTGCATACTACGTTATATTATAAGGTATTTTCAATGATACACTGCATATTACGTTATATTATAAGGTATTTTCAATGATACACTGCATATTACGAAATATTATAAGGTATTTTCAATGATACACTGCATATTACGTTATATTATGAGGTATTTTCAATGATACACAGAATATTACGTTATATTATAAGGTATTTTCAATGATAAACTACTATATATTACAAGGTATTTTCAATGATACACTGCATATTACGTTATATTATAAGGTATTTTCAATGATAGACTGCATATTACATTATATTATAAGGTATTTTCAATGATAGACTGCATATTACGTTATATTATGAGGTATTTTCAATGATACACTGCATATTACGTTATATTATCAGGTATTTTCAATGATACTCTGCATATTACATTATATTATAAGGTATTTTCAATGATAGACTGCATATTACGTTATATTGTGAGGTATTTTCAATGATAGACTGCATATTACGTTATATTATAAAGTATTTTCAATGAATTACTGCATATTACGTTATATTATAAGGTATTTTCAATGATACACTGCATATTACGTTATATTATAAGGTATTTTCAATGATAGACTGCATATTACATTATATTATAAGGTATTTTCAATGATAGACTGCATATTACGTTATATTATAAGGTATTTTCAATGATACACTGCATATCACGTTATATTATAAGGTATTTTCAATGATACACTGCATATTACGTTATATTATAAGGTATTTTCAATGATACACTGCATATTACATTATTTTATAAGGTATTTTTCATGATAGACTGCATACTACGTTATATTATAAGGTATTTTCAATGATAGACTGCATATTACGTTATATTATAAGGTATTTTCAATGATAGACTGCATATTACGAAATATTATAAGGTATTTTCAATGATACACTGCATATTACGTTATATTATAAGGTATTTTCAATGATACACAGAATATTACGTTATATTATAAGGTATTTTCAATGATAAACTACTATATATTACAAGGTATTTTCAATGATACACTACAAATTACCATATATTCTAAGGTATTTTCAATGATAAACTACTATATATTATAAGGTATTTTCAATGATACACTGCATATTACGTTATATTATAAGGTATTTCCAATGATACTCTGCATATTACGTTATATTATAACGTATTTTCATTGATACACTACAAATTACGATATATTATAAATTATTTTCAATGATACACTGCATATTACGTTATATTATAAGGTATTTTCAATGATACACTGCATATTACGTTATATTATAAGGTATTTTCAATGATGCACTGCATATTACGTTATATTATTAGGTATTTTCAATGATACACTAAAAAATTACTATATATTATAAGGTATTTTCAATGATACACTGCATATTACGTTTTATTATAAGGTATTTTCAATGATACACTGCATATTACGTTTTATTATAAGGTATTTTCAATGATACACAGAATATTACGTTATATTATAAGGTATTTTCATTGATACACTACAAATTACAATATATTATAAGGTATTTTCAATGATACTTTGCATATTACGTTATATTATAAGGTATTTTCATTGATACACTACAAATTACCATATATTATAAGGTATCTTCAATGATACACTGCATATTACGTTTTATTATAAGGTATTTTCAATGATACACTGCATATTACGTTATATTATAAGGAATTTTCAATGATACACTGCATATTACGTTATATTATAAGGTATTTTCATTGATAGACTAGAATTACCATATATTCTAAGGTATTTTCAATGATAAACTGCATATTACGTTATATTATAAGGTATTTTCAATGATAAACTACTATATATTACAAGGTATTTTCAATGATACACTGCATATTACGTTATATTATAAGGTATTTTCAATGATAAACTACTATATATTATAAGGTATTTTCAATGATACACTGCATATTACGTTATATTATAAGGTATTTTCAATGATAAACTGCATATTATGATATATTATAAGGTATTTTCAATGATACACTGCATATTACGTTATATTATAAGGTATTTTCTATGATACACTGCATAATACGTTATATTATAAGCTATTTTCAATGATACACTGCATATTACGTTATATTATAAGGTATTTTCAATGATACAGTGCATATTACGTTATATTATAAGGTATTTTCAATGATAAACTACTATATATTATAAGGTATTTTCAATGATACACTGCATATTACGTTATATTATAAGGTATTTTGAATGATAAACTACTATATATTATAAGGTATTTTCAATGATACACTGCATATTACGTTATATTATAAGGTATTTTCAATGATAAACTGCATATTATGATATATTATAAGGTATTTTCAATGATACACTGCATATTACGTTATATTATAAGGTATTTACAATGATAAACTACTATATATTATAAGGTATTTTCAATGATACACTGCATATTACGTTATATTATGAGGTATTTTCAATGATACACTGCATATTACGTTATATTATAAGGTATTTTCAATGATTCACTGCATATTACGTTATATTATAAGGTATTTTCAATGATAAACTGCATATTATGATATATTATAACGTATTTTCAATGATACACTGCATATTACGTTATATTATAAGGTGTTTTCAATGATACACTGCATATTACGTTATATTGTAAGGTATTTTCAATGATACACTGCATATTACGTTATATTATGAGGTATTTTCAATGATACACTGCATATTACGTTATATTATGAGGTATTTCCAATGATACACTGCATATTACGTTATATTATAAGGTATTTTCAATGATACACTGCATATTACGTTATATTATAAGGTATTTTCAATGATACACTGCATATTATGATATATTATGAGGTATTTTCAATGATACACTGCATATTACGTTATATTATAAGGTATTTTCGATGATACACAGCATATTACGTTATATTATAAGGTATTTTCAATGATACACTACAAATTACAATATATTATAAGGTATTTTCAATGATAAACTACTATATATTATAAGATATTTTCAATGATACACTGCATATTACGTTATATTATGAGGTATTTTCAATGATACACTGCATATTACGTTATATTATAAGGTATTTTCAATGATACACTGCATATTACGTAATATTATAAGGTATTTTCAATGATACACTGCATATTACGTTATATTATGAGGTATTTTCAATGATACACTGCATATTACGTTATATTATAAGGTATTTTCAATGATACACTGCATATTACGTTATATTATAAGGTATTTTCAATGATAAACTACTATATATTATAAGGTATTTTCAATGATACACTACAAATTATAAGGTATTTTCAATGATAAACTACTATATATTATAAGGTATTTTCAATGATTCACTGCATATTACGTTATATTGTAAGGTATTTTCAATGATACACTGCATATTACGTTATATTATAAGGTATTTTCAATGATACACTGCATATTACGTTATATTATGAGGTATTTTCAATGATACACTGCATATTACGTTATATTATAAGGTATTTTCTATGATACACTGCATAATACGTTATATTATAAGCTATTTTCAATGATACACTGCATATTACGTTATATTATAAGGTATTTTCAATGATACAGTGCATATTACGTTATATTATAAGGTATTTTCAATGATAAACTACTATATATTATAAGGTATTTTCAATGATACACTGCATATTACGTTATATTATAAGGTATTTTCAATGATACACTGCATATTACGTTATATTATGAGGTATTTTCAATGATACACTGCATATTACGTTATATTATAAGGTATTTTCAATGATACACAGCATATTACGTGATATTATAAGGTATTTTCATTGATACACTACAAATTACGATATATTATAAGATATTTTCAATGATAAACTACTATATATTATAAGGTATTTTCAATGATACACTGCATATTACGTTATATTATGAGGTATTTTCAATGATACACTGCATATTACGTTATATTATAAGGTACTTTCAATGATACACTACAAATTACGATATATTATAAGGTATTTTCAATGATAAACTACTGTATATTATAAGGTATTTTCAATGATACACTGCATATTACGTTATATTATAAGGTATTTTCAATGATACACTGCATATTACGTTATATTATAAGGTATTTTCAATGATACACTGCATATTATGATATATTATGAGGTATTTTCAATGATACACTGCATATTACGTTATATTATAAGGTATTTTCAATGATAAACTACTATATATTATAAGGTATTTTCAATGATACACTACAAATTACGATATATTATAAGGTATTTTCAATGATACACTACAAATTACGATATATTATAAGGTATTTTCAATGATAAACTACTATATATTATAAGGTATTTTCAATGATTCACTGCATATTACGTTATATTGTAAGGTATTTTCAATGATACACTGCATATTACGTTATATTATAAGGTATTTTCAATGATATACTGCATATTACGTTATATTATGAGGTATCTTCAATGATACACTGCATATTACGTTATATTATAAGGTATTTTCTATGATACACTGCATAATACGTTATATTATAAGCTATTTTCAATGATACACTGCATATTACGTTATATTATAAGGTATTTTCAATGATACAGTGCATATTACGTTATATTATAAGGTATTTTCAATGATAAACTACTATATATTATAAGGTATTTTCAATGATACACTGCATATTACGTTATATTATAAGGTATTTTCAATGATAAACTACTATATATTATAAGGTATTTTCAATGATACACTGCATATTACGTTATATTATGAGGTATTTTCAATGATACACTGCATATTATGATATATTATGAGGTATTTTCAATGATACACTGCATATTACGTTATATTATAAGGTATTTTCGATGATACACAGCATATTACGTTATATTATAAGGTATTTTCAATGATACACTACAAATTACAATATATTATAAGGTATTTTCAATGATAAACTACTATATATTATAAGATATTTTCAATGATACACTGCATATTACGTTATATTATAAGGTATTTTCAATGATAAACTACTATATATTATAAGGTATTTTCAATGATACACTGCATATTACGTTATATTATAAGGTATTTTCAATGATAAACTGCATATTATGATATATTATAAGGTATTTTCAATGATACACTGCATATTACGTTATATTATAAGGTATTTACAATGATAAACTACTATATATTATAAGGTATTTTCAATGATACACTGCATATTACGTTATATTATGAGGTATTTTCAATGATACACTGCATATTACGTTATATTATAAGGTATTTTCAATGATACACTGCATATTACGTTATATTATAAGGTATTTTCAATGATAAACTGCATATTATGATATATTATAACGTATTTTCAATGATACACTGCATATTACGTTATATTATAAGGTGTTTTCAATGATACACTGCATATTACGTTATATTGTAAGGTATTTTCAATGATACACTGCACATTACGTTATATTATGAGGTATTTTCAATGATACACTGCATATTACGTTATATTATGAGGTATTTTCAATGATACACTGCATATTACGTTATATTATAAGGTATTTTCAATGATACACTGCATATTACGTTATATTATGAGGTATTTTCAATGATACACTGCATATTATGATATATTATGAGGTATTTTCAATGATACACTACAAATTACAATATATTATAAGGTATTTTCAATGATACACTGCATATTACGTTATATTGTAAGGTATTTTCAATGATACACTGCATATTACGTTATATTATGAGGTATTTTCAATGATACACTGCATATTACGTTATATTATGAGGTATTTTCAATGATACACTGCATATTACGTTATATTGTAAGGTATTTTCAATGATACACTGCATATTACGTTATATTATGAGGTATTTTCAATGATAAACTACTATATATTATAAGGTATTTTCAATGATACACTACAAATTACGATATATTATAAGGTATTTTCAATGATAAACTACTATATATTATAAGGTATTTTCAATGATTCACTGCATATTACGTTATATTGTAAGGTATTTTCAATGATACACTGCATATTACGTTATATTATAAGGTATTTTCTATGATACACTGCATAATACGTTATATTATAAGCTATTTTCAATGATACACTGCATATTACGTTATATTATAAGGTATTTTCAATGATACAGTGCATATTACGTTATATTATAAGGTATTTTCAATGATAAACTACTATATATTATAAGGTATTTTCAATGATACACTGCATATTACGTTATATTATAAGGTATTTTCAATGATACACTGCATATTACGTTATATTATGAGGTATTTTCAATGATACACTGCATATTACGTTATATTATAAGGTATTTTCAATGATACACAGCATATTACGTGATATTATAAGGTATTTTCATTGATACACTACAAATTACGATATATTATAAGATATTTTCAATGATAAACTACTATATATTATAAGGTATTTTCAATGATACACTGCATATTACGTTATATTATGAGGTATTTTCAATGATACACTACATATTACGTTATATTATAAGGTATTTTCAATGATACACTGCATATTACGTTATATTATAAGGTATTTTCAATGATAAACTGCATATTATGATATATTATAATGTATTTTCAATGATACACTGCATATTACGTTATATTATAAGGTGTTTTCAATGATACACTGCATATTACGTTATATTGTAAGGTATTTTCAATGATACACTGCATATCACGTTATACTATGAGGTATTTTCAATGATACACTGCATATAACGTTATATTATGAGGTATTTTCAATGATACACTGCATATTACGTTATATTATAAGGTACTTTCAATGATACACTACAAATTACGATATATTATAAGGTATTTTCAATGATAAACTACTGTATATTATAAGGTATTTTCAATGATACACTGCATATTACGTTATATTATAAGGTATTTTCAATGATACACTGCATATTACGTTATATTATAAGGTATTTTCAATGATACACTGCATATTATGATATATTATGAGGTATTTTCAATGATACACTGCATATTACGTTATATTATAAGGTATTTTCAATGATAAACTACTATATATTATAAGGTATTTTCAATGATACACTACAAATTACGATATATTATAAGGTATTTTCAATGATACACTACAAATTACGATATATTATAAGGTATTTTCAATGATAAACTACTATATATTATAAGGTATTTTCAATGATTCACTGCATATTACGTTATATTATAAGGTATTTTCAATGATAAACTACTATATATTATAAGGTATTTTCAATGATACACTACAAATTACGATATATTATAAGGTATTTTCAATGATAAACTACTATATATTATAAGGTATTTTCAATGATTCACTGCATATTACGTTATATTGTAAGGTATTTTCAATGATACACTGCATATTACGTTATATTATAAGGTATTTTCAATGATACACTGCATATTACGTTATATAATGAGGTATTTTCAATGATACACTGCATATTACGTTATGTTATAAGGTATTTTCAATGATACGCTGCATATTACGTAATATTATAAGGTATTTTCAATGATAAACTACTATATATTATAAGGTATTTTCAATGATACACTGCATATTACGTTATATTATGAGGTATTTTCAATGATACACTGCATATTACGTTATATTATAAGGTATTTTCAATGATACACTGCATATTACGTTATATTGTAAGGTATTTTCAATGATACACTGCATATTACGTTATATTATGAGGTATTTTCAATGATACACTGCATATTACGTTATATTATGAGGTATTTCCAATGATACACTGCATATTACGTTATATTATAAGGTATTTTCAATGATACACTGCATATTACGTTATATTATGAGGTATTTTCAATGATACACTGCATATTATGATATATTATGAGGTATTTTCAATGATACACTGCATATTACGTTATATTATAAGGTATTTTCGATGATACACAGCATATTACGTTATATTATAAGGTATTTTCAATGATACACTACAAATTACAATATATTATAAGGTATTTTCAATGATAAACTACTATATATTATAAGATATTTTCAATGATACACTGCATATTACGTTATATTATGAGGTATTTTCAATGATACACTGCATATTACGTTATATTATAAGGTATTTTCAATGATACACTGCATATTACGTAATATTATAAGGTATTTTCAATGATACACTGCATATTACGTTATATTATGAGGTATTTTCAATGATACACTGCATATTACGTTATATTATAAGGTATTTTCAATGATACACTGCATATTACGTTATATTATAAGGTATTTTCAATGATAAACTACTATATATTATAAGGTATTTTCAATGATACACTACAAATTATAAGGTATTTTCAATGATAAACTACTATATATTATAAGGTATTTTCAATGATTCACTGCATATTACGTTATATTGTAAGGTATTTTCAATGATACACTGCATATTACGTTATATTATAAGGTATTTTCAATGATACACTGCATATTACGTTATATTATGAGGTATTTTCAATGATACACTGCATATTACGTTATATTATAAGGTATTTTCTATGATACACTGCATAATACGTTATATTATAAGCTATTTTCAATGATACACTGCATATTACGTTATATTATAAGGTATTTTCAATGATACAGTGCATATTACGTTATATTATAAGGTATTTTCAATGATAAACTACTATATATTATAAGGTATTTTCAATGATACACTGCATATTACGTTATATTATAAGGTATTTTCAATGATACACTGCATATTACGTTATATTATGAGGTATTTTCAATGATACACTGCATATTACGTTATATTATAAGGTATTTTCAATGATACACTGCATATTACGTTATATTATGAGGTATTTTCAATGATACACTGCATATTATGATATATTATGAGGTATTTTCAATGATACACTACAAATTACAATATATTATAAGGTATTTTCAATGATAAACTACTATATATTATAAGATATTTTCAATGATACACTGCATATTACGTTATATTATGAGGTATTTTCAATGATACACTGCATATTACGTTATATTATAAGGTATTTTCAATGATACACTGCATATTACGTAATATTATAAGGTATTTTCAATGATACACTGCATATTACGTTATATTATGAGGTATTTTCAATGATACACTGCATATTACGTTATATTATAAGGTATTTTCAATGATACACTGCATATTACGTTATATTATAAGGTATTTTCAATGATAAACTACTATATATTATAAGGTATTTTCAATGATACACTACAAATTACGATATATTATAAGGTATTTTCAATGATAAACTACTATATATTATAAGGTATTTTCAATGATTCACTGCATATTACGTTATATTGTAAGGTATTTTCAATGATACACTGCATATTACGTTATATTATAAGGTATTTTCAATGATACACTGCATATTACGTTATATTATGAGGTATTTTCAATGATACACTGCATATTACGTTATATTATAAGGTATTTTCTATGATACACTGCATAATACGTTATATTATAAGCTATTTTCAATGATACACTGCATATTACGTTATATTATAAGGTATTTTCAATGATACACTGCATATTACGTTATATTATGAGGTATTTTCAATGATACACTGCATATTACGTTATATTATAAGGTATTTTCTATGATACACTGCATAATACGTTATATTATAAGCTATTTTCAATGATACACTGCATATTACGTTATATTATAAGGTATTTTCAATGATACAGTGCATATTACGTTATATTATAAGGTATTTTCAATGATAAACTACTATATATTATAAGGTATTTTCAATGATACACTGCATATTACGTTATATTATAAGGTATTTTCAATGATACACTGCATATTACGTTATATTATGAGGTATTTTCAATGATACACTGCATATTACGTTATATTATAAGGTATTTTCAATGATACACAGCATATTACGTGATATTATAAGGTATTTTCATTGATACACTACAAATTACGATATATTATAAGATATTTTCAATGATAAACTACTATATATTATAAGGTATTTTCAATGATACACTGCATATTACGTTATATTATGAGGTATTTTCAATGATACACTACATATTACGTTATATTATAAGGTATTTTCAATGATACACTGCATATTACGTTATATTATAAGGTATTTTCAATGATAAACTGCATATTATGATATATTATAAGGTATTTTCAATGATACACTGCATATTACGTTATATTATAAGGTGTTTTCAATGATACACTGCATATTACGTTATATTGTAAGGTATTTTCAATGATACACTGCATATCACGTTATACTATGAGGTATTTTCAATGATACACTGCATATAACGTTATATTATGAGGTATTTTCAATGATACACTGCATATTACGTTATATTATAAGGTACTTTCAATGATACACTACAAATTACGATATATTATAAGGTATTTTCAATGATAAACTACTGTATATTATAAGGTATTTTCAATGATACACTGCATATTACGTTATATTATAAGGTATTTTCAATGATACACTGCATATTACGTTATATTATAAGGTATTTTCAATGATACACTGCATATTATGATATATTATGAGGTATTTTCAATGATACACTGCATATTACGTTATATTATAAGGTATTTTCAATGATAAACTACTATATATTATGAGGTATTTTCAATGATACACTACAAATTACGATATATTATAAGGTATTTTCAATGATACACTACAAATTACGATATATTATAAGGTATTTTCAATGATAAACTACTATATATTATAAGGTATTTTCAATGATTCACTGCATATTACGTTATATTGTAGGGTATTTTCAATGATACACTGCATATTACGTTATATTATAAGGTATTTTCAATGATACACTGCATATTACGTTATATTATGAGGTATTTTCAATGATACACTGCATATTACGTTATATTATAAGGTATTTTCTATGATACACTGCATAATACGTTATATTATAAGCTATTTTCAATGATACACTGCATATTACGTTATATTATAAGGTATTTTCAATGATACAGTGCATATTACGTTATATTATAAGGTATTTTCAATGATAAACTACTATATATTATAAGGTATTTTCAATGATACACTGCATATTACGTTATATTATAAGGTATTTACAATGATAAACTACTATATATTATAAGGTATTTTCAATGATACACTGCATATTACGTTATACTATGAGGTATTTTCAATGATACACTGCATATTACGTTATATTATGAGGTATTTTCAATGATACACTGCATATTACGTTATATTATAAGGTATTTTCTATGATACACTGCATAATACGTTATATTATAAGCTATTTTCAATGATACACTGCATATTACGTTATATTATAAGGTATTTTCAATGATACAGTGCATATTACGTTATATTATAAGGTATTTTCAATGATAAACTACTATATATTATAAGGTATTTTCAATGATACACTGCATATTACGTTATATTATGAGGTATTTTCAATGATACACTGCATATTACGTTATATTATAAGGTATTTTCAATGATACACAGCATATTACGTGATATTATAAGGTATTTTCATTGATACACTACAAATTACGATATATTATAAGATATTTTCAATGATAAACTACTATATATTATAAGGTCTTTTCAATGATACACTGCATATTACGTTATATTATGAGGTATTTTCAATGATACACTGCATATTACGTTATATTATAAGGTATTTTCAATGATACACTGCATATTACGTTATATTATAAGGTATTTTCAATGATAAACTGCATATTATGATATATTATAAGGTATTTTCAATGATACACTGCATATTACGTTATATTATAAGGTGTTTTCAATGATACACTGCATATTACGTTATATTGTAAGGTATTTTCAATGATACACTGCATATCACGTTATACTATGAGGTATTTTCAATGATACACTGCATATAACGTTATATTATGAGGTATTTTCAATGATA
The DNA here is from genome assembly GCA_916610255.1 of Lasioglossum lativentre. Lineage (NCBI taxonomy): Eukaryota > Metazoa > Arthropoda > Insecta > Hymenoptera > Halictidae > Lasioglossum > Lasioglossum lativentre. The sequence goes on from CAKAJI010000912.1 coordinate 34,207, forward strand.
CACTGCATATTACGTTATATTATAAGGTATTTTCAATGATACACTACAAATTACGATATATTATAAGGTATTTTCAATGATAATCTACTGTATATTATAAGGTATTTTCAATGATACACTGCATATTACGTTATATTATAAGGTATTTTCAATGATACACTGCATATTACGTTATATTATAAGGTATTTTCAATGATACACTGCATATTATGATATATTATGAGGTATTTTCAATGATACACTGCATATTACGTTATATTATAAGGTATTTTCAATGATAAACTACTATATATTATAAGGTATTTTCAATGATACACTACAAATTACGATATATTATAAGGTATTTTCAATGATACACTACAAATTACGATATATTATAAGGTATTTTCAATGATAAACTACTATATATTATAAGGTATTTTCAATGATTCACTGCATATTACGTTATATTGTAAGGTATTTTCAATGATACACTGCATATTACGTTATATTATAAGGTATTTTCAATGATACACTGCATATTACGTTATATTATGAGGTATTTTCAATGATACACTGCATATTACGTTATATTATAAGGTATTTTCTATGATACACTGCATAATACGTTATATTATAAGCTATTTTCAATGATACACTGCATATTACGTTATATTATAAGGTATTTTCAATGATACAGTGCATATTACGTTATATTATAAGGTATTTTCAATGATAAACTACTATATATTATAAGGTATTTTCAATGATACACTGCATATTACGTTATATTATAAGGTATTTTCAATGATAAACTACTATATATTATAAGGTATTTTCAATGATACACTGCATATTACGTTATATTATAAGGTATTTTCAATGATAAACTGCATATTATGATATATTATAAGGTATTTTCAATGATACACTGCATATTACGTTATATTATAAGGTATTTACAATGATAAACTACTATATATTATAAGGTATTTTCAATGATACACTGCATATTACGTTATACTATGAGGTATTTTCAATGATACACTGCATATTACGTTATATTATAAGGTATTTTCAATGATACACTGCATATTACGTTATATTATAAGGTATTTTCAATGATAAACTGCATATTATGATATATTATAACGTATTTTCAATGATACACTGCATATTACGTTATATTATAAGGTGTTTTCAATGATACACTGCATATTACGTTATATTGTAAGGTATTTTCAATGATACACTGCATATTACGTTATATTATGAGGTATTTTCAATGATACACTGCATATTACGTTATATTATGAGGTATTTTCAATGATACACTGCATATTATGATATATTATAACGTATTTTCAATGATACACTGCATATTACGTTATATTATAAGATGTTTTCAATGATACACTGCATATTACGTTATATTGTAAGGTATTTTCAATGATACACTGCATATTACGTTATATTATGAGGTATTTTCAATGATACACTGCATATTACGTTATATTATAAGGTATTTTCTATGATACACTGCATAATACGTTATATTATAAGCTATTTTCAATGATACACTGCATATTACGTTATATTATAAGGTATTTTCAATGATACAGTGCATATTACGTTATATTATAAGGTATTTTCAATGATAAACTACTATATATTATAAGGTATCTTCAATGATACACTGCATATTACGTTATATTATAAGGTATTTTCAATGATAAACTACTATATATTATAAGGTATTTTCAATGATACACTGCATATTACGTTATATTATAAGGTATTTTCAATGATAAACTGCATATTATGATATATTATAAGGTATTTTCAATGATACACTGCATATTACGTTATATTATAAGGTATTTACAATGATAAACTACTATATATTATAAGGTATTTTCAATGATACACTGCATATTACGTTATATTATGAGGTATTTTCAATGATACACTGCATATTACGTTATATTATAAGGTATTTTCAATGATACACTGCATATTACGTTATATTATAAGGTATTTTCAATGATAAACTGCATATTATGATATATTATAACGTATTTTCAATGATACACTGCATATTACGTTATATTATAAGGTGTTTTCAATGATACACTGCATATTACGTTATATTGTAAGGTATTTTCAATGATACACTGCATATTACGTTATATTATGAGGTATTTTCAATGATACACTGCATATTACGTTATATTATGAGGTATTTTCAATGATACACTGCATATTATGATATATTATAACGTATTTTCAATGATACACTGCATATTACGTTATATTATAAGATGTTTTCAATGATACACTGCATATTACGTTATATTGTAAGGTATTTTCAATGATACACTGCATATTACGTTATATTATGAGGTATTTTCAATGATACACTGCATATTACGTTATATTATGAGGTATTTTCAATGATACACTGCATATTACGTTATATTGTAAGGTATTTTCAATGATACACTGCATATTACGTTATATTATGAGGTATTTTCAATGATAAACTACTATATATTATAAGGTATTTTCAATGATACACTACAAATTACGATATATTATAAGGTATTTTCAATGATAAACTACTATATATTATAAGGTATTTTCAATGATTCACTGCATATTACGTTATATTGTAAGGTATTTTCAATGATACACTGCATATTACGTTATATTATAAGGTATTTTCTATGATACACTGCATAATACGTTATATTATAAGCTATTTTCAATGATACACTGCATATTACGTTATATTATAAGGTATTTTCAATGATACAGTGCATATTACGTTATATTATAAGGTATTTTCAATGATAAACTACTATATATTATAAGGTATTTTCAATGATACACTGCATATTACGTTATATTATAAGGTATTTTCAATGATACACTGCATATTACGTTATATTATGAGGTATTTTCAATGATACACTGCATATTACGTTATATTATAAGGTATTTTCAATGATACACAGCATATTACGTGATATTATAAGGTATTTTCATTGATACACTACAAATTACGATATATTATAAGATATTTTCAATGATAAACTACTATATATTATAAGGTATTTTCAATGATACACTGCATATTACGTTATATTATAAGGTATTTTCAATGATACACTGCATATTACGTTATATTATGAGGTATTTTCAATGATACACTGCATATTACGTTATATTATGAGGTATTTTCAATGATACACTACATATTACGTTATATTATAAGGTATTTTCAATGATACACTGCATATTACGTTATATTATAAGGTATTTTCAATGATAAACTGCATATTATGATATATTATAAGGTATTTTCAATGATACACTGCATATTACGTTATATTATAAGGTGTTTTCAATGATACACTGCATATTACGTTATATTGTAAGGTATTTTCAATGATACACTGCATATCACGTTATACTATGAGGTATTTTCAATGATACACTGCATATAACGTTATATTATGAGGTATTTTCAATGATACACTGCATATTACGTTATATTATAAGGTACTTTCAATGATACACTACAAATTACGATATATTATAAGGTATTTTCAATGATAAACTACTGTATATTATAAGGTATTTTCAATGATACACTGCATATTACGTTATATTATAAGGTATTTTCAATGATACACTGCATATTACGTTATATTATAAGGTATTTTCAATGATACACTGCATATTATGATATATTATGAGGTATTTTCAATGATACACTGCATATTACGTTATATTATAAGGTATTTTCAATGATACAGTGCATATTACGTTATATTATAAGGTATTTTCAATGATAAACTACTATATATTATAAGGTATTTTCAATGATACACTGCATATTACGTTATATTATAAGGTATTTTCAATGATACACTGCATATTACGTTATATTATGAGGTATTTTCAATGATACACTGCATATTACGTTATATTATAAGGTATTTTCAATGATACACAGCATATTACGTGATATTATAAGGTATTTTCATTGATACACTACAAATTACGATATATTATAAGATATTTTCAATGATAAACTACTATATATTATAAGGTCTTTTCAATGATACACTGTATATTACGTTATATTATGAGGTATTTTCAATGATACACTGCATATTACGTTATATTATAAGGTATTTTCAATGATAAACTACTATATATTATAAGGTATTTTCAATGATACACTACAAATTACGATATATTATAAGGTATTTTCAATGATACACTACAAATTACGATATATTATAAGGTATTTTCAATGATAAACTACTATATATTATAAGGTATTTTCAATGATTCACTGCATATTACGTTATATTATAAGGTATTTTCAATGATAAACTACTATATATTATAAGGTATTTTCAATGATACACTACAAATTACGATATATTATAAGGTATTTTCAATGATACACTACAAATTACGATATATTATAAGGTATTTTCAATGATAAACTACTATATATTATAAGGTATTTTCAATGATTCACTGCATATTACGTTATATTGTAAGGTATTTTCAATGATACACTGCATATTACGTTATATTATAAGGTATTTTCAATGATACACTGCATATTACGTTATATTATGAGGTATTTTCAATGATACACTGCATATTACGTTATATTATAAGGTATTTTCAATGATACGCTGCATATTACGTAATATTATAAGGTATTTTCAATGATTCACTGCATATTACGTTATATTGTAAGGTATTTTCAATGATACACTGCATATTACGTTATATTATAAGGTATTTTCAATGATACACTGCATATTACGTTATATTATGAGGTATTTTCAATGATACACTGCATATTACGTTATATTATAAGGTATTTTCTATGATACACTGCATAATACGTTATATTATAAGCTATTTTCAATGATACACTGCATATTACGTTATATTATAAGGTATTTTCAATGATACAGTGCATATTACGTTATATTATAAGGTATTTTCAATGATAAACTACTATATATTATAAGGTATTTTCAATGATACACTGCATATTACGTTATATTATAAGGTATTTTCAATGATACACTGCATATTACGTTATATTATGAGGTATTTTCAATGATACACTGCATATTACGTTATATTATGAGGTATTTTCAATGATACACAGCATATTACGTGATATTATAAGGTATTTTCATTGATACACTACAAATTACGATATATTATAAGATATTTTCAATGATAAACTACTATATATTATAAGGTCTTTTCAATGATACACTGCATATTACGTTATATTATGAGGTATTTTCAATGATACACTACATATTACGTTATATTATAAGGTATTTTCAATGATACACTGCATATTACGTTATATTATAAGGTATTTTCAATGATAAACTGCATATTATGATATATTATAAGGTATTTTCAATGATACACTGCATATTACGTTATATTATAAGGTGTTTTCAATGATACACTGCATATTACGTTATATTGTAAGGTATTTTCAATGATACACTGCATATCACGTTATACTATGAGGTATTTTCAATGATACACTGCATATAACGTTATATTATGAGGTATTTTCAATGATACACTGCATATTACGTTATATTATAAGGTACTTTCAATGATACACTACAAATTACGATATATTATAAGGTATTTTCAATGATAATCTACTGTATATTATAAGGTATTTTCAATGATACACTGCATATTACGTTATATTATAAGGTATTTTCAATGATACACTGCATATTACGTTATATTATGAGGTATTTTCAATGATACACTGCATATTACGTTATATTATAAGGTATTTTCAATGATACACAGCATATTACGTGATATTATAAGGTATTTTCATTGATACACTACAAATTACGATATATTATAAGATATTTTCAATGATAAACTACTATATATTATAAGGTCTTTTCAATGATACACTGCATATTACGTTATATTATGAGGTATTTTCAATGATACACTACATATTACGTTATATTATAAGGTATTTTCAATGATACACTGCATATTACGTTATATTATAAGGTATTTTCAATGATAAACTGCATATTATGATATATTATAAGGTATTTTCAATGATACACTGCATATTACGTTATATTATAAGGTGTTTTCAATGATACACTGCATATTACGTTATATTGTAAGGTATTTTCAATGATACACTGCATATCACGTTATACTATGAGGTATTTTCAATGATACACTGCATATAACGTTATATTATGAGGTATTTTCAATGATACACTGCATATTACGTTATATTATAAGGTACTTTCAATGATACACTACAAATTACGATATATTATAAGGTATTTTCAATGATAATCTACTGTATATTATAAGGTATTTTCAATGATACACTGCATATTACGTTATATTATAAGGTATTTTCAATGATACACTGCATATTACGTTATATTATAAGGTATTTTCAATGATACACTGCATATTATGATATATTATGAGGTATTTTCAATGATACACTGCATATTACGTTATATTATAAGGTATTTTCAATGATAAACTACTATATATTATAAGGTATTTTCAATGATAAACTACTATATATTATAAGGTATTTTCAATGATACACTGCATATTACGTTATATTATAAGGTATTTTCAATGATAAACTACTATATATTATAAGGTATTTTCAATGATACACTGCATATTACGTTATATTATAAGGTATTTTCAATGATAAACTGCATATTATGATATATTATAAGGTATTTTCAATGATACACTGCATATTACGTTATATTATAAGGTATTTACAATGATAAACTACTATATATTATAAGGTATTTTCAATGATACACTGCATATTACGTTATACTATGAGGTATTTTCAATGATACACTGCATATTACGTTATATTATAAGGTATTTTCAATGATACACTGCATATTACGTTATATTATGAGGTATTTTCAATGATACACTGCATATTACGTTATATTATGAGGTATTTTCAATGATACAATGCATATTACGTTATATTATAAGGTATTTTCAATGATACACTGCATATTACGTTATATTATGAGGTATTTTCAATGATACACTGCATATTATGATATATTATGAGGTATTTTCAATGATACACTGCATATTACGTTATATTATAAGGTATTTTCGATGATACACAGCATATTACGTTATATTATAAGGTATTTTCAATGATAAACTACTATATATTATAAGATATTTTCAATGATACACTGCATATTACGTTATATTATGAGGTATTTTCAATGATACACTGCATATTACGTTATATTATAAGGTATTTTCAATGATACACTGCATATTACGTTATATTATAAGGTATTTTCAATGATACACTGCATATTACGTTATATTATGAGGTATTTTCAATGATACACTGCATATTACGTTATATTATAAGGTATTTTCAATGATACACTGCATATTACGTTATATTATAAGGTATTTTCAATGATAAACTACTATATATTATAAGGTATTTTCAATGATACACTACAAATTACGATATATTATAAGGTATTTTCAATGATAAACTACTATATATTATAAGGTATTTTCAATGATTCACTGCATATTACGTTATATTGTAAGGTATTTTCAATGATACACTGCATATTACGTTATATTATAAGGTATTTTCAATGATACACTGCATATTACGTTATATTATGAGGTATTTTCAATGATACACTGCATATTACGTTATATTATAAGGTATTTTCTATGATACACTGCATAATACGTTATATTATAAGGTATTTTCAATGATACACTGCATATTACGTTATATTATAAGGTATTTTCAATGATACAGTGCATATTACGTTATATTATAAGGTATTTTCAATGATAAACTACTATATATTATAAGGTATTTTCAATGATACACTGCATATTACGTTATATTATAAGGTATTTTCAATGATACACTGCATATTACGTTATATTATGAGGTATTTTCAATGATACACTGCATATTACGTTATATTATAAGGTATTTTCAATGATACACTGCATATTACGTTATATTATAAGGTATTTTCAATGATAAACTGCATATTATGATATATTATAAGGTATTTTCAATGATACACTGCATATTACGTTATATTATAAGGTGTTTTCAATGATACACTGCATATTACGTTATATTGTAAGGTATTTTCAATGATACACTGCATATTACGTTATATTATGAGGTATTTTCAATGATACACTGCATATAACGTTATATTATATGGTATTTTCAATGATACACTGCATATTACGTTATATTATAAGGTACTTTCAATGATACACTACAAATTACGTTATATTATAAGGTATTTTCAATGATAAACTACTGTATATTATAAGGTATTTTCAATGATACACTGCATATTACGTTATATTATAAGGTGTTTTCAATGATACACTGCATATTACGTTATATTGTAAGGTATTTTCAATGATACACTGCATATTACGTTATATTATGAGGTATTTTCAATGATACACTGCATATTACGTTATATTATATGGTATTTTCAATGATACACTGCATATTACGTTATATTATAAGGTACTTTCAATGATACACTACAAATTACGTTATATTATAAGGTATTTTCAATGATACACTGCATATTATGATATATTATGAGGTATTTTCAATGATACACTGCATATTACGTTATATTATAAGGTATTTTCAATGATAAACTACTATATATTATAAGGTATTTTCAATGATACACTACAAATTACGATATATTATAAGGTATTTTCAATGATACACTACAAATTACGATATATTATAAGGTATTTTCAATGATAAACTACTATATATTATAAGGTATTTTCAATGATTCACTGCATATTACGTTATATTATAAGGTATTTTCGATGATACACAGCATATTACGTTATATTATAAGGTACTTTCAATGATACAGTGCATATTACATTATATTATAAGGTATTTTCAATGATAAACTACTATATATTATAAGGTATTTTCAATGATACACTGCATATTACGTTATATTATAAGGTATTTTCAATGATACACTGCATATTACGTTATATTATAAGGTATTTTCAATGATACACTGCATATTACGTTATATTATAAGGTATTTTCAATGATACTCAGCATATTACGTGATATTATAAGGTATTTTCATTGATACAGTACAAATTACGATATATTATAAGGTATTTTCAATGATAAACTACTATATATTATAAGGTATTTTCAATGATACACTGCATATTACGTTATATTATAAGCTATTTTCAATGATACACTGCATATTACGTTATATTATAAGGTATTTTCAATGATACAGTGCATATTACGTTATATTATAAGGTATTTTCAATGATACACTGCATATTACGTTATATTGTAAGGTATTTTCAATGATACACTGCATATTACGTTATATTATGAGGTATTTTCAATGATACACTGCATATAACGTTATATTATATGGTATTTTCAATGATACACTGCATATTACGTTATATTATAAGGTACTTTCAATGATACACTACAAATTACGATATATTATAAGGTATTTTCAATGATAAACTACTGTATATTATATGGTATTTTCAATGATACACTGCATATTACGTTATATTATAAGGTATTTTCAATGATACACTGCATATTACGTTATATTGTAAGGTATTTTCAATGATACACTGCATATTACGTTATATTATGAGGTATTTTCAATGATACACTGCATATAACGTTATATTATATGGTATTTTCAATGATACACTGCATATTACGTTATATTATAAGGTACTTTCAATGATACACTACAAATTACGATATATTATAAGGTATTTTCAATGATAAACTACTGTATATTATATGGTATTTTCAATGATACACTGCATATTACGTTATATTATAAGGTATTTTCAATGATACACTGCATATTACGTTATATTATAAGGTATTTTCAATGATACACTGCATATTATGATATATTATGAGGTATTTTCAATGATACACTGCATATTACGTTATATTATAAGGTATTTTCGATGATACACAGCATATTACGTTATATTATATGGTACTTTCAATGATACAGTGCATATTACATTATATTATAAGGTATTTTCAATGATAAACTACTATATATTATAAGGTATTTTCAATGATACACTGCATATTACGTTATATTATAAGGTATTTTCAATGATACACTGCATATTACGTTATATTATGAGGTATTTTCAATGATAAACTGCATATTATGATATATTATAAGGTATTTTCAATGATACACTGCATATTACGTTATATTATAAGGTGTTTTCAATGATACACTGCATATTACGTTATATTGTAAGGTATTTTCAATGATACACTGCATATCACGTTATATTATGAGGTATTTTCAATGATACACTGCATATAACGTTATATTATGAGGTATTTTCAATGATACACTGCATATTACGTTATATTATAAGGTATTTTCAATGATACACTGCATATTACGTTATATTATAAGGTATTTTCAATGATAAACTACTACATATTATAAGGTATTTTCAATGATACACTGCATATTACGTTATATTATGAGGTATTTTCAATGATACACTGCATATTATGTTATATTATAAGGTATTTTCAATGATACACTGCATATTACGTTATATTATAAGGTATTTTCAATGATACACTGCATATTACGTTATATTGTAAGGTATTTTCAATGATACACTGCATATTACGTTATATTATGAGGTATTTTCAATGATACACTGCATATTACGTTATATTATATGGTATTTTCAATGATACACTGCATATTACGTTATATTATAAGGTACTTTCAATGATACACTACAAATTACGATATATTATAAGGTATTTTCAATGATAAACTACTGTATATTATATGGTATTTTCAATGATACACTGCATATTACGTTATATTATAAGGTATTTTCAATGATACACTGCATATTACGTTATATTATAAGGTATTTTCAATGATACACTGCATATTATGATATATTATGAGGTATTTTCAATGATACACTGCATATTACGTTATATTATAAGGTATTTTCGATGATACACAGCATATTACGTTATATTATAAGGTACTTTCAATGATACACTGCATATTACGTTATATTATGAGGTATTTTCAATGATACACTGCATATTACGTTATATTATAAGGTATTTTCAATGATAAACTGCATATTATGATATATTATAAGGTATTTTCAATGATACACTGCATATTACGTTATATTATAAGGTGTTTTCAATGATACACTGCATATTACGTTATATTGTAAGGTATTTTCAATGATACACTGCATATTACGTTATATTATGAGGTATTTTCAATGATACACTGCATATAACGTTATATTATATGGTATTTTCAATGATACACTGCATATTACGTTATATTATAAGGTACTTTCAATGATACACTACAAATTACGATATATTATAAGGTATTTTCAATGATAAACTACTGTATATTATAAGGTATTTTCAATGATAAACTGCATATTATGATATATTATAAGGTATTTTCAATGATACACTGCATATTACGTAATATTATAAGGTATTTTCAATGATACACTGCATATTATGATATATTATGAGGTATTTTCAATGATACACTGCATATTACGTTATATTATAAGGTATTTTCAATGATACACTGCATATTACGTTATATTATAAGGTATTTTCAATGATAAACTACTATATATTATAAGGTATTTTCAATGATACACTACAAATTACGATATATTATAAGGTATTTTCAATGATAAACTACTATATATTATAAGGTATTTTCAATGATTCACTGCATATTACGTTATATTGTAAGGTATTTTCAATGATACACTGCATATTACGTTATATTATAAGGTATTTTCAATGATACACTGCATATTACGTTATATTATGAGGTATTTTCAATGATACACTGCATATTACGTTATATTATAAGGTATTTTCTATGATACACTGCATAATACGTTATATTATAAGCTATTTTCAATGAGACACTGCATATTACGTTATATTATAAGGTATTTTCAATGATACACTGCATATTACGTTATATTATGAGGTATTTTCAATGATACACTGCATATTATGATATATTATGAGGTATTTTCAATGATACACTGCATATTACGTTATATTATAAGGTATTTTCGATGATACACAGCATATTACGTTATATTATAAGGTATTTTCAATGATAAACTACTATATATTATAAGATATTTTCAATGATACACTGCATATTACGTTATATTATGAGGTATTTTCAATGATACACTGCATATTACGTTATATTATAAGGTATTTTCAATGATACACTGCATATTACGTAATATTATAAGGTATTTTCAATGATACACTGCATATTACGTTATATTATGAGGTATTTTCAATGATACACTGCATATTACGTTATATTATAAGGTATTTTCAATGATACACTGCATATTACGTTATATTATAAGGTATTTTCAATGATACACTGCATATTACGTTATATTATAAGGTATTTTCAATGATAAACTACTATATATTATAAGGTATTTTCAATGATACACTACAAATTACGATATATTATAAGGTATTTTCAATGATAAACTACTATATATTATAAGGTATTTTCAATGATTCACTGCATATTACGTTATATTGTAAGGTATTTTCAATGATACACTGCATATTACGTTATATTATAAGGTATTTTCAATGATACACTGCATATTACGTTATATTATGAGGTATTTTCAATGATACACTGCATATTACGTTATATTATAAGGTATTTTCTATGATACACTGCATAATACGTTATATTATAAGCTATTTTCAATGATACACTGCATATTACGTTATATTATAAGGTATTTTCAATGATACAGTGCATATTACGTTATATTATAAGGTATTTTCAATGATAAACTACTATATATTATAAGGTATTTTCAATGATACACTGCATATTACGTTATATTATAAGGTATTTTCAATGATACACTGCATATTACGTTATATTATGAGGTATTTTCAATGATACACTGCATATTACGTTATATTATAAGGTATTTTCAATGATACACTGCATATTACGTTATATTATAAGGTATTTTCAATGATAAACCGCATATTATGATATATTATAAGGTATTTTCAATGATACACTGCATATTACGTTATATTATAAGGTGTTTTCAATGATACACTGCATATTACGTTATATTGTAAGGTATTTTCAATGATACACTGCATATTACGTTATATTATGAGGTATTTTCAATGATACACTGCATATAACGTTATATTATATGGTATTTTCAATGATACACTGCATATTACGTTATATTATAAGGTACTTTCAATGATACACTACAAATTACGATATATTATAAGGTATTTTCAATGATAAACTACTGTATATTATAAGGTATTTTCAATGATACACTGCATATTACGTTATATTATAAGGTGTTTTCAATGATACACTGCATATTACGTTATATTGTAAGGTATTTTCAATGATACACTGCATATTACGTTATATTATGAGGTATTTTCAATGATACACTGCATATTACGTTATATTATATGGTATTTTCAATGATACACTGCATATTACGTTATATTATAAGGTACTTTCAATGATACACTACAAATTACGTTATATTATAAGGTATTTTCAATGATACACTGCATATTATGATATATTATGAGGTATTTTCAATGATACACTGCATATTACGTTATATTATAAGGTATTTTCAATGATAAACTACTATATATTATAAGGTATTTTCAATGATACACTACAAATTACGATATATTATAAGGTATTTTCAATGATACACTACAAATTACGATATATTATAAGGTATTTTCAATGATAAACTACTATATATTATAAGGTATTTTCAATGATTCACTGCATATTACGTTATATTATAAGGTATTTTCGATGATACACAGCATATTACGTTATATTATAAGGTACTTTCAATGATACAGTGCATATTACATTATATTATAAGGTATTTTCAATGATAAACTACTATATATTATAAGGTATTTTCAATGATACACTGCATATTACGTTATATTATAAGGTATTTTCAATGATACACTGCATATTACGTTATATTATAAGGTATTTTCAATGATACACTGCATATTACGTTATATTATAAGGTATTTTCAATGATACTCAGCATATTACGTGATATTATAAGGTATTTTCATTGATACAGTACAAATTACGATATATTATAAGGTATTTTCAATGATAAACTACTATATATTATAAGGTATTTTCAATGATACACTGCATATTACGTTATATTATAAGCTATTTTCAATGATACACTGCATATTACGTTATATTATAAGGTATTTTCAATGATACAGTGCATATTACGTTATATTATAAGGTATTTTCAATGATACACTGCATATTACGTTATATTGGAAGGTATTTTCAATGATACACTGCATATTACGTTATATTATGAGGTATTTTCAATGATACACTGCATATAACGTTATATTATATGGTATTTTCAATGATACACTGCATATTACGTTATATTATAAGGTACTTTCAATGATACACTACAAATTACGATATATTATAAGGTATTTTCAATGATAAACTACTGTATATTATATGGTATTTTCAATGATACACTGCATATTACGTTATATTATAAGGTATTTTCAATGATACACTGCATATTACGTTATATTGTAAGGTATTTTCAATGATACACTGCATATTACGTTATATTATGAGGTATTTTCAATGATACACTGCATATAACGTTATATTATATGGTATTTTCAATGATACACTGCATATTACGTTATATTATAAGGTACTTTCAATGATACACTACAAATTACGATATATTATAAGGTATTTTCAATGATAAACTACTGTATATTATATGGTATTTTCAATGATACACTGCATATTACGTTATATTATAAGGTATTTTCAATGATACACTGCATATTACGTTATATTATAAGGTATTTTCAATGATACACTGCATATTATGATATATTATGAGGTATTTTCAATGATACACTGCATATTACGTTATATTATAAGGTATTTTCGATGATACACAGCATATTACGTTATATTATATGGTACTTTCAATGATACAGTGCATATTACATTATATTATAAGGTATTTTCAATGATAAACTACTATATATTATAAGGTATTTTCAATGATACACTGCATATTACGTTATATTATAAGGTATTTTCAATGATACACTGCATATTACGTTATATTATGAGGTATTTTCAATGATAAACTGCATATTATGATATATTATAAGGTATTTTCAATGATACACTGCATATTACGTTATATTATAAGGTGTTTTCAATGATACACTGCATATTACGTTATATTGTAAGGTATTTTCAATGATACACTGCATATCACGTTATATTATGAGGTATTTTCAATGATACACTGCATATAACGTTATATTATGAGGTATTTTCAATGATACACTGCATATTACGTTATATTATAAGGTATTTTCAATGATACACTGCATATTACGTTATATTATAAGGTATTTTCAATGATAAACTACTACATATTATAAGGTATTTTCAATGATACACTGCATATTACGTTATATTATGAGGTATTTTCAATGATACACTGCATATTATGTTATATTATAAGGTATTTTCAATGATACACTGCATATTACGTTATATTATAAGGTATTTTCAATGATACACTGCATATTACGTTATATTGTAAGGTATTTTCAATGATACACTGCATATTACGTTATATTATGAGGTATTTTCAATGATACACTGCATATAACGTTATATTATATGGTATTTTCAATGATACACTGCATATTACGTTATATTATAAGGTACTTTCAATGATACACTACAAATTACGATATATTATAAGGTATTTTCAATGATAAACTACTGTATATTATATGGTATTTTCAATGATACACTGCATATTACGTTATATTATAAGGTATTTTCAATGATACACTGCATATTACGTTATATTATAAGGTATTTTCAATGATACACTGCATATTATGATATATTATGAGGTATTTTCAATGATACACTGCATATTACGTTATATTATAAGGTATTTTCGATGATACACAGCATATTACGTTATATTATAAGGTACTTTCAATGATACAGTGCATATTACATTATATTATAAGGTATTTTCAATGATAAACTACTATATATTATAAGGTATTATCAATGATACACTGCATATTACGTTATATTATAAGGTATTTTCAATGATACACTGCATATTACGTTATATTATAAGGTATTTTCAATGATACACTGCATATTACGTTATATTATAAGGTATTTTCAATGATACTCAGCATATTACGTGATATTATAAGGTATTTTCATTGATACAGTACAAATTACGATATATTATAAGGTATTTTCAATGATAAACTACTATATATTATAAGGTATTTTCAATGATACACTGCATATTACGTTATATTATAAGCTATTTTCAATGATACACTGCATATTACGTTATATTATAAGGTATTTTCAATGATACAGTGCATATTACGTTATATTATAAGGTATTTTCAATGATACACTGCATATTACGTTATATTATAAGGTATTTTCAATGATACACTGCATATTACGTTATATTATGAGGTATTTTCAATGATACACTGCATATAACGTTATATTATATGGTATTTTCAATGATACACTGCATATTACGTTATATTATAAGGTACTTTCAATGATACACTACAAATTACGATATATTATAAGGTATTTTCAATGATAAACTACTGTATATTATATGGTATTTTCAATGATACACTGCATATTACGTTATATTATAAGGTATTTTCAATGATACACTGCATATTACGTTATATTATAAGGTATTTTCAATGATACACTGCATATTATGATATATTATGAGGTATTTTCAATGATACACTGCATATTACGTTATATTATAAGGTATTTTCGATGATACACAGCATATTACGTTATATTATAAGGTACGTTCAATGATACAGTGCATATTACATTATATTATAAGGTATTTTCAATGATAAACTACTATATATTATAAGGTATTTTCAATGATACACTGCATATTACGTTATATTATAAGGTATTTTCAATGATACACTGCATATTACGTTATATTATGAGGTATTTTCAATGATACACTGCATATTACGTTATATTATAAGGTATTTTCAATGATACTCAGCATATTACGTGATATTATAAGGTATTTTCATTGATACACTACAAATTACGATATATTATAAGGTATTTTCAATGATAAACTACTATATATTATAAGGTATTTTCAATGATACACTGCATATTACGTTATATTATGAGGTATTTTCAATGATACACTGCATATTACGTTATATTATAAGGTATTTTCAATGATACACTGCATATTACGTTATATTATAAGGTATTTTCAATGATACACTGCATATTATGATATATTATAAGGTATTTTCAATGATACACTGCATATTACGTTATATTATAAGGTGTTTTCAATGATACACTGCATATTACGTTATATTGTAAGGTATTTTCAATGATACACTGCATATTACGTTATATTATGAGGTATTTTCAATGATACACTGCATTTAACGTTATATTATATGGTATTTTCAATGATACACTGCATATTACGTTATATTATAAGGTACTTTCAATGATACACTACAAATTACGATATATTATAAGGTATTTTCAATGATAAACTACTATATATTATAAGGTATTTTCAATGATTCACTGCATATTACGTTATATTGTAAGGTATTTTCAATGATACACTGCATATTACGTTATATTATAAGGTATTTTCAATGATACACTGCATATTACGTTATATTATGAGGTATTTTCAATGATACACTGCATATTACGTTATATTATAAGGTATTTTCAATGATAAACTGCATATTATGATATATTATAAGGTATTTTCAATGATACACTGCATATTACGTTATATTATAAGGTGTTTTCAATGATACACTGCATATTACGTTATATTGTAAGGTATTTTCAATGATACACTGCATATTACGTTATATTATGAGGTATTTTCAATGATACACTGCATATAACGTTATATTATATGGTATTTTCAATGATACACTGCATATTACGTTATATTATAAGGTACTTTCAATGATACACTACAAATTACGATATATTATAAGGTATTTTCAATGATAAACTACTGTATATTATAAGGTATTTTCAATGATAAACTGCATATTATGATATATTATAAGGTATTTTCAATGATACACTGCATATTACGTAATATTATAAGGTATTTTCAATGATACACTGCATATTATGATATATTATGAGGTATTTTCAATGATACACTGCATATTACGTTATATTATAAGGTATTTTCAATGATACACTGCATATTACGTTATATTATAAGGTATTTTCAATGATAAACTACTATATATTATAAGGTATTTTCAATGATACACTACAAATTACGATATATTATAAGGTATTTTCAATGATAAACTACTATATATTATAAGGTATTTTCAATGATTCACTGCATATTACGTTATATTGTAAGGTATTTTCAATGATACACTGCATATTACGTTATATTATAAGGTATTTTCAATGATACACTGCATATTACGTTATATTATGAGGTATTTTCAATGATACACTGCATATTACGTTATATTATAAGGTATTTTCTATGATACACTGCATAATACGTTATATTATAAGCTATTTTCAATGAGACACTGCATATTACGTTATATTATAAGGTATTTTCAATGATACAGTGCATATTACGTTATATTATAAGGTATTTTCAATGATAAACTACTATATATTATAAGGTATTTTCAATGATACACTGCATATTACGTTATATTATAAGGTATTTTCAATGATACACTGCATATTACGTTATATTATGAGGTATTTTCAATGATACACTGCATATTACGTTATATTATAAGGTATTTTCAATGATACACTGCATATTACGTTATATTATAAGGTATTTTCAATGATAAACTGCATATTATGATATATTATAAGGTATTTTCAATGATACACTGCATATTACGTTATATTATAAGGTGTTTTCAATGATACACTGCATATTACGTTATATTGTAAGGTATTTTCAATGATACACTGCATATTACGTTATATTATGAGGTATTTTCAATGATACACTGCATATAACGTTATATTATATGGTATTTTCAATGATACACTGCATATTACGTTATATTATAAGGTACTTTCAATGATACACTACAAATTACGATATATTATAAGGTATTTTCAATGATAAACTACTGTATATTATAAGGTATTTTCAATGATAAACTGCATATTATGATATATTATAAGGTATTTTCAATGATACACTGCATATTACGTAATATTATAAGGTATTTTCAATGATACACTGCATATTATGATATATTATGAGGTATTTTCAATGATACACTGCATATTACGTTATATTATAAGGTATTTTCAATGATACACTGCATATTACGTTATATTATAAGGTATTTTCAATGATAAACTACTATATATTATAAGGTATTTTCAATGATACACTACAAATTACGATATATTATAAGGTATTTTCAATGATAAACTACTATATATTATAAGGTATTTTCAATGATTCACTGCATATTACGTTATATTGTAAGGTATTTTCAATGATACACTGCATATTACGTTATATTATAAGGTATTTTCAATGATACACTGCATATTACGTTATATTATGAGGTATTTTCAATGATACACTGCATATTACGTTATATTATAAGGTATTTTCAATGATACACTGCATAATACGTTATATTATAAGCTATTTTCAATGAGACACTGCATATTACGTTATATTATAAGGTATTTTCAATGATACAGTGCATATTACGTTATATTATAAGGTATTTTCAATGATAAACTACTATATATTATAAGGTATTTTCAATGATACACTGCATATTACGTTATATTATAAGGTATTTTCAATGATACACTGCATATTACGTTATATTATGAGGTATTTTCAATGATACACTGCATATTACGTTATATTATAAGGTATTTTCAATGATACACTGCATATTACGTTATATTATAAGGTATTTTCAATGATAAACTGCATATTATGATATATTATAAGGTATTTTCAATGATACACTGCATATTACGTTATATTATAAGGTGTTTTCAATGATACACTGCATATTACGTTATATTGTAAGGTATTTTCAATGATACACTGCATATTACGTTATATTATGAGGTATTTTCAATGATACACTGCATATAACGTTATATTATATGGTATTTTCAATGATACACTGCATATTACGTTATATTATAAGGTACTTTCAATGATACACTACAAATTACGATATATTATAAGGTATTTTCAATGATAAACTACTGTATATTATAAGGTATTTTCAATGATACACTGCATATTACGTTATATTATAAGGTGTTTTCAATGATACACTGCATATTACGTTATATTGTAAGGTATTTTCAATGATACACTGCATATTACGTTATATTATGAGGTATTTTCAATGATACACTGCATATAACGTTATATTATATGGTATTTTCAATGATACACTGCATATTACGTTATATTATAAGGTACTTTCAATGATACACTACAAATTACGATATATTATAAGGTATTTTCAATGATAAACTACTGTATATTATAAGGTATTTTCAATGATACACTGCATATTACGTTATATTATAAGGTATTTTCAATGATACACTGCATATTACGTTATATTATAAGGTATTTTCAATGATAAACTGCATATTATGATATATTATAAGGAATTTTCAATGATACACTGCATATTACGTTATATTATAAGGTGTTTTCAATGATACACTGCATATTACGTTATATTGTAAGGTATTTTCAATGATACACTGCATATCACGTTATATTATGAGGTATTTTCAATGATACACTGCATATAACGTTATATTATGAGGTATTTTCAATGATACACTGCATATTACGTTATATTATAAGGTATTTTCAATGATACACTGCATATTACGTTATATTATAAGGTATTTTCAATGATAAACTACTACATATTATAAGGTATTTTCAATGATACACTGCATATTACGTTATATTATGAGGTATTTTCAATGATACACTGCATATTATGTTATATTATAAGGTATTTTCAATGATACACTGGATATTACGTTATATTATAAGGTATTTTCAATGATACACTGCATATTACGTTATATTGTAAGGTATTTTCAATGATACACTGCATATTACGTTATATTATGAGGTATTTTCAATGATACACTGCATATAACGTTATATTATATGGTATTTTCAATGATACACTGCATATTACGTTATATTATAAGGTACTTTCAATGATACACTACAAATTACGATATATTATAAGGTATTTTCAATGATAAACTACTGTATATTATATGGTATTTTCAATGATACACTGCATATTACGTTATATTATAAGGTATTTTCAATGATACACTGCATATTACGTTATATTATAAGGTATTTTCAATGATACACTGCATATTATGATATATTATGAGGTATTTTCAATGATACACTGCATATTACGTTATATTATAAGGTATTTTCGATGATACACAGCATATTACGTTATATTATATGGTACTTTCAATGATACAGTGCATATTACATTATATTATAAGGTATTTTCAATGATAAACTACTATATATTATAAGGTATTTTCAATGATACACTGCATATTACGTTATATTATAAGGTATTTTCAATGATACACTGCATATTACGTTATATTATGAGGTATTTTCAATGATACACTGCATATTACGTTATATTATAAGGTATTTTCAATGATACTCAGCATATTACGTTATATTATAAGGTGTTTTCAATGATACACTGCATATTACGTTATATTGTAAGGTATTTTCAATGATACACTGCATATTACGTTATATTATGAGGTATTTTCAATGATACACTGCATATAACGTTATATTATATGGTATTTTCAATGATACACTGCATATTACGTTATATTATAAGGTACTTTCAATGATACACTACAAATTACGATATATTATAAGGTATTTTCAATGATAAACTACTGTATATTATAAGGTATTTTCAATGATACACTGCATATTACGTTATATTATAAGGTGTTTTCAATGATACACTGCATATTACGTTATATTGTAAGGTATTTTCAATGATACACTGCATATTACGTTATATTATGAGGTATTTTCAATGATACACTGCATATAACGTTATATTATATGGTATTTTCAATGATACACTGCATATTACGTTATATTATAAGGTACTTTCAATGATACACTACAAATTACGATATATTATAAGGTATTTTCAATGATAAACTACTGTATATTATAAGGTATTTTCAATGATACACTGCATATTACGTTATATTATAAGGTATTTTCAATGATACACTGCATATTACGTTATATTATAAGGTATTTTCAATGATAAACTGCATATTATGATATATTATAAGGAATTTTCAATGATACACTGCATATTACGTTATATTATAAGGTACTTTCAATGATACACTGCATATTACGTTATGTTATAAGGTATTTTCAATGATACACTGCATATTACGTTATATTATGAGGTATTTTCAATGATACACTGCATATAACGTTATATTATGAGGTATTTTCAATGATACACTGCATATTACGTTATATTATAAGGTATTTTCAATGATACACTGCATATTACGTTATATTATAAGGTATTTTCAATGATAAACTACTACATATTATAAGGTATTTTCAATGATACACTGCATATTACGTTATATTATGAGGTATTTTCAATGATACACTGCATATTATGTTATATTATAAGGTATTTTCAATGATACACTGCATATTACGTTATATTATAAGGTATTTTCAATGATACACTGCATATTACGTTATATTGTAAGGTATTTTCAATGATACACTGCATATTACGTTATATTATGAGGTATTTTCAATGATACACTGCATATAACGTTATATTATATGGTATTTTCAATGATACACTGCATATTACGTTATATTATAAGGTACTTTCAATGATACACTACAAATTACGATATATTATAAGGTATTTTCAATGATAAACTACTGTATATTATATGGTATTTTCAATGATACACTGCATATTACGTTATATTATAAGGTATTTTCGATGATACACAGCATATTACGTTATATTATAAGGTACTTTCAATGATACAGTGCATATTACATTATATTATAAGGTATTTTCAATGATAAACTACTATATATTATAAGGTATTTTCAATGATACACTGCATATTACGTTATATTATAAGGTATTTTCAATGATACACTGCATATTACGTTATATTATGAGGTATTTTCAATGATACACTGCATATAACGTTATATTATAAGGTATTTTCAATGATACTCAGCATATTACGTTATATTATAAGGTATTTTCAATGATACACTACAAATTACGATATATTATAAGGTATTTTCAATGATAAACTACTATATATTATAAGGTATTTTCAATGATACACTGCATATTACGTTATATTATAAGCTATTTTCAATGATACACTGCATATTACGTTATATTATAAGGTATTTTCAATGATACAGTGCATATTACGTTATATTATAAGGTATTTTCAATGATACACTGCATATTACGTTATATTGTAAGGTATTTTCAATGATACACTGCATATTACGTTATATTATGAGGTATTTTCAATGATACACTGCATATAACGTTATATTATATGGTATTTTCAATGATACACTGCATATTACGTTATATTATAAGGTATTTTCAATGATACACTACAAATTACGATATATTATAAGGTATTTTCAATGATAAACTACTGTATATTATATGGTATTTTCAATGATACACTGCATATTACGTTATATTATAAGGTATTTTCAATGATACACTGCATATTACGTTATATTATAAGGTATTTTCAATGATACACTGCATATTATGATATATTATAAGGTATTTTCAATGATACACTGCATATTACGTTATATTATAAGGTATTTTCGATGATACACAGCATATTACGTTATATTATAAGGTACTTTCAATGATACAGTGCATATTACATTATATTATAAGGTATTTTCAATGATAAACTACTATATATTATAAGGTATTTTCAATGATACACTGCATATTACGTTATATTATAAGGTATTTTCAATGATACACTGCATATTACGTTATATTATGAGGTATTTTCAATGATACACTGCATATTACGTTATATTATAAGGTATTTTCAATGATACTCAGCATATTACGTGATATTATAAGGTATTTTCATTGATACACTACAAATTACGATATATTATAAGGTATTTTCAATGATAAACTACTATATATTATAAGGTATTTTCAATGATACACTGCATATTACGTTATATTATAAGCTATTTTCAATGATACACTGCATATTACGTTATATTATAAGGTATTTTCAATGATACAGTGCATATTACGTTATATTATAAGGTATTTTCAATGATACACTGCATATTACGTTATATTGTAAGGTATTTTCAATGATACACTGCATATTACGTTATATTATAAGGTATTTTCAATGATACACTGCATATAACGTTATATTATATGGTATTTTCAATGATACACTGCATATTACGTTATATTATAAGGTACTTTCAATGATACACTACAAATTACGATATATTATAAGGTATTTTCAATGATAAACTACTGTATATTATATGGTATTTTCAATGATACACTGCATATTACGTTATATTATAAGGTATTTTCAATGATACACTGCATATTACGTTATATTATAAGGTATTTTCAATGATACACTGCATATTATGATATATTATAAGCTATTTTCAATGATACACTGCATATTACGTTATATTATAAGGTATTTTCAATGATACACAGCATGTTACGTTGTATTATAATGTACTTTCAATGATACAGTGCATATTACATTATATTATAAGGTATTTTCAATGATAAACTACTATATATTATAAGGTATTTTCAATGATACACTGCATATTACGTTATATTATAAGGTATTTTCAATGATACACTGCATATTACGTTATATTATGAGGTATTTTCAATGATACACTGCATATTACGTTATATTATAAGGTATTTTCAATGATACTCAGCATATTACGTGATATTATAAGGTATTTTCATTGATACACTACAAATTACGATATATTATAAGGTATTTTCAATGATAAACTACTATATATTATAAGGTATTTTCAATGATACACTGCATATTACGTTATATTATAAGCTATTTTCAATGATACACTGCATATTACGTTATATTATAAGGTATTTTCAATGATACAGTGCATATTACGTTATATTATAAGGTATTTTCAATGATACACTGCATATTACGTTATATTGTAAGGTATTTTCAATGATACACTGCATATTACGTTATATTATGAGGTATTTTCAATGATACACTGCATATAACGTTATATTATAAGGTATTTTCAATGATACACTGCATATTACGTTATATTATAAGGTACTTTCAATGATACACTACAAATTACGATATATTATAAGGTATTTTCAATGATAAACTACTGTATATTATATGGTATTTTCAATGATACACTGCATATTACGTTATATTATAAGGTATTTTCAATGATACACTGCATATTACGTTATATTATAAGGTATTTTCAATGATACACTGCATATTATGATATATTATGAGGTATTTTCAATGATACACTGCATATTACGTTATATTATAAGGTATTTTCGATGATACACAGCATATTACGTTATATTATAAGGTACGTTCAATGATACAGTGCATATTACATTATATTATAAGGTATTTTCAATGATAAACTACTATATATTATAAGGTATTTTCAATGATACACTGCATATTACGTTATATTATAAGGTATTTTCAATGATACACTGCATATTACGTTATATTATGAGGTATTTTCAATGATACACTGCATATTACGTTATATTACAAGGTATTTTCAATGATACTCAGCATATTACGTGATATTATAAGGTATTTTCATTGATACACTACAAATTACGATATATTATAAGGTATTTTCAATGATAAACTACTATATATTATAAGGTATTTTCAATGATACACTGCATATTACGTTATATTATGAGGTATTTTCAATGATACACTGCATATTACGTTATATTATAAGGTATTTTCAATGATACACTGCATATTACGTTATATTATAAGGTATTTTCAATGATAAACTGCATATTATGATATATTATAAGGTATTTTCAATGATACACTGCATATTACGTTATATTATAAGGTGTTTTCAATGATACACTGCATATTACGTTATATTGTAAGGTATTTTCAATGATACACTGCATATTACGTTATATTATGAGGTATTTTCAATGATACACTGCATTTAACGTTATATTATATGGTATTTTCAATGATACACTGCATATTACGTTATATTATAAGGTACTTTCAATGATACACTACAAATTACGATATATTATAAGGTATTTTCAATGATAAACTACTATATATTATAAGGTATTTTCAATGATTCACTGCATATTACGTTATATTGTAAGGTATTTTCAATGATACACTGCATATTACGTTATATTATAAGGTATTTTCAATGATACACTGCATATTACGTTATATTATGAGGTATTTTCAATGATACACTGCATATTACGTTATATTATAAGGTATTTTCAATGATAAACTGCATATTATGATATATTATAAGGTATTTTCAATGATACACTGCATATTACGTTATATTATAAGGTGTTTTCAATGATACACTGCATATTACGTTATATTGTAAGGTATTTTCAATGATACACTGCATATTACGTTATATTATGAGGTATTTTCAATGATACACTGCATATAACGTTATATTATATGGTATTTTCAATGATACACTGCATATTACGTTATATTATAAGGTACTTTCAATGATACACTACAAATTACGATATATTATAAGGTATTTTCAATGATAAACTACTGTATATTATAAGGTATTTTCAATGATACACTGCATATTACGTTATATTATAAGGTATTTTCAATGATACACTGCATATTACGTTATATTATAAGGTATTTTCAATGATAAACTGCATATTATGATATATTATAAGGTATTTTCAATGATACACTGCATATTACGTTATATTATAAGGTGTTTTCAATGATACACTGCATATTACGTTATATTGTAAGGTATTTTCAATGATACACTGCATATTACGTTATATTATGAGGTATTTTCAATGATACACTGCATATAACGTTATATTATATGGTATTTTCAATGATACACTGCATATTACGTTATATTATAAGGTACTTTCAATGATACACTACAAATTACGATATATTATAAGGTATTTTCAATGATAAACTACTGTATATTATAAGGTATTTTCAATGATACACTGCATATTACGTTATATTATAAGGTATTTTCAATGATACACTGCATATTACGTTATATTATAAGGTATTTTCAATGATACACTGCATATTACGATATATTATGAGGTATTTTCAATGATACACTGCATATAACGTTATATTATATGGTATTTTCAATGATACACTGCATATTACGTTATATTATAAGGTACTTTCAATGATACACTGCAAATTACGATATATTATAAGGTATTTTCAATGATAAACTACTGTATATTATAAGGTATTTTCAATGATACACTGCATATTACGTTATATTATAAGGTATTTTCAATGATACACTGCATATTACGTTATATTATAAGGTATTTTCAACGATAAACTGCATATTATGATATATTATAAGGTATTTTCAATGATACACTGCATATTACGTTATATTATAAGGTATTTACAATGATAAACTACTATATATTATAAGGTATTTTCAATGATACACTGCATATTACGTTATATTATAAGGTATTTTCAATGATACACTGCATATTACGTTATATTATAAGGTATTTTCAATGATACACTGCATATTACGTTATATTATAAGGTATTTTCAATGATAAACTGCATATTATGATATATTATAACGTATTTTTAATGATACACTGCATATTACGTTATATTATAAGGTGTTTTCAATGATACACTGCATATTACGTTATATTGTAAGGTATTTTCAATGATACACTGCATATTACGTTATATTATGAGGTATTTTCAATGATACACTGCATATTACGTTATATTATGAGGTATTTTCAATGATACACTGCATATTACGTTATATTATAAGGTATTTTCAATGATACACTGCATATTACGTTATATTATGAGGTATTTTCAATGATACACTGCATATTATGATATATTATGAGGTATTTTCAATGATACACTGCATATTACGTTATATTATAAGGTATTTTCGATGATACACTGCATATTACGTTATATTATAAGGTATTTTCAATGATACACTGCAAATTACAATATATTATAAGGTATTTTCAATGATAAACTACTATATATTATAAGATATTTTCAATGATACACTGCATATTACGTTATATTATGAGGTATTTTCAATGATACACTGCATATTACGTTATATTATAAGGTATTTTCAATGATACACTGCATATTACGTAATATTATAAGGTATTTTCAATGATACACTGCGTATTACGTTATATTATGAGGTATTTTCAATGATACACTGCATATTACGTTATATTATAAGGTATTTTCAATGATACACTGCATATTACGTTATATTATAAGGTATTTTCAATGATAAACTACTATATATTATAAGGTATTTTCAATGATACACTACAAATTACGATATATTATAAGGTATTTTCAATGATAAACTACTATATATTATAAGGTATTTTCAATGATTCACTGCATATTACGTTATATTGTAAGGTATTTTCAATGATACACTGCATATTACGTTATATTATAAGGTATTTTCAATGATACACTGCATATTACGTTATATTATAAGGTATTTTCAATGATACACTGCATATTACGTTATATTATAAGGTATTTTCTATGATACACTGCATAATACGTTATATTATAAGCTATTTTCAATGATACACTGCATATTACGTTATATTATAAGGTATTTTCAATGATACACTGCATATTACGTTATATTATAAGGTATTTTCAATGATAAACTACTATATATTATAAGGTATTTTCAATGATAAACTGCATATTATGATATATTATAAGGTATTTTCAATGATACACTGCATATTACGTTATATTATAAGGTATTTTCAATGATACACTGCATATTACGTTATATTATAAGGTATTTTCAATGATACACTGCATATTACGTTATATTATGAGGTATTTTCAATGATACACTGCATATAACGTTATATTATATGGTATTTTCAATGATACACTGCATATTACGTTATATTATAAGGTACTTTCAATGATACACTACAAATTACGATATATTATATGGTATTTTCAATGATAAACTACTATATATTATAAGGTATTTTCAATGATTCACTGCATATTACGTTATATTGTAAGGTATTTTCAATGATACACTGCATATTACGTTATATTATAAGGTATTTTCAATGATACACTGCATATTACGTTATATTATGAGGTATTTTCAATGATACACTGCATATTACGTTATATTATAAGGTATTTTCAATGATAAACTGCATATTATGATATATTATAAGGTATTTTCAATGATACACTGCATATTACGTTATATTATAAGGTATTTTCAATGATACACTGCATATTACGTTATATTGTAAGGTATTTTCAATGATACACTGCATATTACGTTATATTATGAGGTATTTTCAATGATACACTGCATATAACGTTATATTATATTTTATTTTCAATGATACACTGCATATTACGTTATATTATGAGGTACTTTCAATGATACACTACAAATTACGATATATTATAAGGTATTTTCAATGATAAACTACTGTATATTATAAGGTATTTTCAATGATACACTGCATATTACGTTATATTATAAGGTATTTTCAATGATACACTGCATATTACGTTATATTATAAGGTATTTTCAATGATAAACTGCATATTATGATATATTATAAGGTATTTTCAATGATACACTGCATATTACGTTATATTATAAGGTATTTTCAATGATACACTGCATATTACGTTATATTGTAAGGTATTTTCAATGATACACTGCATATTACGTTATATTATGAGGTATTTTCAATGATACACTGCATATAACGTTATATTATATGGTATTTTCAATGATACACTGCATATTACGTTATATTATAAGGTACTTTCAATGATACACTACAAATTACGATATATTATAAGGTATTTTCAATGATAAACTACTGTATATTATAAGGTATTTTCAATGATACACTGCATATTACGTTATATTATAAGGTATTTTCAATGATACACTGCATATTACGTTATATTATAAGGTATTTTCAATGATACACTGCATATTATGATATATTATGAGGTATTTTCAATGATACACTGCATATAACGTTATATTATATGGTATTTTCAATGATACACTGCATATTACGTTATATTATAAGGTACTTTCAATGATACACTACAAATTACGATATATTATAAGGTATTTTCAATGATAAACTACTATATATTATAAGATATTTTCAATGATACACTGCATATTACGTTATATTATGAGGTATTTTCAATGATACACTGCATATTACGTTATATTATAAGGTATTTTCAATGATACACTGCATATTACGTAATATTATAAGGTATTTTCAATGATACACTGCGTATTACGTTATATTATGAGGTATTTTCAACGATAAACTGCATATTATGATATATTATAAGGTATTTTCAATGATACACTGCATATTACGTTATATTATGAGGTATTTTCAATGATACACTGCATATTACGTTATATTATGAGGTATTTTCAATGATACACTGCATATTACGTTATATTATAAGGTATTTTCAATGATACACTGCATATTACGTTATATTATGAGGTATTTTCAATGATACACTGCATATTATGATATATTATGAGGTATTTTCAATGATACACTGCATATTACGTTATATTATAAGGTATTTTCGATGATACACAGCATATTACGTTATATTATAAGGTATTTTCAATGATACACTACAAATTACAATATATTATAAGGTATTTTCAATGATAAACTACTATATATTATAAGATATTTTCAATGATACACTGCATATTACGTTATATTATGAGGTATTTTCAATGATACACTGCATATTACGTTATATTATAAGGTATTTTCAATGATACACTGCATATTACGTAATATTATAAGGTATTTTCAATGATACACTGCGTATTACGTTATATTATGAGGTATTTTCAATGATACACTGCATATTACGTTATATTATAAGGTATTTTCAATGATACACTGCATATTACGTTATATTATAAGGTATTTTCAATGATAAACTACTATATATTATAAGGTATTTTCAATGATACACTACAAATTACGATATATTATAAGGTATTTTCAATGATAAACTACTATATATTATAAGGTATTTTCAATGATTCACTGCATATTACGTTATATTGTAAGGTATTTTCAATGATACACTGCATATTACGTTATATTATAAGGTATTTTCAATGATACACTGCATATTACGTTATATTATGAGGTATTTTCAATGATACACTGCATATTACGTTATATTATAAGGTATTTTCTATGATACACTGCATAATACGTTATATTATAAGCTATTTTCAATGATACACTGCATATTACGTTATATTATAAGGTATTTTCAATGATACACTGCATATTACGTTATATTATAAGGTATTTTCAATGATAAACTACTATATATTATAAGGTATTTTCAATGATAAACTGCATATTATGATATATTATAAGGTATTTTCAATGATACACTGCATATTACGTTATATTATAAGGTGTTTTCAATGATACACTGCATATTACGTTATATTGTAAGGTATTTTCAATGATACACTGCATATTACGTTATATTATGAGGTATTTTCAATGATACACTGCATATAACGTTATATTATATGGTATTTTCAATGATACACTGCATATTACGTTATATTATAAGGTACTTTCAATGATACACTACAAATTACGATATATTATATGGTATTTTCAATGATAAACTACTATATATTATAAGGTATTTTCAATGATTCACTGCATATTACGTTATATTGTAAGGTATTTTCAATGATACACTGCATATTACGTTATATTATAAGGTATTTTCAATGATACACTGCATATTACGTTATATTATGAGGTATTTTCAATGATACACTGCATATTACGTTATATTATAAGGTATTTTAATGATAAACTGCATATTATGATATATTATAAGGTATTTTCAATGATACACTGCATATTACGTTATATTATAAGGTGTTTTCAATGATACACTGCATATTACGTTATATTGTAAGGTATTTTCAATGATAAACTGCATATTACGTTATATTATAAGGTATTTTCAATGATACACTGCATATTACGTTATATTATAAGGTATTTTCAATGATAAACTACTGTATATTATAAGGTATTTTCAATGATACACTGCATATTACGTTATATTATAAGGTATTTTCAATGATACACTGCATATTACGTTATATTATAAGGTATTTTCAATGATAAACTGCATATTATGATATATTATAAGGTATTTTCAATGATACACTGCATATTACGTTATATTATAAGGTGTTTTCAATGATACACTGCATATTACGTTATATTGTAAGGTATTTTCAATGATACACTGCATATTACGTTATATTATGAGGTATTTTCAATGATACACTGCATATAACGTTATATTATATGGTATTTTCAATGATAAACTGCATATTACGTTATATTATAAGGTATTTTCAATGATACACTGCATATTACGTTATATTATAAGGTATTTTCAATGATAAACTACTATATATTATAAGGTATTTTCAATGATAAACTACTATATATTATAAGATATTTTCAATGATACACTGCATATTACGTTATATTATAAGGTATTTTCAATGATAAACTGCATATTATGATATATTATAAGGTATTTTCAATGATACACTGCATATTACGTTATATTATAAGGTGTTTTCAATGATACACTGCATATTACGTTATATTGTAAGGTATTTTCAATGATACACTGCATATTACGTTATATTATGAGGTATTTTCAATGATACACTGCATATAACGTTATATTATATGGTATTTTCAATGATACACTGCATATTACGTTATATTATAAGGTACTTTCAATGATACACTACAAATTACGATATATTATAAGGTATTTTCAATGATAAACTACTGTATATTATAAGGTATTTTCAATGATACACTGCATATTACGTTATATTATAAGGTATTTTCAATGATACACTGCATATTACGTTATATTATAAGGTATTTTCAATGATACACTGCATATTATGATATATTATGAGGTATTTTCAATGATACACTGCATATAACGTTATATTATATGGTATTTTCAATGATACACTGCATATTACGTTATATTATAAGGTACTTTCAATGATACACTACAAATTACGATATATTATAAGGTATTTTCAATGATAAACTACTGTATATTATAAGGTATTTTCAATGATACACTGCATATTACGTTATATTATAAGGTATTTTCAATGATACACTGCATATTACGTTATATTATAAGGTATTTTCAACGATAAACTGCATATTATGATATATTATAAGGTATTTTCAATGATACACTGCATATTACGTTATATTATAAGGTATTTACAATGATAAACTACTATATATTATAAGGTATTTTCAATGATACACTGCATATTACGTTATATTATGAGGTATTTTCAATGATACACTGCATATTACGTTATATTATAAGGTATTTTCAATGATACACTGCATATTACGTTATATTATAAGGTATTTTCAATGATAAACTGCATATTATGATATATTATAACGTATTTTTAATGATACACTGCATATTACGTTATATTATAAGGTGTTTTCAATGATACACTGCATATTATGTTATATTGTAAGGTATTTTCAATGATACACTGCATATTACGTTATATTATGAGGTATTTTCAATGATACACTGCATATTACGTTATATTATGAGGTATTTTCAATGATACACTGCATATTACGTTATATTATAAGGTATTTTCAATGATACACTGCATATTACGTTATATTATGAGGTATTTTCAATGATACACTGCATATTATGATATATTATGAGGTATTTTCAATGATACACTGCATATTACGTTATATTATAAGGTATTTTCGATGATACACAGCATATTACGTTATATTATAAGGTATTTTCAATGATACACTACAAATTACAATATATTATAAGGTATTTTCAATGATAAACTACTATATATTATAAGATATTTTCAATGATACACTGCATATTACGTTATATTATGAGGTATTTTCAATGATACACTGCATATTACGTTATATTATAAGGTATTTTCAATGATACACTGCATATTACGTTATATTATAAGGTACTTTCAATGATACACTACAAATTACGATATATTATAAGGTATTTTCAATGATAAACTACTGTATATTATAAGGTATTTTCAATGATACACTGCATATTACGTTATATTATAAGGTATTTTCAATGATACACTGCATATTACGTTATATTATAAGGTATTTTCAATGATACACTGCATATTATGATATATTATGAGGTATTTTCAATGATACACTGCATATAACGTTATATTATATGGTATTTTCAATGATACACTGCATATTACGTTATATTATAAGGTACTTTCAATGATACACTACAAATTACGATATATTATAAGGTATTTTCAATGATAAACTACTGTATATTATAAGGTATTTTCAATGATACACTGCATATTACGTTATATTATAAGGTATTTTCAATGATACACTGCATATTACGTTATATTGTAAGGTATTTTCAACGATAAACTGCATATTATGATATATTATAAGGTATTTTCAATGATACACTGCATATTACGTTATATTATAAGGTATTTACAATGATAAACTACTATATATTATAAGGTATTTTCAATGATACACTGCATATTACGTTATATTATGAGGTATTTTCAATGATACACTGCATATTACGTTATATTATAAGGTATTTTCAATGATACACTGCATATTACGTTATATTATAAGGTATTTTCAATGATAAACTGCATATTATGATATATTATAACGTATTTTTAATGATACACTGCATATTACGTTATATTATAAGGTGTTTTCAATGATACACTGCATATTACGTTATATTATAAGGTATTTTCAATGATACACTGCATATTACGTTATATTATGAGGTATTTTCAATGATACACTGCATATTACGTTATATTATGAGGTATTTTCAATGATACACTGCATATTACGTTATATTATAAGGTATTTTCAATGATACACTGCATATTACGTTATATTAT
Source organism: Lasioglossum lativentre (assembly GCA_916610255.1). NCBI lineage: Eukaryota > Metazoa > Arthropoda > Insecta > Hymenoptera > Halictidae > Lasioglossum > Lasioglossum lativentre. The sequence goes on from CAKAJI010000912.1 coordinate 70,234, forward strand.
GAGGTATTTTCAATGATACACTGCATATTATGATATATTATGAGGTATTTTCAATGATACACTGCATATTACGTTATATTATAAGGTATTTTCGATGATACACAGCATATTACGTTATATTATAAGGTATTTTCAATGATACACTACAAATTACAATATATTATAAGGTATTTTCAATGATAAACTACTATATATTATAAGATATTTTCAATGATACACTGCATATTACGTTATATTATGAGGTATTTTCAATGATACACTGCATATTACGTTATATTATAAGGTATTTTCAATGATACACTGCATATTACGTAATATTATAAGGTATTTTCAATGATACACTGCGTATTACGTTATATTATGAGGTATTTTCAATGATACACTGCATATTACGTTATATTATAAGGTATTTTCAATGATACACTGCATATTACGTTATATTATAAGGTATTTTCAATGATAAACTACTATATATTATAAGGTATTTTCAATGATACACTACAAATTACGATATATTATAAGGTATTTTCAATGATAAACTACTATATATTATAAGGTATTTTCAATGATTCACTGCATATTACGTTATATTGTAAGGTATTTTCAATGATACACTGCATATTACGTTATATTATAAGGTATTTTCAATGATACACTGCATATTACGTTATATTATGAGGTATTTTCAATGATACACTGCATATTACGTTATATTATAAGGTATTTTCTATGATACACTGCATATTACGTTATATTATGAGGTATTTTCAATGATACACTGCATATTACGTTATATTATAAGGTATTTTCAATGATAAACTGCATATTATGATATATTATAAGGTATTTTCAATGATACACTGCATATTACGTTATATTATAAGGTGTTTTCAATGATACACTGCATATTACGTTATATTGTAAGGTATTTTCAATGATACACTGCATATTACGTTATATTATGAGGTATTTTCAATGATACACTGCATATAACGTTATATTATATTTTATTTTCAATGATACACTGCATATTACGTTATATTATGAGGTACTTTCAATGATACACTACAAATTACGATATATTATAAGGTATTTTCAATGATAAACTACTGTATATTATAAGGTATTTTCAATGATACACTGCATATTACGTTATATTATAAGGTATTTTCAATGATACACTGCATATTACGTTATATTATAAGGTATTTTCAATGATAAACTGCATATTATGATATATTATAAGGTATTTTCAATGATACACTGCATATTACGTTATATTATAAGGTGTTTTCAATGATACACTGCATATTACGTTATATTATAAGGTATTTTCAATGATACACTGCATATTACGTTATATTATGAGGTATTTTCAATGATACACTGCATATAACGTTATATTATATGGTATTTTCAATGATACACTGCATATTACGTTATATTATAAGGTACTTTCAATGATACACTACAAATTACGATATATTATAAGGTATTTTCAATGATAAACTACTGTATATTATAAGGTATTTTCAATGATACACTGCATATTACGTTATATTATAAGGTATTTTCAATGATACACTGCATATTACGTTATATTATAAGGTATTTTCAATGATACACTGCATATTATGATATATTATGAGGTATTTTCAATGATACACTGCATATAACGTTATATTATATGGTATTTTCAATGATACACTGCATATTACGTTATATTATAAGGTACTTTCAATGATACACTACAAATTACGATATATTATAAGGTATTTTCAATGATAAACTACTGTATATTATAAGGTATTTTCAATGATACACTGCATATTACGTTATATTATAAGGTATTTTCAATGATACACTGCATATTACGTTATATTATAAGGTATTTTCAACGATAAACTGCATATTATGATATATTATAAGGTATTTTCAATGATACACTGCATATTACGTTATATTATAAGGTATTTACAATGATAAACTACTATATATTATAAGGTATTTTCAATGATACACTGCATATTACGTTATATTATGAGGTATTTTCAATGATACACTGCATATTACGTTATATTATAAGGTATTTTCAATGATACACTGCATATTACGTTATATTATAAGGTATTTTCAATGATAAACTGCATATTATGATATATTATAACGTATTTTTAATGATACACTGCATATTACGTTATATTATAAGGTGTTTTCAATGATACACTGCATATTACGTTATATTGTAAGGTATTTTCAATGATACACTGCATATTACGTTATATTATGAGGTATTTTCAATGATACACTGCATATTACGTTATATTATGAGGTATTTTCAATGATACACTGCATATTACGTTATATTATAAGGTATTTTCAATGATACACTGCATATTACGTTATATTATGAGGTATTTTCAATGATACACTGCATATTATGATATATTATGAGGTATTTTCAATGATACACTGCATATTACGTTATATTATAAGGTATTTTCGATGATACACAGCATATTACGTTATATTATAAGGTATTTTCAATGATACACTACAAATTACAATATATTATAAGGTATTTTCAATGATAAACTACTATATATTATAAGATATTTTCAATGATACACTGCATATTACGTTATATTATGAGGTATTTTCAATGATACACTGCATATTACGTTATATTATAAGGTATTTTCAATGATACACTGCATATTACGTAATATTATAAGGTATTTTCAATGATACACTGCGTATTACGTTATATTATGAGGTATTTTCAATGATACACTGCATATTACGTTATATTATAAGGTATTTTCAATGATACACTGCATATTACGTTATATTATAAGGTATTTTCAATGATAAACTACTATATATTATAAGGTATTTTCAATGATACACTACAAATTACGATATATTATAAGGTATTTTCAATGATAAACTACTATATATTATAAGGTATTTTCAATGATTCACTGCATATTACGTTATATTGTAAGGTATTTTCAATGATACACTGCATATTACGTTATATTATAAGGTATTTTCAATGATACACTGCATATTACGTTATATTATGAGGTATTTTCAATGATACACTGCATATTACGTTATATTATAAGGTATTTTCTATGATACACTGCATAATACGTTATATTATAAGCTATTTTCAATGATACACTGCATATTACGTTATATTATAAGGTATTTTCAATGATACACTGCATATTACGTTATATTATAAGGTATTTTCAATGATAAACTACTATATATTATAAGGTATTTTCAATGATAAACTGCATATTATGATATATTATAAGGTATTTTCAATGATACACTGCATATTACGTTATATTATAAGGTGTTTTCAATGATACACTGCATATTACGTTATATTGTAAGGTATTTTCAATGATACACTGCATATTACGTTATATTATGAGGTATTTTCAATGATACACTGCATATAACGTTATATTATATGGTATTTTCAATGATACACTGCATATTACGTTATATTATAAGGTACTTTCAATGATACACTACAAATTACGATATATTATATGGTATTTTCAATGATAAACTACTATATATTATAAGGTATTTTCAATGATACACTGCATATTACGTTATATTATAAGGTATTTTCAATGATACACTGCATATTACGTTATATTATAAGGTATTTTCAATGATACACTGCATATTACGTTATATTATGAGGTATTTTCAATGATACACTGCATATTACGTTATATTATAAGGTATTTTCAATGATAAACTGCATATTATGATATATTATAAGGTATTTTCAATGATACACTGCATATTACGTTATATTATAAGGTGTTTTCAATGATACACTGCATATTACGTTATATTGTAAGGTATTTTCAATGATACACTGCATATTACGTTATATTATGAGGTATTTTCAATGATACACTGCATATAACGTTATATTATATTTTATTTTCAATGATACACTTGCATATTACGTTATATTATGAGGTACTTTCAATGATACACTACAAATTACGATATATTATAAGGTATTTTCAATGATAAACTACTGTATATTATAAGGTATTTTCAATGATACACTGCATATTACGTTATATTATAAGGTATTTTCAATGATACACTGCATATTACGTTATATTATAAGGTATTTTCAATGATAAACTGCATATTATGATATATTATAAGGTATTTTCAATGATACACTGCATATTACGTTATATTGTAAGGTATTTTCAATGATACACTGCATATTACGTTATATTATAAGGTGTTTTCAATGATACACTGCATATTACGTTATATTGTAAGGTATTTTCAATGATACACTGCATATTACGTTATATTATGAGGTATTTTCAATGATACACTGCATATAACGTTATATTATATGGTATTTTCAATGATACACTGCATATTACGTTATATTATAAGGTACTTTCAATGATACACTACAAATTACGATATATTATAAGGTATTTTCAATGATAAACTACTGTATATTATAAGGTATTTTCAATGATACACTGCATATTACGTTATATTATAAGGTATTTTCAATGATACACTGCATATTACGTTATATTATAAGGTATTTTCAATGATACACTGCATATTATGATATATTATGAGGTATTTTCAATGATACACTGCATATAACGTTATATTATATGGTATTTTCAATGATACACTGCATATTACGTTATATTATAAGGTACTTTCAATGATACACTACAAATTACGATATATTATAAGGTATTTTCAATGATAAACTACTGTATATTATAAGTTATTTTCAATGATACACTGCATATTACGTTATATTATAAGGTATTTTCAATGATACACTGCATATTACGTTATATTATAAGGTATTTTCAACGATAAACTGCATATTATGATATATTATAAGGTATTTTCAATGATACACTGCATATTACGTTATATTATAAGGTATTTACAATGATAAACTACTATATATTATAAGGTATTTTCAATGATACACTGCATATTACGTTATATTATGAGGTATTTTCAATGATACACTGCATATTACGTTATATTATAAGGTATTTTCAATGATACACTGCATATTACGTTATATTATAAGGTATTTTCAATGATAAACTGCATATTATGATATATTATAACGTATTTTTAATGATACACTGCATATTACGTTATATTATAAGGTGTTTTCAATGATACACTGCATATTACGTTATATTGTAAGGTATTTTCAATGATACACTGCATATTACGTTCTATTATGAGGTATTTTCAATGATACACTGCATATTACGTTATATTATGAGGTATTTTCAATGATACACTGCATATTACGTTATATTATAAGGTATTTTCAATGATACACTGCATATTACGTTATATTATGAGGTATTTTCAATGATACACTGCATATTATGATATATTATGAGGTATTTTCAATGATACACTGCATATTAAGTTATATTATAAGGTATTTTCGATGATACACAGCATATTACGTTATATTATAAGGTATTTTCAATGATACACTACAAATTACAATATATTATAAGGTATTTTCAATGATAAACTACTATATATTATAAGATATTTTCAATGATACACTGCATATTACGTTATATTATGAGGTATTTTCAATGATACACTGCATATTACGTTATATTATAAGGTATTTTCAATGATACACTGCATATTACGTTATATTATAAGGTATTTTCAATGATAAACTACTATATATTATAAGGTATTTTCAATGATACACTACAAATTACGATATATTATAAGGTATTTTCAATGATACACTGCATATTACGTTATATTATGAGGTATTTTCAATGATACACTGCATATTACGTTATATTATAAGGTATTTTCGATGATACACAGCATATTACGTTATATTATAAGGTATTTTCAATGATACACTACAAATTACAATATATTATAAGGTATTTTCAATGATAAACTACTATATATTATAAGATATTTTCAATGATACACTGCATATTACGTTATATTATGAGGTATTTTCAATGATACACTGCATATTACGTTATATTATAAGGTATTTTCAATGATACACTACAAATTACGATATATTATAAGGTATTTTCAATGATAAACTACTATATATTATAAGGTATTTTCAATGATACACTGCATATTACGTTATATTATGAGGTATTTTCAATGATACACTGCATATTACGTTATATTATAAGGTATTTTCAATGATACACTGCATATTACGTTATATTATAAGGTATTTTCAATGATAAACTGCATATTATGATATATTATAAGGTATTTTCAATGATACACTGCATATTACGTTATATTATAAGGTGTTTTCAATGATACACTGCATATTACGTTATATTGTAAGGTATTTTCAATGATACACTGCATATTACGTTATATTATGAGGTATTTTCAATGATAAACTGCATATTATGATATATTATAACGTATTTTCAATGATACACTGCATATTACGTTATATTATAAGGTGTTTTCAATGATACACTGCATATTACGTTATATTGTAAAGTATTTTCAATGATACACTGCATATTACGTTATATTATGAGGTATTTTCAATGATACACTGCATATAACGTTATATTATATGGTATTTTCAATGATACACTGCATATTACGTTATATTATAAGGTACTTTCAATGATACACTACAAATTACGATATATTATAAGGTATTTTCAATGATAAACTACTGTATATTATAAGGTATTTTCAATGATACACTGCATATTACGTTATATTATAAGGTATTTTCAATGATACACTGCATATTACGTTATATTATAAGGTATTTTCAATGATACACTGCATATTATGATATATTATGAGGTATTTTCAATGATACACTGCATATTACGTTATATTATAAGGTATTTTCGATGATACACAGCATATTACGTTATATTATAAGGTATTTTCAATGATACACTACAAATTACAATATATTATAAGGTATTTTCAATGATAAACTACTATATATAATAAGATATTTTCAATGATACACTGCATATTACGTTATATTATGAGGAATTTTCAATGATACACTGCATATTACGTTATATTATAAGGTATTTTCAATGATAAACTGCATATTATGATATATTATAAGGTATTTTCTATGATACACTGCATAATACGTTATATTATAAGCTATTTTCAATGATACACTGCATATTACGTTATATTATAAGGTATTTTCAATGATACACTGCATATTACGTTATATTATAAGGTATTTTCAATGATAAACTACTACATATTATAAGGTATTTTCAATGATACACTGCATATTACGTTATATTATAAGGTATTTTCAATGATACACAGCATATTACGTGATATTATAAGGTATTTTCATTGATACACTACAAATTACGATATATTATAAGGTGTTTTCAATGATACACTGCATATTACGTTATATTGTAAGGTATTTTCAATGATACACTGCATATTACGTTATATTATGAGGTATTTTCAATGATACACTGCATATAACGTTATATTATATGGTATTTTCAATGATACACTGCATATTACGTTATATTATAAGGTACTTTCAATGATACACTACAAATTACGATATATTATAAGGTATTTTCAATGATAAACTACTGTATATTATAAGGTATTTTCAATGATACACTGCATATTACGTTATATTATAAGGTATTTTCAATGATACACTGCATATTACTTTATATTATAAGGTATTTTCAACGATACACTGCATATTATGATATATTATGAGGTATTTTCAATGATACACTGCATATTACGTTATATTATAAGGTATTTTCAATGATAAACTACTATATATTATAAGGTATTTTCAATGATACACTGCATATTACGTTATATTATAAGGTGTTTTCAATGATACACTGCATATTACGTTATATTATAAGGTATTTTCAATGATACACTGCATATTACGTTATATTATGAGGTATTTTCAATGATACACTGCATATAACGTTATATTATATGGTATTTTCAATGATACACTGCATATTACGTTATATTATAAGGTACTTTCAATGATACACTGCGTATTACGTTATATTATGAGGTATTTTCAATGATACACTGCATATTACGTTATATTATAAGGTATTTTCAATGATACACTGCATATTACGTTATATTATAAGGTATTTTCAATGATAAACTACTATATATTATAAGGTATTTTCAATGATACACTACAAATTACGATATATTATAAGGTATTTTCAATGATAAACTACTATATATTATAAGGTATTTTCAATGATTCACTGCATATTACGTTATATTTTAAGGTATTTTCAATGATACACTGCATATTACGTTATATTATAAGGTATTTTCAATGATACACTGCATATTACGTTATATTATGAGGTATTTTCAATGATACACTGCATATTACGTTATATTATAAGGTATTTTCTATGATACACTGCATAATACGTTATATTATAAGCTATTTTCAATGATACACTGCATATTACGTTATATTATAAGGTATTTTCAATGATACACTGCATATTACGTTATATTATAAGGTATTTTCAATGATACACTGCATATTACGTTATATTATAAGGTATTTTCAATGATACACTGCATATTACGTTATATTATAAGGTATTTTCAATGATACACTGCATATTATGATATATTATGAGGTATTTTCAATGATACACTGCATATTACGTTATATTATAAGGTATTTTCGATGATACACAGCATATTACGTTATATTATAAGGTATTTTCAATGATACACTACAAATTACAATATATTATAAGGTATTTTCAATGATAAACTACTATATATAATAAGATATTTTCAATGATACACTGCATATTACGTTATATTATGAGGTATTTTCAATGATACACTGCATATTACGTTATATTATAAGGTATTTTCAATGATAAACTGCATATTATGATATATTATAAGGTATTTTCTATGATACACTGCATAATACGTTATATTATAAGCTATTTTCAATGATACACTGCATATTACGTTATATTATAAGGTATTTTCAATGATACACTGCATATTACGTTATATTATAAGGTATTTTCAATGATAAACTACTACATATTATAAGGTATTTTCAATGATACACTGCATATTACGTTATATTATAAGGTATTTTCAATGATACACAGCATATTACGTGATATTATAAGGTATTTTCATTGATACACTACAAATTACGATATATTATAAGGTGTTTTCAATGATACACTGCATATTACGTTATATTGTAAGGTATTTTCAATGATACACTGCATATCACGTTATATTATGAGGTATTTTCAATGATACACTGCATATAACGTTATATTATATGGTATTTTCAATGATACACTGCATATTACGTTATATTATAAGGTACTTTCAATGATACACTACAAATTACGATATATTATAAGGTATTTTCAATGATAAACTACTGTATATTATAAGGTATTTTCAATGATACACTGCATATTACGTTATATTATAAGGTATTTTCAATGATACACTGCATATTACTTTATATTATAAGGTATTTTCAACGATACACTGCATATTATGATATATTATGAGGTATTTTCAATGATACACTGCATATTACGTTATATTATAAGGTATTTTCAATGATAAACTACTATATATTATAAGGTATTTTCAATGATACACTGCATATTACGTTATATTATAAGGTGTTTTCAATGATACACTGCATATTACGTTATATTGTAAGGTATTTTCAATGATACACTGCATATTACGTTATATTATGAGGTATTTTCAATGATACACTGCATATAACGTTATATTATATGGTATTTTCAATGATACACTGCATATTACGTTATATTATAAGGTACTTTCAATGATACACTGCGTATTACGTTATATTATGAGGTATTTTCAATGATACACTGCATATTACGTTATATTATAAGGTATTTTCAATGATACACTGCATATTACGTTATATTATAAGGTATTTTCAATGATAAACTACTATATATTATAAGGTATTTTCAATGATACACTACAAATTACGATATATTATAAGGTATTTTCAATGATAAACTACTATATATTATAAGGTATTTTCAATGATTCACTGCATATTACGTTATATTGTAAGGTATTTTCAATGATACACTGCATATTACGTTATATTATAAGGTATTTTCAATGATACACTGCATATTACGTTATATTATGAGGTATTTTCAATGATACACTGCATATTACGTTATATTATAAGGTATTTTCTATGATACACTGCATAATACGTTATATTATAAGCTATTTTCAATGATACACTGCATATTACGTTATATTATAAGGTATTTTCAATGATACACTGCATATTACGTTATATTATAAGGTATTTTCAATGATACACTGCATATTACGTTATATTATAAGGTATTTTCAATGATACACTGCATATTACGTTATATAATAAGGTATTTTCAAAGATACACTGCATATTATGATATATTATGAGGTATTTTCAATGATACACTGCATATTACGTTATATTATAAGGTATTTTCGATGATACACAGCATATTACGTTATATTATAAGGTATTTTCAATGATACACTACAAATTACAATATATTATAAGGTATTTTCAATGATAAACTACTATATATAATAAGATATTTTCAATGATACACTGCATATTACGTTATATTATGAGGAATTTTCAATGATACACTGCATATAACGTTATATTATATGGTATTTTCAATGATACACTGCATATTACGTTATATTATAAGGTACTTTCAATGATACACTGCGTATTACGTTATATTATGAGGTATTTTCAATGATACACTGCATATTACGTTATATTATAAGGTATTTTCAATGATACACTGCATATTACGTTATATTATAAGGTATTTTCAATGATAAACTACTATATATTATAAGGTATTTTCAATGATACACTACAAATTACGATATATTATAAGGTATTTTCAATGATAAACTACTATATATTATAAGGTATTTTCAATGATTCACTGCATATTACGTTATATTGTAAGGTATTTTCAATGATACACTGCATATTACGTTATATTATAAGGTATTTTCAATGATACACTGCATATTACGTTATATTATGAGGTATTTTCAATGATACACTGCATATTACGTTATATTATAAGGTATTTTCTATGATACACTGCATAATACGTTATATTATAAGCTATTTTCAATGATACACTGCATATTACGTTATATTATAAGGTATTTTCAATGATACACTGCATATTACGTTATATTATAAGGTATTTTCAATGATACACTGCATATTACGTTATATTATAAGGTATTTTCAATGATACACTGCATATTACGTTATATTATAAGGTATTTTCAATGATACACTGCATATTATGATATATTATGAGGTATTTTCAATGATACACTGCATATTACGTTATATTATAAGGTATTTTCGATGATACACAGCATATTACGTTATATTATAAGGTATTTTCAATGATACACTACAAATTACAATATATTATAAGGTATTTTCAATGATAAACTACTATATATAATAAGATATTTTCAATGATACACTGCATATTACGTTATATTATGAGGAATTTTCAATGATACACTGCATATTACGTTATATTATAAGGTATTTTCAATGATAAACTGCATATTATGATATATTATAAGGTATTTTCTATGATACACTGCATAATACGTTATATTATAAGCTATTTTCAATGATACACTGCATATTACGTTATATTATAAGGTATTTTCAATGATACACTGCATATTACGTTATATTATAAGGTATTTTCAATGATAAACTACTACATATTATAAGGTATTTTCAATGATACACTGCATATTACGTTATATTATAAGGTATTTTCAATGATACACAGCATATTACGTGATATTATAAGGTATTTTCATTGATACACTACAAATTACGATATATTATAAGGTGTTTTCAATGATACACTGCATATTACGTTATATTGTAAGGTATTTTCAATGATACACTGCATATTACGTTATATTATGAGGTATTTTCAATGATACACTGCATATAACGTTATATTATATGGTATTTTCAATGATACACTGCATATTACGTTATATTATAAGGTACTTTCAATGATACACTACAAATTACGATATATTATAAGGTATTTTCAATGATAAACTACTGTATATTATAAGGTATTTTCAATGATACACTGCATATTACGTTATATTATAAGGTATTTTCAATGATACACTGCATATTACGTTATATTATAAGGTATTTTCAATGATACACTGCATATTATGATATATTATGAGGTATTTTCAATGATACACTGCATATTACGTTATATTATAAGGTATTTTCAATGATACACTGCATATTACGTTATATTGTAAGGTATTTTCAATGATACACTGCATATTACGTTATATTATGAGGTATTTTCAATGATACACTGCATATAACGTTATATTATATGGTATTTTCAATGATACACTGCATATTACGTTATATTATAAGGTACTTTCAATGATACACTACAAATTACGATATATTATAAGGTATTTTCAATGATAAACTACTGTATATTATAAGGTATTTTCAATGATACACTGCATATTACGTTATATTATAAGGTATTTTCAATGATACACTGCATATTACGTTATATTATAAGGTATTTTCAATGATACACTGCATATTATGATATATTATGAGGTATTTTCAATGATACACTGCATATTACGTTATATTATAAGGTATTTTCGATGATACACAGCATATTACGTTATATTATAAGGTATTTTCAATGATACACTACTATATATTATAAGGTATTTTCAATGATACACTGCATATTACGTTATATTATAAGGTATTTTCAATGATACACTGCATATTACGTTATATTATGAGGTATTTTCAATGATACACTGCATATTACGTTATATTATAAGGTATTTTCAATGATACACTGCATATTACGTTATATTATAAGGTGTTTTCAATGATACACTGCATATTACGTTATATTGTAAGGTATTTTCAATGATACACTGCATATTACGTTATATTATGAGGTATTTTCAATGATACACTGCATATTACGTTATATTATAAGGTATTTTCAATGATACACTGCATATTACGTTATATTATAAGGTATTTTCAATGATAAACTGCATATTATGATATATTATAACGTATTTTCAATGATACACTGCATATTACGTTATATTATAAGGTGTTTTCAATGATACACTGCATATTACGTTATATTGTAAGGTATTTTCAATGATACACTGCATATTACGTTATATTATGAGGTATTTTCAATGATACACTGCATATTACGTTATATTATGAGGTATTTTCAATGATACACTGCATATTACGTTATATTATAAGGTATTTTCAATGATACACTGCATATTACGTTATATTATAAGGTATTTTCAATGATACACTGCATATTATGATATATTATGAGGTATTTTCAATGATACACTGCATATTACGTTATATTATAAGGTATTTTCGATGATACACAGCATATTACGTTATATTATAAGGTATTTTCAATGATACACTACAAATTACAATATATTATAAGGTATTTTCAATGATAAACTACTATATATAATAAGATATTTTCAATGATACACTGCATATTACGTTATATTATGAGGAATTTTCAATGATACACTGCATATTACGTTATATTATAAGGTATTTTCAATGATAAACTGCATATTATGATATATTATAAGGTATTTTCTATGATACACTGCATAATACGTTATATTATAAGCTATTTTCAATGAACACTGCATATTACGTTATATTATAAGGTATTTTCAATGATACACTGCATATTACGTTATATTATAAGGTATTTTCAATGATAAACTACTATATATTATAAGGTATTTTCAATGATACACTGCATATTACGTTATATTATGAGGTATTTTCAATGATACACTGCATATTACGTTATATTATAAGGTATTTTCTATGATACACTGCATAATACGTTATATTATAAGCTATTTTCAATGATACACTGCATATTACGTTATATTATAAGGTATTTTCAATGACACAGTGCATATTACGTTATATTATAAGGTATTTTCAATGATAAACTACTATATATTATAAGGTGTTTTCAATGATACACTGCATATTACGTTATATTGTAAAGTATTTTCAATGATACACTGCATATTACGTTATATTATGAGGTATTTTCAATGATACACTGCATATAACGTTATATTATATGGTATTTTCAATGATACACTGCATATTACGTTATATTATAAGGTACTTTCAATGATACACTACAAATTACGATATATTATAAGGTATTTTCAATGATAAACTACTGTATATTATAAGGTATTTTCAATGATACACTGCATATTACGTTATATTATAAGGTATTTTCAATGATACACTGCATATTACGTTATATTATAAGGTATTTTCAATGATACACTGCATATTATGATATATTATGAGGTATTTTCAATGATACACTGCATATTACGTTATATTATAAGGTATTTTCGATGATACACAGCATATTACGTTATATTATAAGGTATTTTCAATGATACACTACAAATTTCAATATATTATAAGGTATTTTCAATGATAAACTACTATATATAATAAGATATTTTCAATGATACACTGCATATTACGTTATATTATGAGGAATTTTCAATGATACACTGCATATTACGTTATATTATAAGGTATTTTCAATGATAAACTGCATATTATGATATATTATAAGGTATTTTCTATGATACACTGCATAATACGTTATATTATAAGCTATTTTCAATGATACACTGCATATTACGTTATATTATAAGGTATTTTCAATGATAAACTACTACATATTATAAGGTATTTTCAATGATACACTGCATATTACGTTATATTATAAGGTATTTTCAATGATACACTGCATATTACGTTATATTATAAGGTATTTTCAATGATACACTGCATATTATGATATATTATGAGGTATTTTCAATGATACACTGCATATTACGTTATATTATAAGGTATTTTCGATGATACACAGCATATTACGTTATATTATAAGGTATTTTCAATGATACACTACAAATTTCAATATATTATAAGGTATTTTCAATGATAAACTACTATATATAATAAGATATTTTCAATGATACACTGCATATTACGTTATATTATGAGGAATTTTCAATGATACACTGCATATTACGTTATATTATAAGGTATTTTCAATGATAAACTGCATATTATGATATATTATAAGGTATTTTCTATGATACACTGCATATTACGTTATATTATAAGGTATTTTCAATGATACACTGCATATTACGTTATATTATAAGGTATTTTCAATGATACACTGCATATTACGTTATATTATAAGGTATTTTCAATGATAAACTACTACATATTATAAGGTATTTTCAATGATACACTGCATATTACGTTATATTATAAGGTATTTTCAATGATACACAGCATATTACGTGATATTATAAGGTATTTTCATTGATACACTACAAATTACGATATATTATAAGGTGTTTTCAATGATACACTGCATATTACGTTATATTGTAAGGTATTTTCAATGATACACTGCATATTACGTTATATTATGAGGTATTTTCAATGATACACTGCATATAACCTTATATTATATGGTATTTTCAATGATACACTGCATATTACGTTATATTATAAGGTACTTTCAATGATACACTACAAATTACGATATATTATAAGGTATTTTCAATGATAAACTACTGTATATTATAAGGTATTTTCAATGATACACTGCATATTACGTTATATTATAAGGTATTTTCAATGATACACTGCATATTACGTTATATTATAAGGTATTTTCAATGATACACTGCATATTATGATATATTATGAGGTATTTTCAATGATACACTGCATATTACGTTATATTATAAGGTATTTTCAATGATAAACTACTATATATTATAAGGTATTTTCAATGATACACTGCATATTACGTTATATTATAAGGTGTTTTCAATGATACACTGCATATTACGTTATATTGTAAGGTATTTTCAATGATACACTGCATATTACGTTATATTGTAAGGTATTTTCAATGATACACTGCATATTACGTTATATTATGAGGTATTTTCAATGATACACTGCATATAACGTTATATTATATGGTATTTTCAATGATACACTGCATATTACGTTATATTATAAGGTACTTTCAATGATACACTACAAATTACGATATATTATAAGGTATTTTCAATGATAAACTACTGTATATTATAAGGTATTTTCAATGATACACTGCATATTACGTTATATTATAAGGTATTTTCAATGATACACTGCATATTACGTTATATTATAAGGTATTTTCAATGATACACTGCATATTATGATATATTATGAGGTATTTTCAATGATACACTGCATATTACGTTATATTATAAGGTATTTTCGATGATACACAGCATATTACGTTATATTATAAGGTATTTTCAATGATACACTACTATATATTATAAGGTATTTTCAATGATACACTGCATATTACGTTATATTATAAGGTATTTTCAATGATACACTGCATATTACGTTATATTATGAGGTATTTTCAATGATACACTGCATATTACGTTATATTATAAGGTATTTTCAATGATACACTGCATATTACGTTATATTATAAGGTATTTTCAATGATAAACTGCATATTATGATATATTATAACGTATTTTCAGTGATACACTGCATATTACGTTATATTATAAGGTGTTTTCAATGATACACTGCATATTACGTTATATTGTAAGGTATTTTCAATGATACACTGCATATTACGTTATATTATGAGGTATTTTCAATGATACACTGCATATTACGTTATATTATGAGGTATTTTCAATGATACACTGCATATTACGTTATATTATAAGGTATTTTCAATGATACACTGCATATTACGTTATATTATAAGGTATTTTCAATGATACACTGCATATTATGATATATTATGAGGTATTTTCAATGATACACTGCATATTACGTTATATTATAAGGTATTTTCGATGATACACAGCATATTACGTTATATTATAAGGTATTTTCAATGATACACTACAAATTACAATATATTATAAGGTATTTTCAATGATAAACTACTATATATAATACGATATTTTCAATGATACACTGCATATAACGTTATATTATGAGGAATTTTCAATGATACACTGCATATTACGTTATATTATAAGGTATTTTCAATGATAAACTGCATATTATGATATATTATAAGGTATTTTCTATGATACACTGCATAATACGTTATATTATAAGCTATTTTCAATGATACACTGCATATTACGTTATATTATAAGGTATTTTCAATGATACACTGCATATTACGTTATATTACAAGGTATTTTCAATGATAAACTACTATATATTATAAGGTATTTTCAATGATACACTACAAATTACGATATATTATAAGGTATTTTCAATGATAAACTACTATATATTATAAGGTATTTTCAATGATTCACTGCATATTACGTTATATTGTAAGGTATTTTCAATGATACACTGCATATTACGTTATATTATAAGGTATTTTCAATGATACACTGCATATTACGTTATATTATGAGGTATTTTCAATGATACACTGCATATTACGTTATATTATAAGGTATTTTCTATGATACACTGCATAATACGTTATATTATAAGCTATTTTCAATGATACACTGCATATTACGTTATATTATAAGGTATTTTCAATGATACAGTGCATATTACGTTATATTATAAGGTATTTTCAATGATAAACTACTATATATTATAAGGTATTTTCAATGATAAACTACTATATATTATAAGGTATTTTCAATGATACACTGCATATTACGTTATATTATAAGGTATTTTCAATGATACACTGCATATTACGTTATATTATGAGGTATTTTCAATGATACACTGCATATTACGTTATATTATAAGGTATTTTCAATGATACACAGCATATTACGTGATATTATAAGGTATTTTCATTGATACACTACAAATTACGATATATTATAAGGTATTTTCAATGATAAACTACTATATATTATAAGGTATTTTCAATGATACACTGCATATTACGTTATATTATGAGGTATTTTCAATGATACACTGCATATTACGTTATATTATAAGGTATTTTCAATGATACACTGCATATTACGTTATATTATAAGGTATTTTCAATGATAAACTGCATATTATGATATATTATAAGGTATTTTCAATGATACACTGCATATTACGTTATATTATAAGGTGTTTTCAATGATACACTGCATATTACGTTATATTGTAAGGTATTTTCAATGATACACTGCATATTACGTTATATTATGAGGTATTTTCAATGATACACTGCATATAACGTTATATTATATGGTATTTTCAATGATACACTGCATATTACGTTATATTATAAGGTACTTTCAATGATACACTACAAATTACGATATATTATAAGGTATTTTCAATGATAAACTACTGTATATTATAAGGTATTTTCAATGATACACTGCATATTACGTTATATTATGAGGTATTTTCAATGATACACTGCATATTACGTTATATTATAAGGTATTTTCAATGATACACTGCATATTACGTTATATTATAAGGTATTTTCAATGATACACAGCATATTACGTGATATTATAAGGTATTTTCATTGATACACTACAAATTACGATATATTATAAGGTATTTTCAATGATAAACTACTATATATTATAAGGTATTTTCAATGATACACTGCATATTACGTTATATTATGAGGTATTTTCAATGATACACTGCATATTACGTTATATTATAAGGTATTTTCAATGATACACTGCATATTACGTTATATTATAAGGTATTTTCAATGATAAACTGCATATTATGATATATTATAAGGTATTTTCAATGATACACTGCATATTACGTTATATTATAAGGTATTTTCATTGATACACTACAAATTACGATATATTATAAGGTATTTTCAATGATAAACTACTATATATTATAAGGTATTTTCAATGATACACTGCATATTACGTTATATTATGAGGTATTTTCAATGATACACTGCATATTACGTTATATTATAAGGTATTTTCAATGATACACTGCATATTACGTTATATTATGAGGTATTTTCAATGATACACTGCATATAACGTTATATTATATGGTATTTTCAATGATACACTGCATATTACGTTATATTATAAGGTACTTTCAATGATACACTACAAATTACGATATATTATAAGGTATTTTCAATGATAAACTACTGTATATTATAAGGTATTTTCAATGATACACTGCATATTACGTTATATTATAAGGTATTTTCAATGATACACTGCATATTACGTTATATTATAAGGTATTTTCAATGATACACTGCATATTACGTTATATTATGAGGTATTTTCAATGATACACTGCATATTACGTTATATTATGAGGTATTTTCAATGATACACTGCATATTACGTTATATTATAAGGTATTTTCAATGATACACTGCATATTACGTTATATTATGAGGTATTTTCAATGATACACTGCATATTATGATATATTATGAGGTATTTTCAATGATACACTGCATATTACGTTATATTATAAGGTATTTTCGATGATACACAGCATATTACGTTATATTATAAGGTATTTTCAATGATACACTACAAATTACAATATATTATAAGGTATTTTCAATGATAAACTACTATATATTATAAGATATTTTCAATGATACACTGCATATTACGTTATATTATGAGGTATTTTCAATGATACACTGCATATTACGTTATATTATAAGGTATTTTCAATGATACACTGCATATTACGTAATATTATAAGGTATTTTCAATGATACACTGCATATTACGTTATATTATGAGGTATTTTCAATGATACACTGCATATTACGTTATATTATAAGGTATTTTCAATGATACACTGCATATTACGTTATATTATAAGGTATTTTCAATGATAAACTACTATATATTATAAGGTATTTTCAATGATACACTACAAATTACGATATATTATAAGGTATTTTCAATGATAAACTACTATATATTATAAGGTATTTTCAATGATTCACTGCATATTACGTTATATTGTAAGGTATTTTCAATGATACACTGCATATTACGTTATATTATGAGGTATTTTCAATGATACACTGCATATTACGTTATATTATAAGGTATTTTCAATGATACACTGCATATTACGTTATATTATAAGGTATTTTCAATGATAAACTACTATATATTATAAGGTATTTTCAATGATACACTACAAATTACGATATATTATAAGGTATTTTCAATGATAAACTACTATATATTATAAGGTATTTTCAATGATTCACTGCATATTACGTTATATTGTAAGGTATTTTCAATGATACACTGCATATTACGTTATATTATAAGGTATTTTCAATGATACACTGCATATTACGTTATATTATAAGGTATTTTCAATGATACACTGCATATTATGATATATTATGAGGTATTTTCAATGATACACTGCATATTACGTTATATTATAAGGTATTTTCGATGATACACAGCATATTACGTTATATTATAAGGTATTTTCAATGATACACTACAAATTACAATATATTATAAGGTATTTTCAATGATAAACTACTATATATTATAAGATATTTTCAATGATACACTGCATATTACGTTATATTATGAGGTATTTTCAATGATACACTGCATATTACGTTATATTATAAGGTATTTTCAATGATACACTGCATATTACGTAATATTATAAGGTATTTTCAATGATACACTGCATATTACGTTATATTATGAGGTATTTTCAATGATACACTGCATATTACGATATATTATAAGGTATTTTCAATGATAAACTACTGTATATTATAAGGTATTTTCAATGATACACTGCATATTACGTTATATTATAAGGTATTTTCAATGATACACTGCATATTACGTTATATTATAAGGTATTTTCAATGATACACTGCATATTACGTTACATTATGAGGTATTTTCAATGATACACTGCATATTACGTTATATTATAAGGTATTTTCAATGATACACTGCATATTACGTTATATAATAAGGTACTTTCAATGATACACTACAAATTACGATATATTATAAGGTATTTTCAATGATAAACTACTGTATATTATAAGGTATTTTCAATGATACACTGCATATTACGTTATATTATAAGGTATTTTCAATGATACACTGCATATTACGTTATATTATAAGGTATTTTCAATGATACACTGCATATTACGTTATATTATAAGGTATTTTCAATGATAAACTACTATATATTATAAGGTATTTTCAATGATACACTGCATATTACGTTATATTATAAGGTGTTTTCAATGATACACTGCATATTACGTTATATTGTAAGGTATTTTCAATGATACACTGCATATTACGTTATATTATGAGGTATTTTCAATGATAAACTACTATATATTATAAGGTATTTTCAATGATACACTGCATATTACGTTATATTATAAGGTATTTTCAATGATACACTGCATATTATGATATATTATGAGGTATTTTCAATGATACACTGCATATTACGTTATATTATAAGGTATTTTCAATGATAAACTACTATATATTATAAGGTATTTTCAATGATACACTGCATATTACGTTATATTATAAGGTGTTTTCAATGATACACTGCATATTACGTTATATTGTAAGGTATTTTCAATGATACACTGCATATTACGTTATATTATGAGGTATTTTCAATGATACACTGCATATAACGTTATATTATATGGTATTTTCAATGATACACTGCATATTACGTTATATTATAAGGTACTTTCAATGATACACTACAAATTACGATATATTATAAGGTATTTTCAATGATACACTGCATATTATGATATATTATGAGGTATTTTCAATGATACACTGCATATTACGTTATATTATAAGGTATTTTCGATGATACACAGCATATTACGTTATATTATAAGGTATTTTCAATGATACACTACTATATATTATAAGGTATTTTCAATGATAAACTACTATATATTATAAGGTATTTTCAATGATACACTGCATATTACGTTATATTATAAGGTGTTTTCAATGATACACTGCATATTACGTTATATTGTAAGGTATTTTCAATGATACACTGCATATTACGTTATATTATGAGGTATTTTCAATGATACACTGCATATAACGTTATATTATATGGTATTTTCAATGATACACTGCATATTACGTTGTATTATAAGGTACTTTCAATGATACACTACAAATTACGATATATTATAAGGTATTTTCAATGATAAACTACTGTATATTATAAGGTATTTTCAATGATACACTGCATATTACGTTATATTATAAGGTATTTTCAATGATACACTGCATATTACGTTATATTGT
Organism: Lasioglossum lativentre; assembly: GCA_916610255.1. NCBI lineage: Eukaryota > Metazoa > Arthropoda > Insecta > Hymenoptera > Halictidae > Lasioglossum > Lasioglossum lativentre. The sequence continues at coordinate 92,983 of CAKAJI010000912.1, forward strand.
AAGGTATTTTCAATGATACACTGCATATTACGGTATATTATGAGGTATTTTCAATGATACACTGCATATAACGTTATATTATATGGTATTTTCAATGATACACTGCATATTACGTTATATTATAAGGTACTTTCAATGATACACTACAAATTACGATATATTATAAGGTATTTTCAATGATAAACTACTGTATATTATAAGGTATTTTCAATGATACACTGCATATTACGTTATATTATGAGGTATTTTCAATGATACACTGCATATTATGTTATATTATAAGGTGTTTTCAATGATACACTGCATATTACGTTATATTGTAATGTATTTTCAATGATACACTGCATATTACGTTATATTATGAGGTATTTTCAATGATACACTGCATATTACGTTATATTATGAGGTATTTTCAATGATACACTGCATATTACGTTATATTATAAGGTATTTTCAATGATACACTGCATATTACGTTATATTATGAGGTATTTTCAATGATACACTGCATATTATGATATATTATGAGGTATTTTCAATGATACACTGCATATTACGTTATATTATAAGGTATTTTCGATGATACACAGCATATTACGTTATATTATAAGGTATTTTCAATGATACACTACAAATTACAATATATTATAAGGTATTTTCAATGATAAACTACTATATATTATAAGATATTTTCAATGATACACTGCATATTACGTTATATTATGAGGTATTTTCAATGATACACTGCATATTACGTTATATTATAAGGTATTTTCAATGATACACTGCATATTACGTAATATTATAAGGTATTTTCAATGATACACTGCATATTACGTTATATTATGAGGTATTTTCAATGATACACTGCATATTACGTTATATTATAAGGTATTTTCAATGATACACTGCATATTACGTTATATTATAAGGTATTTTCAATGATAAACTACTATATATTATAAGGTATTTTCAATGATACACTACAAATTACGATATATTATAAGGTATTTTCAATGATAAACCACTATATATTATAAGGTATTTTCAATGATTCACTGCATATTACGTTATATTGTAAGGTATTTTCAATGATACACTGCATATTACGTTATATTATAAGGTATTTTCAATGATACACTGCATATTACGTTATATTATAAGGTATTTTCAATGATACACTGCATATTATGATATATTATGAGGTATTTTCAATGATACACTGCATATTACGTTATATTATAAGGTATTTTCGATGATACACAGCATATTACGTTATATTATAAGGTATTTTCAATGATACACTACAAATTACAATATATTATAAGGTATTTTCAATGATAAACTACTATATATTATAAGATATTTTCAATGATACACTGCATATTACGTTATATTATGAGGTATTTTCAATGATACACTGCATATTACGTTATATTATAAGGTATTTTCAATGATACACTGCATATTACGTAATATTATAAGGTATTTTCAATGATACACTGCATATTACGTTATATTATGAGGTATTTTCAATGATACACTGCATATTACGTTATATTATAAGGTATTTTCAATGATACACTGCATATTACGTTATATTATAAGGTATTTTCAATGATAAACTACTATATATTATAAGGTATTTTCAATGATACACTGCATATTACGTTATATTATGAGGAATTTTCAATGATACACTGCATATTACGTTATATTGTAAGGTACTTTCAATGATACACTGCATATTACGTTATATTATGAGGTATTTTCAATGATACACTGCATATAACGTTATATTATATGGTATTTTCAATGATACACTGCATATTACGTTATATTATAAGGTACTTTCAATGATACACTACAAATTACGATATATTATAAGGTATTTTCAATGATAAACTACTGTATATTATAAGGTATTTTCAATGATACACTGCATATTACGTTATATTATGAGGTATTTTCAATGATACACTGCATATTACGTTATATTATAAGGTATTTTCAATGATACACTGTATATTACGTTATATTATGAGGTATTTTCAATGATACACTGCATATTACGTTATATTATAAGGTATTTTCAATGATAAACTGCATATTACGTTATATTATAAGGTATTTACAATGATACACTTCATATTACGTTATATTATTAGGTATTTTCAATGATACACTGCATATTACGTTATATTATGAGGTATTTTCAATGATACACTGCATATTACGTTATATTATAAGGTATTTTCAATGATACACTGCATATTACGTTATATTATAAGGTATTTTCAATGATAAACTACTACATATTATAAGGTATTTTCAATGATACACTGCATATTACGTTATATTATGAGGTATTTTCAATGATACACTGCATATTATGTTATATTATAAGGTATTTTCAATGATACACTGCATATTACGTTATATTATAAGGTATTTTCAATGAAAAACTACTATATATTATAAGGTATTTTCAATGATGCACTGCATATTACGTTATATTATGAGGTATTTTCAATGATACACTGCATATTACGTTATATTATATGGTATTTTCAATGATACACTGCATATTACGTTATATTATAAGGTATTTTCAATGATACACTGCATATTACGTTATATTATAAGGTATTTTCAATGATACACTGCATATTACGTTACATTATGAGGTATTTTCAATGATACACTGCATATTACGTTATATTATAAGGTATTTTCAATGAAAAACTACTATATATTATAAGGTATTTTCAATGATGCACTGCATATTACGTTATATTATGAGGTATTTTCAATGATACACTGCATATTACGTTATATTATATGGTATTTTCAATGATACACTGCATAGTACGTTATATTATAAGGTACTTTCAATGATACACTACAAATTACGATATATTATAAGGTATTTTCAATGATAAACTACTGTATATTATAAGGTATTTTCAATGATACACTGCATATTACGTTATATTATAAGGTATTTTCAATGATACACTGCATATTACGTTATATTATAAGGTATTTTCAATGATACACTGCATATTACGTTACATTATGAGGTATTTTCAATGATACACTGCATATTACGTTATATTATAAGGTATTTTCAATGATACACTGCATATTATGATATATTATGAGGTATTTTCAATGATACACTGCATATTACGTTATATTATAAGGTATTTTCAATGATACACTGTATATTACGTTATATTATGAGGTATTTTCAATGATACACTGCATATTACGTTATATTATAAGGTATTTTCAATGATAAACTGCATATTACGTTATATTATAAGGTATTTTCAATGATAAACTACTATATATTATAAGGTATTTTCAATGATGCACTGCATATTACGTTATATTATGAGGTATTTTCAATGATACACTGCATATTACGTTATATTATATGGTATTTTCAATGATACACTGCATATTACGTTATATAATAAGGTACTTTCAATGATACACTACAAATTACGATATATTATAAGGTATTTTCAATGATAAACTACTGTATATTATAAGGTATTTTCAATGATACACTGCATATTACGTTATATTATAAGGTATTTTCAATGATACACTGCATATTACGTTATATTATAAGGTATTTTCAATGATACACTGCATATTACGTAATATTATAAGGTATTTTCAATGATACACTGCATATTACGTTATATTATGAGGTATTTTCAATGATACACTGCATATTACGTTATATTATAAGGTATTTTCAATGATAAACTGCATATTATGATATATTATAAGGTATTTTCAATGATACACTGCATATTACGTTATATTATAAGGTGTTTTCAATGATACACTGCATATTACGTTATATTATATGGTATTTTCAATGATACACTGCATATTACGTTATATTATAAGGTATTTTCAATGATACACTGCATATTACGTTATATTATAAGGTATTTTCAATGATAAACTACTATATATTATAAGGTATTTTCAATGATACACTGCATATTACGTTATATTATGAGGAATTTTCAATGATACACTGCATATTACGTTACATTATAAGGTATTTTCAATGATACACTGCATATTATGTTATATTATAAGGTATTTTCAATGATAAACTACTATATATTATAAGGTATTTTCAATGATACACTGCATATTACGTTATATTATGAGGTATTTTCAATGATAAACTGCATATTATGATATATTATAAGGTATTTTCAATGATACACTGCATATTACGTTATATTATAAGGTGTTTTCAATGATACACTGCATATTACGTTATATTATATGGTATTTTCAATGATACACTGCATATTACGTTATATTATAAGGTATTTTCAATGATACACTGCATATTACGTTATATTATAAGGTATTTTCAATGATAAACTACTATATATTATAAGGTATTTTCAATGATACACTGCATATTACGTTATATTATGAGGAATTTTCAATGATACACTGCATATTACGTTACATTATAAGGTATTTTCAATGATACACTGCATATTATGTTATATTATAAGGTATTTTCAATGATAAACTACTATATATTATAAGGTATTTTCAATGATACACTGCATATTACGTTATATTATGAGGTATTTTCAATGATACACTGCATATTACGTTATATTATAAGGTATTTTCAATGATACACTGCATATTACGTTATATTATAAGGTATTTTCAATGATACACTGCATATTACGTTATATTATAAGGTATTTTCAATGATACACTGCATATTACGTAATATTATAAGGTATTTTCAATGATAAACTGCATATTACGTTATATTATGAGGTATTTTCAATGATACACTGCATATTACGTTATATTATAAGGTATTTTCAATGATAAACTGCATATTATGATATATTATAAGGTATTTTCAATGATACACTGCATATTACGTTATATTATAAGGTGTTTTCAATGATACACTGCATATTACGTTATATTATATGGTATTTTCAATGATACACTGCATATTACGTTATATTATAAGGTATTTTCAATGATACACTGCATATTACGTTATATTATAAGGTATTTTCAATGATAAACTACTATATATTATAAGGTATTTTCAATGATACACTGCATATTACGTTATATTATGAGGAATTTTCAATGATACACTGCATATTACGTTACATTATGAGGTATTTTCAATGATACACTGCATATTATGTTATATTATAAGGTATTTTCAATGATAAACTACTATATATTATAAGGTATTTTCAATGATACACTGCATATTACGTTATATTATGAGGTATTTTCAATGATACACTGCATATTACGTTATATTATAAGGTATTTTCAATGATACACTGCATATTACGTTATATTATAAGGTATTTTCAATGATAAACTACTATATATTATAAGGTATTTTCAATGATACACTGCATATTACGTTATATTATGAGGAATTTTCAATGATACACTGCATATTACGTTACATTATAAGGTATTTTCAATGATACACTGCATATTATGTTATATTATAAGGTATTTTCAATGATAAACTACTATATATTATAAGGTATTTTCAATGATACACTGCATATTACGTTATATTATGAGGTATTTTCAATGATACACTGCATATTACGTTATATTATAAGGTATTTTCAATGATACACTGCATATTACGTTATATTATAAGGTATTTTCAATGATACACTGCATATTACGTTATATTATAAGGTATTTTCAATGATACACTGCATATTACGTAATATTATAAGGTATTTTCAATGATACACTGCATATTACGTTATATTATGAGGTATTTTCAATGATACACTGCATATTACGTTATATTATAAGGTATTTTCAATGATAAACTGCATATTATGATATATTATAAGGTATTTTCAATGATACACTGCATATTACGTTATATTATAAGGTGTTTTCAATGATACACTGCATATTACGTTATATTATATGGTATTTTCAATGATACACTGCATATTACGTTATATTATAAGGTATTTTCAATGATACACTGCATATTACGTTATATTATGAGGAATTTTCAATGATACACTGCATATTACGTTATATTATAAGGTATTTTCAATGATACACTGCATATTATGTTATATTATAAGGTATTTTCAATGATAAACTACTATATATTATAAGGTATTTTCAATGATACACTGCATATTACGTTATATTATGAGGTATTTTCAATGATACACTGCATATTACGTTATATTATAAGGTATTTTCAATGATACACTGCATATTACGTTATATTATAAGGTATTTTCAATGATAAACTACTATATATTATAAGGTATTTTCAATTATACACTGCATATTACGTTATATCATAAGGTATTTTCAATGATACACTGCATATTACGTTATATTATAAGGTATTTTCAATGATAAACTACTATATATTATAAGGTATTTTCAATGATACACTGCATATTACGTTATATTATGAGGTATTTTCAATGATACACTGCATATTACGTTATATTATAAGGCATTTACAATGATACACTTCATATTACGTTATATTATTTCGTATTTTCAATGATACACTGCATATTACGTTATATTATGAGGTATTTTCAATGATACACTGCATATTACGTTATATTATAAGGTATTTTCAATGATACACTGCATATTACGTTATATTATAAGGTATTTTCAATGATAAACTACTACATATTATAAGGTATTTTCAATGATACACTGCATATTACGTTATATTATGAGGTATTTTCAATGATACACTGCATATTATGTTATATTATAAGGTATTTTCAATGATACACTGCATATTACGTTATATTATAAGGTATTTTCAATGATACACTGCATATTACGTTATATTGTAAGGTATTTTCAATGATACACTGCATATTACGTTATATTATGAGGTATTTTCAATGATACACTGCATATAACGTTATATTATATGGTATTTTCAATGATACACTGCATATTACGTTATATTATAAGGTACTTTCAATGATACACTACAAATTACGATATATTATAAGGTATTTTCAATGATAAACTACTGTATATTATAAGGTATTTTCAATGATACACTGCATATTACGTTATATTATAAGGTATTTTCGATGATACACAGCATATTACGTTATATTCTAAGGTATTTTCAACGATACACTACAAATTACAATATATTATAAGGTATTTTCAATGATAAACTACTATATATTATAAGATATTTTCAATGATACACTGCATATTACGTTATATTATGAGGTATTTTCAATGATACACTGCATATTATGTTATATTATAAGGTATTTTCAATGATACACTGCATATTACGTTATATTATAAGGTATTTTCAATGATACACTGCATATTACGTTATATTATGAGGTATTTTCAATGATACACTGCATATTACGTTATATTATAAGGTATTTTCAATGATAAACTACTATATATTATAAGGTATTTTCAATGATACACTGCATATTACGTTATATTATGAGGTATTTTCAATGATACACTGCATATTACGTTATATAATAAGGTATTTTCAATGATACACTGCATATTATGTTTTATTATAAGGTATTTTCAATGATAAACTACTATATATTATAAGGTATTTTCAATGATAAACTACTATATATTATAAGGTATTTTCAATGATACACTGCATATTACGTTATATTATGAGGTATTTTCAATGATACACTGCATATTACGTTATATTATAAGGTATTTTCAATGATACACTGCATATTACGTTATATTATGAGGTATTTTCAATGATACACTGCATATTACGTTATATTATAAGGTATTTTCAATGATACACTGTATATTACGTTATATTATGAGGTATTTTCAATGATACACTGCATATTACGTTATATTATGAGGTATTTTCAATGATACACTGCATATTACGTTATATTATAAGGTATTTTCAATGATAAACTGCATATTATGATATATTATAAGGTATTTTCAATGATACACTGCATATTACGTTATATTATAAGGTGTTTTCAATGATACACTGCATATTACGTTATATTATATGGTATTTTCAATGATACACTGCATATTACGTTATATTATAAGGTATTTTCAATGATACACTGCATATTACGTTATATTATAAGGTATTTTCAATGATAAACTACTATATATTATAAGGTATTTTCAATGATACACTGCATATTACGTTATATTATGAGGAATTTTCAATGATACACTGCATATTACGTTACATTATAAGGTATTTTCAATGATACACTGCATATTATGTTATATTATAAGGTATTTTCAATGATAAACTACTATATATTATAAGGTATTTTCAATGATACACTGCATATTACGTTATATTATGAGGTATTTTCAATGATACACTGCATATTACGTTATATTATAAGGTATTTTCAATGATACACTGCATATTACGTTATATTATAAGGTATTTTCAATGATAAACTACTATATATTATAAGGTATTTTCAATTATACACTGCATATTACGTTATATTATAAGGTATTTTCAATGATACACTGCATATTACGTTATATTATAAGGTATTTTCAATGATAAACTACTATATATTATAAGGTATTTTCAATGATACACTGCATATTACGTTATATTATGAGGTATTTTCAATGATACACTGCATATTACGTTATATTATAAGGCATTTACAATGATACACTTCATATTACGTTATATTATTAGGTATTTTCAATGATACACTGCATATTACGTTATATTATGAGGTATTTTCAATGATACACTGCATATTACGTTATATTATAAGGTATTTTCAATGATACACTGCATATTACGTTATATTATAAGGTATTTTCAATGATAAACTACTACATATTATAAGGTATTTTCAATGATACACTGCATATTACGTTATATTATGAGGTATTTTCAATGATACACTGCATATTATGTTATATTATAAGGTATTTTCAATGATACACTGCATATTACGTTATATTATAAGGTATTTTCAATGATACACTGCATATTACGTTATATTGTAAGGTATTTTCAATGATACACTGCATATTACGTTATATTATGAGGTATTTTCAATGATACACTGCATATAACGTTATATTATATGGTATTTTCAATGATACACTGCATATTACGTTATATTATAAGGTACTTTCAATGATACACTACAAATTACGATATATTATAAGGTATTTTCAATGATAAACTACTGTATATTATAAGGTATTTTCAATGATACACTGCATATTACGTTATATTATAAGGTATTTTCGATGATACACAGCATATTACGTTATATTCTAAGGTATTTTCAACGATACACTACAAATTACAATATATTATAAGGTATTTTCAATGATAAACTACTATATATTATAAGATATTTTCAATGATACACTGCATATTACGTTATATTATGAGGTATTTTCAATGATACACTGCATATTACGTTATATTATAAGGTATTTTCAATGATACACTGCATATTACGTTATATTATAAGGTATTTTCAATGATACACTGCATATTACGTTATATTATAAGGTATTTTCAATGATAAACTACTATATATTATAAGGTATTTTCAATGATACACTGCATATTACGTTATATTATGAGGAATTTTCAATGATACACTGCATATTACGTTACATTATAAGGTATTTTCAATGATACACTGCATATTATGTTATATTATAAGGTATTTTCAATGATAAACTACTATATATTATAAGGTATTTTCAATGATACACTGCATATTACGTTATATTATGAGGTATTTTCAATGATACACTGCATATTACGTTATATTATAAGGTATTTTCAATGATACACTGCATATTACGTTATATTATAAGGTATTTTCAATGATAAACTACTATATATTATAAGGTATTTTCAATGATACACTGCATATTACGTTATATTATGAGGAATTTTCAATGATACACTGCATATTACGTTACATTATAAGGTATTTTCAATGATACACTGCATATTATGTTATATTATAAGGTATTTTCAATGATAAACTACTATATATTATAAGGTATTTTCAATGATACACTGCATATTACGTTATATTATGAGGTATTTTCAATGATACACTGCATATTACGTTATATTATAAGGTATTTTCAATGATACACTGCATATTACGTTATATTATAAGGTATTTTCAATGATACACTGCATATTACGTTATATTATAAGGTATTTTCAATGATACACTGCATATTACGTAATATTATAAGGTATTTTCAATGATACACTGCATATTACGTTATATTATAAGGTATTTTCAATGATACACTGCATATTACGTTATATTATAAGGTATTTTCAATGATAAACTGCATATTATGATATATTATAAGGTATTTTCAATGATACACTGCATATTACGTTATATTATAAGGTGTTTTCAATGATACACTGCATATTACGTTATATTATAAGGTATTTTCAATGATACACTGCATATTACGTTATATTATAAGGTATTTTCAATGATACACTGCATATTACGTTATATTATGAGGAATTTTCAATGATACACTGCATATTACGTTACATTATAAGGTATTTTCAATGATACACTGCATATTATGTTATATTATAAGGTATTTTCAATGATAAACTACTATATATTATAAGGTATTTTCAATGATACACTGCATATTACGTTATATTATAAGGTATTTTCAATGATACACTGCATATTACGTTATATTATAAGGTATTTTCAATGATACACTGCATATTACGTTATATTATAAGGTATTTTCAATGATAAACTACTATATATTATAAGGTATTTTCAATTATACACTGCATATTACGTTATATTATAAGGTATTTTCAATGATACACTGCATATTACGTTATATTATAAGGTATTTTCAATGATAAACTACTATATATTATAAGGTATTTTCAATGATACACTGCATATTACGTTATATTATGAGGTATTTTCAATGATACACTGCATATTACGTTATATTATAAGGCATTTACAATGATACACTTCATATTACGTTATATTATTTCGTATTTTCAATGATACACTGCATATTACGTTATATTATGAGGTATTTTCAATGATACACTGCATATTACGTTATATTATAAGGTATTTTCAATGATACACTGCATATTACGTTATATTATAAGGTATTTTCAATGATAAACTACTACATATTATAAGGTATTTTCAATGATACACTGCATATTACGTTATATTATGAGGTATTTTCAATGATACACTGCATATTATGTTATATTATAAGGTATTTTCAATGATACACTGCATATTACGTTATATTATAAGGTATTTTCAATGATACACTGCATATTACGTTATATTGTAAGGTATTTTCAATGATACACTGCATATTACGTTATATTATGAGGTATTTTCAATGATACACTGCATATAACGTTATATTATATGGTATTTTCAATGATACACTGCATATTACGTTATATTATAAGGTACTTTCAATGATACACTACAAATTACGATATATTATAAGGTATTTTCAACGATACACTACAAATTACAATATATTATAAGGTATTTTCAATGATAAACTACTATATATTATAAGATATTTTCAATGATACACTGCATATTACGTTATATTATGAGGTATTTTCAATGATACACTGCATATTACGTTATATTATAAGGTATTTTCAATGATACACTGCATATTACGTAATATTATAAGGTATTTTCAATGATACACTGCATATTACGTTATATTATGAGGTATTTTCAATGATACACTGCATATTACGTTATATTATAAGGTATTTTCAATGATAAACTACTATATATTATAAGGTATTTTCAATGATACACTGCATATTACGTTATATTATGAGGTATTTTCAATGATACACTGCATATTACGTTATATAATAAGGTATTTTCAATGATACACTGCATATTATGTTTTATTATAAGGTATTTTCAATGATAAACTACTATATATTATAAGGTATTTTCAATGATAAACTACTATATATTATAAGGTATTTTCAATGATACACTGCATATTACGTTATATTATGAGGTATTTTCAATGATACACTGCATATTACGTTATATTATAAGGTATTTTCAATGATACACTGCATATTACGTTATATTATGAGGTATTTTCAATGATACACTGCATATTACGTTATATTATAAGGTATTTTCAATGATACACTGTATATTACGTTATATTATGAGGTATTTTCAATGATACACTGCATATTACGTTATATTATGAGGTATTTTCAATGATACACTGCATATTACGTTATATTATAAGGTATTTTCAATGATAAACTGCATATTATGATATATTATAAGGTATTTTCAATGATACACTGCATATTACGTTATATTATAAGGTGTTTTCAATGATACACTGCATATTACGTTATATTATATGGTATTTTCAATGATACACTGCATATTACGTTATATTATAAGGTATTTTCAATGATACACTGCATATTACGTTATATTATAAGGTATTTTCAATGATAAACTACTATATATTATAAGGTATTTTCAATGATACACTGCATATTACGTTATATTATGAGGAATTTTCAATGATACACTGCATATTACGTTACATTATAAGGTATTTTCAATGATACACTGCATATTATGTTATATTATAAGGTATTTTCAATGATAAACTACTATATATTATAAGGTATTTTCAATGATACACTGCATATTACGTTATATTATAAGGTATTTTCAATGATACACTGCATATTACGTTATATTATAAGGTATTTTCAATGATACACTGCATATTACGTTATATTATAAGGTATTTTCAATGATAAACTACTATATATTATAAGGTATTTTCAATTATACACTGCATATTACGTTATATTATAAGGTATTTTCAATGATACACTGCATATTACGTTATATTATAAGGTATTTTCAATGATAAACTACTATATATTATAAGGTATTTTCAATGATACACTGCATATTACGTTATATTATGAGGTATTTTCAATGATACACTGCATATTACGTTATATTATAAGGCATTTACAATGATACACTTCATATTACGTTATATTATTAGGTATTTTCAATGATACACTGCATATTACGTTATATTATGAGGTATTTTCAATGATACACTGCATATTACGTTATATTATAAGGTATTTTCAATGATACACTGCATATTACGTTATATTATAAGGTATTTTCAATGATAAACTACTACATATTATAAGGTATTTTCAATGATACACTGCATATTACGTTATATTATGAGGTATTTTCAATGATACACTGCATATTATGTTATATTATAAGGTATTTTCAATGATACACTGCATATTACGTTATATTATAAGGTATTTTCAATGATACACTGCATATTACGTTATATTGTAAGGTATTTTCAATGATACACTGCATATTACGTTATATTATGAGGTATTTTCAATGATACACTGCATATAACGTTATATTATATGGTATTTTCAATGATACACTGCATATTACGTTATATTATAAGGTACTTTCAATGATACACTACAAATTACGATATATTATAAGGTATTTTCAATGATAAACTACTGTATATTATAAGGTATTTTCAATGATACACTGCATATTACGTTATATTATAAGGTATTTTCGATGATACACAGCATATTACGTTATATTCTAAGGTATTTTCAACGATACACTACAAATTACAATATATTATAAGGTATTTTCAATGATAAACTACTATATATTATAAGATATTTTCAATGATACACTGCATATTACGTTATATTATGAGGTATTTTCAATGATACACTGCATATTACGTTATATTATAAGGTATTTTCAATGATACACTGCATATTACGTAATATTATAAGGTATTTTCAATGATACACTGCATATTACGTTATATTATGAGGTATTTTCAATGATACACTGCATATTACGTTATATTATAAGGTATTTTCAATGATAAACTACTATATATTATAAGGTATTTTCAATGATACACTGCATATTACGTTATATTATGAGGTATTTTCAATGATACACTGCATATTACGTTATATAATAAGGTATTTTCAATGATACACTGCATATTATGTTTTATTATAAGGTATTTTCAATGATAAACTACTATATATTATAAGGTATTTTCAATGATACACTGCATATTACGTTATATTATGAGGTATTTTCAATGATACACTGCATATTACGTTATATTATAAGGTATTTTCAATGATACACTGCATATTACGTTATATTATAAGGTATTTTCAATGATAAACTACTATATATTATAAGGTATTTTCAATGATACACTGCATATTACGTTATATTATGAGGTATTTTCAATGATACACTGCATATTACGTTATATTATAAGGTATTTTCAATGATACACTGCATATTACGTTATATTATGAGGTATTTTCAATGATACACTGCATATTACGTTATATTATAAGGTATTTTCAATGATACACTGTATATTACGTTATATTATGAGGTATTTTCAATGATACACTGCATATTACGTTATATTATAAGGTATTTTCAATGATAAACTGCATATTACGTTATATTATAAGGTATTTACAATGATACACTTCATATTACGTTATATTATTAGGTATTTTCAATGATACACTGCATATTACGTTATATTATGAGGTATTTTCAATGATACACTGCATATTACGTTATATTATAAGGTATTTTCAATGATACACTGCATATTACGTTATATTATAAGGTATTTTCAATGATAAACTACTACATATTATAAGGTATTTTCAATGATACACTGCATATTACGTTATATTATGAGGTATTTTCAATGATACACTGCATATTATGTTATATTATAAGGTATTTTCAATGATACACTGCATATTACGTTATATTATAAGGTATTTTCAATGAAAAACTACTATATATTATAAGGTATTTTCAATGATGCACTGCATATTACGTTATATTATGAGGTATTTTCAATGATACACTGCATATTACGTTATATTATATGGTATTTTCAATGATACACTGCATATTACGTTATATTATAAGGTATTTTCAATGATACACTGCATATTACGTTATATTATAAGGTATTTTCAATGATACACTGCATATTACGTTACATTATGAGGTATTTTCAATGATACACTGCATATTACGTTATATTATAAGGTATTTTCAATGAAAAACTACTATATATTATAAGGTATTTTCAATGATGCACTGCATATTACGTTATATTATGAGGTATTTTCAATGATACACTGCATATTACGTTATATTATAAGGTATTTTCAATGATAAACTGCATATTACGTTATATTATAAGGTATTTACAATGATACACTTCATATTACGTTATATTATTAGGTATTTTCAATGATACACTGCATATTACGTTATATTATGAGGTATTTTCAATGATACACTGCATATTACGTTATATTATAAGGTATTTTCAATGATACACTGCATATTACGTTATATTATAAGGTATTTTCAATGATAAACTACTACATATTATAAGGTATTTTCAATGATACACTGCATATTACGTTATATTATGAGGTATTTTCAATGATACACTGCATATTATGTTATATTATAAGGTATTTTCAATGATACACTGCATATTACGTTATATTATAAGGTATTTTCAATGAAAAACTACTATATATTATAAGGTATTTTCAATGATGCACTGCATATTACGTTATATTATGAGGTATTTTCAATGATACACTGCATATTACGTTATATTATATGGTATTTTCAATGATACACTGCATATTACGTTATATTATAAGGTATTTTCAATGATACACTGCATATTACGTTATATTATAAGGTATTTTCAATGATACACTGCATATTACGTTACATTATGAGGTATTTTCAATGATACACTGCATATTACGTTATATTATAAGGTATTTTCAATGAAAAACTACTATATATTATAAGGTATTTTCAATGATGCACTGCATATTACGTTATATTATAAGGTATTTTCAATGATACACTGCATATTACGTTATATTATATGGTATTTTCAATGATACACTGCATATTACGTTATATTATAAGGTACTTTCAATGATACACTACAAATTACGATATATTATAAGGTATTTTCAATGATAAACTACTGTATATTATAAGGTATTTTCAATGATACACTGCATATTACGTATATTATGAGGTATTTTCAATGATACACTGCATATTACGTTATATTATAAGGTATTTTCAATGATACACTGTATATTACGTTATATTATGAGGTATTTTCAATGATACACTGCATATTACGTTATATTATAAGGTATTTTCAATGATACACTGCATATTACGTTATATTATAAGGTATTTTCAATGATACACAGCATATTACGTTATATTCTAAGGTATTTTCAACGATACACTACAAATTACAATATATTATAAGGTATTTTCAATGATAAACTACTATATATTATAAGATATTTTCAATGATACACTGCATATTACGTTATATTATGAGGTATTTTCAATGATACACTGCATATTACGTTATATTATAAGGTATTTTCAATGATACACTGCATATTACGTAATATTATAAGGTATTTTCAATGATACACTGCATATTACGTTATATTATGAGGTATTTTCAATGATACACTGCATATTACGTTATATTATAAGATATTTTCAATGATACACTGCATATTACGTTATATTATAAGGTATTTTCAATGAAAAACTACTATATATTATAAGGTATTTTCAATGATGCACTGCATATTACGTTATATTATGAGGTATTTTCAATGATACACTGCATATTACGTTATATTATATGGTATTTTCAATGATACACTGCATATTACGTTATATTATAAGGTATTTTCAATGATACACTGCATATTACGTTATATTATAAGGTATTTTCAATGATACACTGCATATTACGTTACATTATGAGGTATTTTCAATGATACACTGCATATTACGTTATATTATAAGGTATTTTCAATGAAAAACTACTATATATTATAAGGTATTTTCAATGATGCACTGCATATTACGTTATATTATGAGGTATTTTCAATGATACACTGCATATTACGTTATATTATATGGTATATTCAATGATACACTGCATATTACGTTATATTATAAGGTACTTTCAATGATACACTACAAATTACGATATATTATAAGGTATTTTCAATGATAAACTACTGTATATTATAAGGTATTTTCAATGATACACTGCATATTACGTTATATTATAAGGTATTTTCAATGATACACTGTATATTACGTTATATTATGAGGTATTTTCAATGATACACTGCATATTACGTTATATTATAAGGTATTTTCAATGATAAACTGCATATTACGTTATATTATAAGGTATTTACAATGATACACTTCATATTACGTTATATTATGAGGTATTTTCAATGATACACTGCATATTACGTTATATTATGAGGTATTTTCAATGATACACTGCATATTACGTTATATTATAAGGTATTTTCAATGATACACTGCATATTACGTTATATTATAAGGTATTTTCAATGATACACAGCATATTACGTTATATTCTAAGGTATTTTCAACGATACACTACAAATTACAATATATTATAAGGTATTTTCAATGATAAACTACTATATATTATAAGATATTTTCAATGATACACTGCATATTACGTTATATTATGAGGTATTTTCAATGATACACTGCATATTACGTTATATTATAAGGTATTTTCAATGATACACTGCATATTACGTAATATTATAAGGTATTTTCAATGATACACTGCATATTACGTTATATTATGAGGTATTTTCAATGATACACTGCATATTACGTTATATTATAAGATATTTTCAATGATACACTGCATATTACGATATATTATAAGGTATTTTCAATGATAAACTACTGTATATTATAAGGTATTTTCAATGATACACTGCATATTACGTATATTATGAGGTATTTTCAATGATACACTGCATATTACGTTATATTATAAGGTATTTTCAATGATACACTGTATATTACGTTATATTATGAGGTATTTTCAATGATACACTGCATATTACGTTATATTATAAGGTATTTTCAATGATAAACTGCATATTACGTTATATTATAAGGTATTTACAATGATACACTTCATATTACGTTATATTATTAGGTATTTTCAATGATACACTGCATATTACGTTATATTATGAGGTATTTTCAATGATACACTGCATATTACGTTATATTATAAGGTATTTTCAATGATACACTGCATATTACGTTATATTATAAGGTATTTTCAATGATACACAGCATATTACGTTATATTCTAAGGTATTTTCAACGATACACTACAAATTACAATATATTATAAGGTATTTTCAATGATAAACTACTATATATTATAAGATATTTTCAATGATACACTGCATATTACGTTATATTATGAGGTATTTTCAATGATACACTGCATATTACGTTATATTATAAGGTATTTTCAATGATACACTGCATATTACGTTATATTATAAGGTATTTTCAATGATACACTGCATATTACGTTATATTATGAGGTATTTTCAATGATACACTGCATATTACGTTATATTATAAGGTATTTTCAATGATAAACTACTATATATTATAAGGTATTTTCAATGATACACTGCATATTACGTTATATTATGAGGTATTTTCAATGATACACTGCATATTACGTTATATTATAAGGTATATTCAATGATACACTGCATATTATGTTTTATTATAAGGTATTTTCAATGATAAACTACTATATATTATAAGGTATTTTCAATGATACACTGCATATTACGTTATATTATGAGGTATTTTCAATGATACACTGCATATTACGTTATATTATAAGGTATTTTCAATGATACACTGCATATTACGTTATATTATGAGGTATTTTCAATGATACACTGCATATTACGTTATATTATAAGGTATTTTCAATGATACACTGTATATTACGTTATATTATGAGGTATTTTCAATGATACACTGCATATTACGTTATATTATAAGGTATTTTCAATGATAAACTGCATATTACGTTATATTATAAGGTATTTACAATGATACACTGCATATTACGTTATATTATTAGGTATTTTCAATGATACACTGCATATTACGTTATATTATGAGGTATTTTCAATGATACACTGCATATTACGTTATATTATAAGGTATTTTCAATGATACACTGCATATTACGTTATATTATAAGGTATTTTCAATGATAAACTACTACATATTATAAGGTATTTTCAATGATACACTGCATATTACGTTATATTATGAGGTATTTTCAATGATACACTGCATATTATGTTATATTATAAGGTATTTTCAATGATACACTGCATATTACGTTATATTATAAGGTATTTTCAATGAAAAACTACTATATATTATAAGGTATTTTCAATGATGCACTGCATATTACGTTATATTATGAGGTATTTTCAATGATACACTGCATATTACGTTATATTATATGGTATTTTCAATGATACACTGCATATTACGTTATATTATAAGGTATTTTCAATGATACACTACAAATTACGATATATTATAAGGTATTTTCAATGATAAACTACTGTATATTATAAGGTATTTTCAATGATACACTGCATATTACGTATATTATGAGGTATTTTCAATGATACACTGCATATTACGTTATATTATAAGGTATTTTCAATGATACACTGTATATTACGTTATATTATGAGGTATTTTCAATGATACACTGCATATTACGTTATATTATAAGGTATTTTCAATGATAAACTGCATATTACGTTATATTATAAGGTATTTACAATGATACACTTCATATTACGTTATATTATTAGGTATTTTCAATGATACACTGCATATTACGTTATATTATGAGGTATTTTCAATGATACACTGCATATTACGTTATATTATAAGGTATTTTCAATGATACACTGCATATTACGTTATATTATAAGGTATTTTCAATGATACACAGCATATTACGTTATATTCTAAGGTATTTTCAACGATACACTACAAATTACAATATATTATAAGGTATTTTCAATGATAAACTACTATATATTATAAGATATTTTCAATGATACACTGCATATTACGTTATATTATGAGGTATTTTCAATGATACACTGCATATTACGTTATATTATAAGGTATTTTCAATGATACACTGCATATTACGTAATATTATAAGGTATTTTCAATGATACACTGCATATTACGTTATATTATGAGGTATTTTCAATGATACACTGCATATTACGTTATATTATAAGGTATTTTCAATGATAAACTACTATATATTATAAGGTATTTTCAATGATACACTGCATATTACGTTATATTATGAGGTATTTTCAATGATACACTGCATATTACGTTATATTATAAGGTATATTCAATGATACACTGCATATTATGTTTTATTATAAGGTATTTTCAATGATAAACTACTATATATTATAAGGTATTTTCAATGATACACTGCATATTACGTTATATTATGAGGTATTTTCAATGATACACTGCATATTACGTTATATTATAAGGTATTTTCAATGATACACTGCATATTACGTTATATTATAAGGTATGTTCAATGATAAACTACTATATATTATAAGGTATTTTCAATGATACACTGCATATTACGTTATATTATGAGGTATTTTCAATGATACACTGCATATTACGTTATATTATAAGGTATTTTCAATGATACACTGCATATTACGTTATATTATGAGGTATTTTCAATGATACACTGCATATTACGTTATATTATGAGGTATTTTCAATGATACACTGCATATTACGTTATATTATAAGGTATTTTCAATGATAAACTGCATATTACGTTATATTATAAGGTATTTACAATGATACACTTCATATTACGTTATATTATTAGGTATTTTCAATGATACACTGCATATTACGTTATATTATGAGGTATTTTCAATGATACACTGCATATTACGTTATATTATAAGGTATTTTCAATGATACACTGCATATTACGTTATATTATAAGGTATTTTCAATGATAAACTACTACATATTATAAGGTATTTTCAATGATACACTGCATATTACGTTATATTATGAGGTATTTTCAATGATACACTGCATATTATGTTATATTATAAGGTATTTTCAATGATACACTGCATATTACGTTATATTATAAGGTATTTTCAATGAAAAACTACTATATATTATAAGGTATTTTCAATGATGCACTGCATATTACGTTATATTATGAGGTATTTTCAATGATACACTGCATATTACGTTATATTATATGGTATTTTCAATGATACACTGCATATTACGTTATATTATAAGGTATTTTCAATGATACACTGCATATTACGTTATATTATAAGGTATTTTCAATGATACACTGTATATTACGTTACATTATGAGGTATTTTCAATGATACACTGCATATTACGTTATATTATAAGGTATTTTCAATGAAAAACTACTATATATTATAAGGTATTTTCAATGATGCACTGCATATTACGTTATATTATGAGGTATTTTCAATGATACACTGCATATTACGTTATATTATATGGTATTTTCAATGATACACTGCATATTACGTTATATTATAAGGTACTTTCAATGATACACTACAAATTACGATATATTATAAGGTATTTTCAATGATAAACTACTGTATATTATAAGGTATTTTCAATGATACACTGCATATTACGTTATATTATAAGGTATTTTCAATGATACACTGCATATTACGTTATATTATAAGGTATTTTCAAAGATACACTGCATATTACGTTACATTATGAGGTATTTTCAATGATACACTGCATATTACGTTATATTATAAGGTATTTTCAATGATACACTGCATATTATGATATATTATGAGGTATTTTCAATGATACACTGCATATTACGTTATATTATAAGGTATTTTCAATGATACACTGTATATTACGTTATATTATGAGGTATTTTCAATGATACACTGCATATTACGTTATATTATAAGGTATTTTCAATGATAAACTGCATATTACGTTATATTATAAGGTATTTTCAATGATAAACTACTATATATTATAAGGTATTTTCAATGATGCACTGCATATTACGTTATATTATGAGGTATTTTCAATGATACACTGCATATTACGTTATATTATATGGTATTTTCAATGATACACTGCATATTACGTTATATAATAAGGTACTTTCAATGATACACTACAAATTACGATATATTATAAGGTATTTTCAATGATAAACTACTGTATATTATAAGGTATTTTCAATGATACACTGCATATTAGGTTATATTATAAGGTATTTTCAATGATACACTGCATATTACGTTATATTATAAGGTATTTTCAATGATACACTGCATATTACGTAATATTATAAGGTATTTTCATTGATACACTGCATATTACGTTATATTATAAGCTATTTTCAATGATAAACTACTATATATTATAAGGTATTTTCAATTATACACTGCATATTACGTTATATTATGAGGTATTTTCAATGATACACTGCATATTACGTTATATTATAAGGTATTTTCAATGATAAACTACTATATATTATAAGGTATTTTCAATGATACACTGCATATTACGTTATATTATGAGGTATTTTCAATGATACACTGCATATTACGTTATATTATAAGGTATTTACAATGATACACTTCATATTACGTTATATTATTAGGTATTTTCAATGATACACTGCATATTACGTTATATTATGAGGTATTTTCAATGATACACTGCATATTACGTTATATTATAAGGTATTTTCAATGATACACTGCATATTACGTTATATTATAAGGTATTTTCAATGATAAACTACTACATATTATAAGGTATTTTCAATGATACACTGCATATTACGTTATATTATGAGGTATTTTCAATGATACACTGCATATTATGTTATATTATAAGGTATTTTCAATGATACACTGCATATTACGTTATATTATAAGGTATTTTCAATGATACACTGCATATTACGTTATATTGTAAGGTATTTTCAATGATACACTGCATGTTACGTTATATTATGAGGTATTTTCAATGATACACTGCATATAACGTTATATTATATGGTATTTTCAATGATACACTGCATATTACGTTATATTATAAGGTACTTTCAATGATACACTACAAATTACGATATATTATAAGGTATTTTCAATGATAAACTACTGTATATTATAAGGTATTTTCAATGATACACTGCATATTACGTTATATTATAAGGTATTTTCAATGATACACTGCATATTACGTTATATTATAAGGAATTTTCAATGATACACTGCATATTACGTTATATTATAAGGTATTTTCAATGATAAACTACTATATATTATAAGGTATTTTCAATGATACACTGCATATTACGTTATATTATGAGGTATTTTCAATGATACACTGCATATTACGTTATATTATAAGGTATTTTCAATGATACACTGCATATTACGTTATATTATGAGGTATTTTCAATGATACACTGCATATTACGTTATATTATGAGGTATTTTCAATGATACACTGCATATTACGTTATATTATAAGGTATTTTCAATGATAAACTGCATATTACGTTATATTATAAGGTATTTACAATGATACACTTCATATTACGTTATATTATTAGGTATTTTCAATGATACACTGCATATTACGTTATATTATGAGGTATTTTCAATGATAAACTACTACATATTATAAGGTATTTTCAATGATACACTGCATATTACGTTATATTATGAGGTATTTTCAATGATACACTGCATATTATGTTATATTATAAGGTATTTTCAATGATACACTGCATATTACGTTATATTATAAGGTATTTTCAATGAAAAACTACTATATATTATAAGGTATTTTCAATGATGCACTGCATATTACGTTATATTATGAGGTATTTTCAATGATACACTGCATATTACGTTATATTATATGGTATTTTCAATGATACACTGCATATTACGTTATATTATAAGGTATTTTCAATGATACACTGCATATTACGTTATATTATAAGGTATTTTCAATGATACACTGCATATTACGTTACATTATGAGGTATTTTCAATGATACACTGCATATTACGTTATATTATAAGGTATTTTCAATGAAAAACTACTATATATTATAAGGTATTTTCAATGATGCACTGCATATTACGTTATATTATGAGGTATTTTCAATGATACACTGCATATTACGTTATATTATATGGTATTTTCAATGATACACTGCATATTACGTTATATTATAAGGTACTTTCAATGATACACTACAAATTACGATATATTATAAGGTATTTTCAATGATAAACTACTGTATATTATAAGGTATTTTCAATGATACACTGCATATTACGTTATATTATAAGGTATTTTCAATGATACACTGCATATTACGTTATATTATAAGGTATTTTCAAAGATACACTGCATATTACGTTACATTATGAGGTATTTTCAATGATACACTGCATATTACGTTATATTATAAGGTATTTTCAATGATACACTGCATATTATGATATATTATGAGGTATTTTCAATGATATACTGCATATTACGTTATATTATAAGGTATTTTCAATGATACACTGTATATTACGTTATATTATGAGGTATTTTCAATGATACACTGCATATTACGTTATATTATAAGGTATTTTCAATGATAAACTGCATATTACGTTATATTATAAGGTATTTTCAATGATAAACTACTATATATTATAAGGTATTTTCAATGATGCACTGCATATTACGTTATATTATGAGGTATTTTCAATGATACACTGCATATTACGTTATATTATATGGTATTTTCAATGATACACTGCATATTACGTTATATAATAAGGTACTTTCAATGATACACTACAAATTACGATATATTATAAGGTATTTTCAATGATAAACTACTGTATATTATAAGGTATTTTCAATGATACACTGCATATTAGGTTATATTATAAGGTATTTTCAATGATACACTGCATATTACGTTATATTATAAGGTATTTTCAATGATACACTGCATATTACGTAATATTATAAGGTATTTTCATTGATACACTGCATATTACGTTATATTATAAGGTATTTTCAATGATAAACTACTACATATTATAAGGTATTTTCAATGATACACTGCATATTACGTTATATTATGAGGTATTTTCAATGATACACTGCATATTATGTTATATTATAAGGTATTTTCAATGATACACTGCATATTACGTTATATTATAAGGTATTTTCAATGATAAACTACTATATATTATAAGGTATTTTCAATGATACACTGCATATTACGTTATATTATGAGGTATTTTCAATGATACACTGCATATTACGTTATATTATAAGGTATTTTCAATGATACACTGCATATTACGTTATATTATGAGGTATTTTCAATGATACACTGCATATTACGTTATATTATGAGGTATTTTCAATGATACACTGCATATTACGTTATATTATAAGGTATTTTCAATGATAAACTGCATATTACGTTATATTATAAGGTATTTACAATGATACACTTCATATTACGTTATATTATTAGGTATTTTCAATGATACACTGCATATTACGTTATATTATGAGGTATTTTCAATGATACACTGCATATTACGTTATATTATAAGGTATTTTCAATGATACACTGCATATTACGTTATATTATAAGGTATTTTCAATGATAAACTACTACATATTATAAGGTATTTTCAATGATACACTGCATATTACGTTATATTATGAGGTATTTTCAATGATACACTGCATATTATGTTATATTATAAGGTATTTTCAATGATACACTGCATATTACGTTATATTATAAGGTATTTTCAATGAAAAACTACTATATATTATAAGGTATTTTCAATGATGCACTGCATATTACGTTATATTATGAGGTATTTTCAATGATACACTGCATATTACGTTATATTATATGGTATTTTCAATGATACACTGCATATTACGTTATATTATAAGGTATTTTCAATGATACACTGCATATTACGTTATATTATAAGGTATTTTCAATGATACACTGCATATTACGTTACATTATGAGGTATTTTCAATGATACACTGCATATTACGTTATATTATAAGGTATTTTCAATGAAAAACTACTATATATTATAAGGTATTTTCAATGATGCACTGCATACTACGTTATATTATGAGGTATTTTCAATGATACACTGCATATTACGTTATATTATATGGTATTTTCAATGATACACTGCATATTACGTTATATTATAAGGTACTTTCAATGATACACTACCAATTACGATATATTATAAGGTATTTTCAATGATAAACTACTGTATATTATAAGGTATTTTCAATGATACACTGCATATTACGTTATATTATAAGGTATTTTCAATGATACACTGCATATTATGATATATTATGAGGTATTTTCAATGATACACTGCATATTACGTTATATTATAAGGTATTTTCAATGATACACTGTATATTACGTTATATTATGAGGTATTTTCAATGATACACTGCATATTACGTTATATTATAAGGTATTTTCAATGATAAACTGCATATTACGTTATATTATAAGGTATTTTCAATGATAAACTACTATATATTATAAGGTATTTTCAATGATGCACTGCATATTACGTTATATTATGAGGTATTTTCAATGATACACTGCATATTACGTTATATTATATGGTATTTTCAATGATACACTGCATATTACGTTATATAATAAGGTACTTTCAATGATACACTACAAATTACGATATATTATAAGGTATTTTCAATGATAAACTACTGTATATTATAAGGTATTTTCAATGATACACTGCATATTAGGTTATATTATAAGGTATTTTCAATGATACACTGCATATTACGTTATATTATAAGGTATTTTCAATGATACACTGCATATTACGTAATATTATAAGGTATTTTCATTGATACACTGCATATTACGTTATATTATAAGCTATTTTCAATGATAAACTACTATATATTATAAGGTATTTTCAATTATACACTGCATATTACGTTATATTATGAGGTATTTTCAATGATACACTGCATATTACGTTATATTATAAGGTATTTTCAATGATAAACTACTATATATTATAAGGTATTTTCAATGATACACTGCATATTACGTTATATTATGAGGTATTTTCAATGATACACTGCATATTACGTTATATTATAAGGTATTTACAATGATACACTTCATATTACGTTATATTATTAGGTATTTTCAATGATACACTGCATATTACGTTATATTATGAGGTATTTTCAATGATACACTGCATATTACGTTATATTATAAGGTATTTTCAATGATACACTGCATATTACGTTATATTATAAGGTATTTTCAATGATAAACTACTACATATTATAAGGTATTTTCAATGACACACTGCATATTACGTTATATTATGAGGTATTTTCAATGATACACTGCATATTATGTTATATTATAAGGTATTTTCAATGATACACTGCATATTACGTTATATTATAAGGTATTTTCAATGATACACTGCATATTACGTTATATTGTAAGGTATTTTCAATGATACACTGCATGTTACGTTATATTATGAGGTATTTTCAATGATACACTGCATATAACGTTATATTATATGGTATTTTCAATGATACACTGCATATTACGTTATATTATAAGGTACTTTCAATGATACACTACAAATTACGATATATTATAAGGTATTTTCAATGATAAACTACTGTATATTATAAGGTATTTTCAATGATACACTGCATATTACGTTATATTATGAGGTATTTTCAATGATACACTGCATATTACGTTATATTATAAGGAATTTTCAATGATACACTGCATATTACGTTATATTATAAGGTATTTTCAATGATAAACTACTATATATTATAAGGTATTTTCAATGATACACTGCATATTACGTTATATTATGAGGTATTTTCAATGATACACTGCATATTACGTTATATTATAAGGTATTTTCAATGATACACTGCATATTACGTTATATTATGAGGTATTTTCAATGATACACTGCATATTACGTTATATTATAAGGTATTTTCAATGATACACTGTATATTACGTTATATTATGAGGTATTTTCAATGATACACTGCATATTACGTTATATTATAAGGTATTTTCAATGATAAACTGCATATTACGTTATATTATAAGGTATTTACAATGATACACTTCATATTACGTTATATTATTAGGTATTTTCAATGATACACTGCATATTACGTTATATTATGAGGTATTTTCAATGATACACTGCATATTACGTTATATTATAAGGTATTTTCAATGATACACTGCATATTACGTTATATTATAAGGTATTTTCAATGATAAACTACTACATATTATAAGGTATTTTCAATGATACACTGCATATTACGTTATATTATGAGGTATTTTCAATGATACACTGCATATTATGTTATATTATAAGGAATTTTCAATGATACACTGCATATTACGTTATATTATAAGGTATTTTCAATGAAAAACTACTATATATTATAAGGTATTTTCAATGATGCACTGCATATTACGTTATATTATGAGGTATTTTCAATGATACACTGCATATTACGTTATATTATATGGTATTTTCAATGATACACTGCATATTACGTTATATTATAAGGTATTTTCAATGATACACTGCATATTACGTTATATTATAAGGTATTTTCAATGATACACTGCATATTACGTTACATTATGAGGTATTTTCAATGATACACTGCATATTACGTTATATTATAAGGTATTTTCAATGAAAAACTACTATATATTATAAGGTATTTTCAATGATGCACTGCATATTACGTTATATTATGAGGTATTTTCAATGATACACTGCATATTACGTTATATTATAAGGTATTTTCAATGATACACTGCATATTACGTTATATTATAAGGTACTTTCAATGATACACTACAAATTACGATATATTATAAGGTATTTTCAATGATAAACTACTGTATATTATAAGGTATTTTCAATGATACACTGCATATTACGTATATTATGAGGTATTTTCAATGATACACTGCATATTACGTTATATTATAAGGTATTTTCAATGATACACTGTATATTACGTTATATTATGAGGTATTTTCAATGATACACTGCATATTACGTTATATTATAAGGTATTTTCAATGATAAACTGCATATTACGTTATATTATAAGGTATTTACAATGATACACTTCATATTACGTTATATTATTAGGTATTTTCAATGATACACTGCATATTACGTTATATTATGAGGTATTTTCAATGATACACTGCATATTACGTTATATTATAAGGTATTTTCAATGATACACTGCATATTACGTTATATTATAAGGTATTTTCAATGATAAACTACTACATATTATAAGGTATTTTCAATGATACACTGCATATTACGTTATATTATGAGGTATTTTCAATGATACACTGCATATTATGTTATATTATAAGGTATTTTCAATGATACACTGCATATTACGTTATATTATGAGGTATTTTCAATGATACACTGCATATTACGTTATATTATAAGGTATTTTCAATGATACACTGCATATTACGTTATATTATAAGGTATTTTCAATGATAAACTACTATATATTATAAGGTATTTTCAATGATACACTGCATATTACGTTATATTATGAGGTATTTTCAATGATACACTGCATATTACGTTATATTATAAGGTATTTTCAATGATACACTGCATATTACGTTATATTATGAGGTATTTTCAATGATACACTGCATATTACGTTATATTATAAGGTATTTTCAATGATACACTGTATATTACATTATATTATGAGGTATTTTCAATGATACACTGCATATTACGTTATATTATAAGGTATTTTCAATGATAAACTGCATATTACGTTATATTATAAGGTATTTACAATGATACACTTCATATTACGTTATATTATTAGGTATTTTCAATGATACACTGCATATTACGTTATATTATGAGGTATTTTCAATGATACACTGCATATTACGTTATATTATAAGGTATTTTCAATGATACACTGCATATTACGTTATATTATAAGGTATGTTCAATGATAAACTACTACATATTATAAGGTATTTTCAATGATACACTGCATATTACGTTATATTATGAGGTATTTTCAATGATACACTGCATATTATGTTATATTATAAGGTATTTTCAATGATACACTGCATATTACGTTATATTATAAGGTATTTTCAATGATAAACTACTATATATTATAAGGTATTTTCAATGATGCACTGCATATTACGTTATATTATGAGGTATTTTCAATGATACACTGCATATTACGTTATATTATATGGTATTTTCAATGATACACTGCATATTACGTTATATTATAAGGTATGTTCAATGATAAACTACTACATATTATAAGGTATTTTCAATGATACACTGCATATTACGTTATATTATGAGGTATTTTCAATGATACACTGCATATTATGTTATATTATAAGGTATTTTCAATGATACACTGCATATTACGTTATATTATAAGGTATTTTCAATGATAAACTACTATATATTATAAGGTATTTTCAATGATAAACTACTATATATTATAAGGTATTTTCAATGATGCACTGCATATTACGTTATATTATAAGGTATTTTCAATGATAAACTACTACATATTATAAGGTATTTTCAATGATACACTGCATATTACGTTATATTATGAGGTATTTTCAATGATACACTGCATATTATGTTATATTATAAGGTATTTTCAATGATACACTGCATATTACGTTATATTATGAGGTATTTTCAATGATACACTGCATATTACGTTATATTATAAGGTATTTTCAATGACACACTGCATATTACGTTATATTATAAGGTATGTTCAATGATAAACTACTACATATTATAAGGTATTTTCAATGATACACTGCATATTACGTTATATTATGAGGTATTTTCAATGATACACTGCATATTATGTTATATTATAAGGTATTTTCAATGATACACTGCATATTACGTTATATTATAAGGTATTTTCAATGATAAACTACTATATATTATAAGGTATTTTCAATGATGCACTGCATATTACATTATATTATGAGGTATTTTCAATGATACACTGCATATTACGTTATATTATATGGTATTTTCAATGATACACTGCATATTACGTTATATTATAAGGTATTTTCAATGATAAACTACTATATATTATAAGGTATTTTCAATGATACACTGCATATTACGTTATATTATAAGGTATTTACAATGATACACTTCATATTACGTTATATTATTAGGTATTTTCAATGATACACTGCATATTACGTTATATTATGAGGTATTTTCAATGATACACTGCATATTACGTTATATTATGAGGTATTTTCAATGATACACTGCATATTATGTTATATTATAAGGTATTTTCAATGATACACTGCATATTTTGTTATATTATAAGGTATTTTCAATGATACACTGCATATTACGTTATATTATAAGGTATTTTCAATGATACACTGCATATTACGTTATATTATAAGGTATTTTCAATGATACACTGCATATTACGTAATATTATAAGGTATTTTCAATGATACACTGCATATTACGTTATATTATGAGGTATTTTCAATGATACACTGCATATTATGTTATATTATAAGGTATTTTCAATGATACACTGCATATTACGTTATATTATAAGGTATTTTCAATGATACACTGCATATTACGTTATATTATAAGGTATTTTCAATGATACACTGCATATTACGTTATATTATAAGGTATTTTCAATGATACACTGCATATTACGTTATATTATAAGGTATTTTCAATGATACACTGCATATTACGTTATATTATAAGGTATTTTCAATGATACACTGCATATTACGTTATATTATAAGGTATTTTCAATGATACACTGCATATTACGTTATATTATGAGGTATTTTCAATGATACACTGCATATTACGTTATATTATAAGGTATTTTCAATGATACACTGCATATTATGTTTTATTATAAGGTATTTTCAATGATAAACTACTATATATTATAAGGTATTTTCAATGATACACTGCATATTACGTTATATTATGAAGTATTTTCAATGATACACTGCATATTACGTTATATTATAAGGTATTTTCAATGATACACTGCATATTACGTTATATTATAAGGTATTTTCAATGATAAACTACTATATATTATAAGGTATTTTCAATGATACACTGCATATTACGTTATATTATGAGGTATTTTCAATGATACACTGCATATTACGTTATATTATAAGGTATTTTCAATGATACACTGCATATTACGTTATATTATGAGGTATTTTCAATGATACACTGCATATTACGTTATATTATAAGGTATTTTCAATGATACACTGTATATTACGTTATATTATGAGGTATTTTCAATGATACACTGCATATTACGTTATATTATAAGGTATTTTCAATGATACACTGTATATTACATTATATTATTAGGTATTTTCAATGATACACTGCATATTACGTTATATTATGAGGTATTTTCAATGATACACTGCATATTACGTTATATTATAAGGTATTTTCAATGATACACTGCATATTACGTTATATTATAAGGTATGTTCAATGATAAACTACTACATATTATAAGGTATTTTCAATGATACACTGCATATTACGTTATATTATGAGGTATTTTCAATGATACACTGCATATTATGTTATATTATAAGGTATTATCAATGATACACTGCATATTACGTTATATTATAAGGTATTTTCAATGATAAACTACTATATATTATAAGGTACTTTCAATGATACACTACAAATTACGATATATTATAAGGTATTTTCAATGATAAACTACTGTATATTATAAGGTATTTTCAATGATACACTGCATATTACGTTATATCATAAGGTATTTTCAATGATAAACTACTATATATTATAAGGTATTTTCAATGATAAACTGCATATTACGTTATATTATAAGGTATTTACAATGATACACTTCATATTACGTTATATTATTAGGTATTTTCAATGATACACTGCATATTACGTTATATTATGAGGTATTTTCAATGATACACTGCATATTACGTTATATTATAAGGTATTTTCAATGATACACTGCATATTACGTTATATTATAAGGTATGTTCAATGATAAACTACTACATATTATAAGGTATTTTCAATGATACACTGCATATTACGTTATATTATGAGGTATTTTCAATGATACACTGCATATTATGTTATATTATAAGGTATTTTCAATGATACACTGCATATTACGTTATATTATAAGGTATTTTCAATGATAAACTACTATATATTATAAGGTATTTTCAATGATGCACTGCATATTACGTTATATTATGAGGTATTTTCAATGATACACTGCATATTACGTTATATTATAAGGTATTTTCAATGATACACTGCATATTACGTTATATTATAAGGTATTTTCAATGATAAACTACTGTATATTATAAGGTATTTTCAATGATAAACTACTGTATATTATAAGGTATTTTCAATGATACACTGCATATTACGTTATATTATAAGGTATTTTCAATGATAAACTACTATATATTATAAGGTATTTTCAATGTTAAACTACTATATATTATAAGGTATTTTCAATGATACACTGCATATTACGTTATATTATAAGGTATTTTCAATGATACACTGCATATTACGTTATATTATAAGGTATTTTCAATGATACACTGCATATTATGTTTTATTATAAGGTATTTTCAATGATAAACTACTATATATTATAAGGAATTTTCAATGATACACTGCATATTACGTTATATTATGAGGTATTTTCAATGATACACTGCATATTACGTTATATTATAAGGTATTTTCAATGATACACTGCATATTACGTTATATTATAAGGTATTTTCAATGATACACTGCATATTACGTTATATTATGAGGTATTTTCAATGATACACTGCATATTACGTTATATTATAAGGTATTTTCAATGATAAACTACTATATATTATAAGGTATTTTCAATGATACACTGCATATTACGTTATATTATAAGGTATTTACAATGATACACTTCATATTACGTTATATTATTAGGTATTTTCAATGATACACTGCATATTACGTTATATTATGAGGTATTTTCAATGATACACTGCATATTACGTTATATTATGAGGTATTTTCAATGATACACTGCATATTACGTTATATTATAAGGTATTTTCAATGATACACTGCATATTACGTTATATTATAAGGTATGTTCAATGATGAACTACTACATATTATAAGGTATTTTCAATGATACACTGCATATTACGTTATATTATGAGGTATTTTCAATGATACACTGCATATTATGTTATATTATAAGGTATTATCAATGATACACTGCATATTACGTTATATTATAAGGTATTTTCAATGATAAACTACTATATATTATAAGGTATTTTCAATGATACACTACAAATTACGATATATTATAAGGTATTTTCAATGATAAACTACTGTATATTATAAGGTATTTTCAATGATACACTGCATATTACGTTATATTATAAGGTATTTTCAATGATAAACTACTATATATTATAAGGTATTTTCAATGATAAACTGCATATTACGTTATATTATAAGGTATTTACAATGATACACTTCATATTACGTTATATTATTAGGTATTTTCAATGATACACTGCATATTACGTTATATTATGAGGTATTTTCAATGATACACTGCATATTACGTTATATTATAAGGTATTTTCAATGATACACTGCATATTACGTTATATTATAAGGTATGTTCAATGATAAACTACTACATATTATAAGGTATTTTCAATGATACACTGCATATTACGTTATATTATGAGGTATTTTCAATGATACACTGCATATTATGTTATATTATAAGGTATTTTCAATGATACACTGCATATTACGTTATATTATAAGGTATTTTCAATGATAAACTACTATATATTATAAGGTATTTTCAATGATGCACTGCATATTACGTTATATTATGAGGTATTTTCAATGATACACTGCATATTACGTTATATTATAAGGTATTTTCAATGATACACTGCATATTACGTTATATTATAAGGTATTTTCAATGATAAACTACTGTATATTATAAGGTATTTTCAATGATAAACTACTATATATTATAAGGTATTTTCAATGATACACTGCATATTACGTTATATCATAAGGTATTTTCAATGATAAACTACTATATATTATAAGGTATTTTCAATGATAAACTACTATATATTATAAGGTATTTTCAATGATACACTGCATATTACGTTATATTATGAGGTATTTTCAATGATACACTGCATATTACGTTATATTATGAGGTATTTTCAATCATACACTGCATATTACGTTATATTATAAGGTATTTTCAATGATACACTGCATATTACGTTATATTATAAGGTATTTTCAATGATAAACTACTATATATTATAAGGTATTTTCAATGATACACTGCATATTACGTTATATTATGAGGTATTTTCAATGATACACTGCATATTACGTTATATTATAAGGTATTTTCAATGATACACTGCATATTACGTTATATTATGAGGTATTTTCAATGATACACTGCATATTACGTTATATTATAAGGTATGTTCAATGATAAACTACTACATATTATAAGGTATTTTCAATGATACACTGCATATTACGTTATATTATGAGGTATTTTCAATAATACACTGCATATTATGTTATATTATAAGGTATTTTCAATGATACACTGCATATTACGTTATATTATAAGGTATTTTCAATGATAAACTACTACATATTATAAGGTATTTTCAATGATGCACTGCATATTACGTTATATTATGAGGTATTTTCAATGATACACTGCATATTACGTTATATTATATGGTATTTTCAATGATACACTGCATATTACGTTATATTATAAGGTATTTTCAATGATAAACTACTGTATATTATAAGGTATTTTCAATGATAAACTACTGTATATTATAAGGTATTTTCAATGATACACTGCATATTACGTTATATCATAAGGTATTTTCAATGATAAACTACTATATATTATAAGGTATTTTCAATGATAAACTACTATATATTATAAGGTATTTTCAATGATACACTGCATATTACGTTATATTATGAGGTATTTTCAATGATACACTGCATATTACGTTATATTATAAGGTATTTTCAATGATACACTGCATATTATGTTTTATTATAAGGTATTTTCAATGATAAACTACTATATATTATAAGGAATTTTCAATGATACACTGCATATTACGTTATATTATGAGGTATTTTCAATGATACACTGCATATTACGTTATATTATAAGGTATTTTCAATGATACACTGCATATTACGTTATATTATAAGGTATTTTCAATGATAAACTACTATATATTATAAGGTATTTTCAATGATACACTGCATATTACGTTATATTATGAGGTATTTTCAATGATACACTGCATATTACGTTATATTATAAGGTATTTTCAATGATACACTGCATATTACGTTATATTATGAGGTATTTTCAATGATACACTGCATATTACGTTATATTATATGGTATTTTCAATGATACACTGTATATTACGTTATATTATGAGGTATTTTCAATGATACACTGCATATTACGTTATATTATAAGGTATTTTCAATGATAAACTGCATATTACGTTATATTATAAGGTATTTACAATGATACACTTCATATTACGTTATATTATTAGGTATTTTCAATGATACACTGCATATTACGTTATATTATGAGGTATTTTCAATGATACACTGCATATTACGTTATATTATAAGGTATTTTCAATGATACACTGCATATTACGTTATATTATAAGGTATGTTCAATGATAAACTACTACATATTATAAGGTATTTTCAATGATACACTGCATATTACGTTATATTATAAGGTATTTTCAATGATACACTGCATATTATGATATATTATGAGGTATTTTCAATGATACACTGCATATTACGTTATATTATAAGGTATTTTCGATGATACACTACAAATTACAATATATTATAAGGTATTTTCAATGATACACTGCATATTACGTTATATTATAAGGTATTTTCAATGATACACTGCATATTACGTTATATTATAAGGTATTTTCAATGATAAACTACTGTATATTATAAGGTATTTTCAATGATACACTGCATATTACGTTATATTATAAGGTATTTTCAATGATACACTGCATATTACGTTACATTATGAGGTATTTTCAATGATACACTGCATATTACGTTATATTATAAGGTATTTTCAATGATACACTGCATATTATGATATATTATGAGGTATTTTCAATGATACACTGCATATTACGTTATATTATAAGGTATTTTCAATGATACACTGCATATTACGTTATATTATGAGGTATTTTCAATGATACACTGCATATTACGTTATATTATAAGGTATTTTCAATGATACACTGCATATTATGATATATTATGAGGTATTTTCAATGATACACTGCATATTACGTTATATTATAAGGTATTTTCGATGATACACTACAAATTACAATATATTATAAGGTATTTTCAATGATAAACTACTATATATTATAAGATATTTTTAATGATACACTGCATATTACGTTATATTATGAGGTATTTTCAATGATACACTGCATATTACGTTATATTATAAGGTATTTTCGATGATACACTACAAATTACAATATATTATAAGGTATTTTCAATGATAAACTACTATATATTATAAGATATTTTTAATGATACACTGCATATTACGTTATATTATGAGGTATTTTCAATGATACACTGCATATTACGTTATATTATAAGGTATTT
Source organism: Lasioglossum lativentre (assembly GCA_916610255.1). Taxonomy (NCBI): domain Eukaryota; kingdom Metazoa; phylum Arthropoda; class Insecta; order Hymenoptera; family Halictidae; genus Lasioglossum; species Lasioglossum lativentre. The sequence continues at coordinate 131,405 of CAKAJI010000912.1, forward strand.
TCAATGATACACTGCATATTACGTTATATTATAAGGTATTTTCAATGATACACTGCATATTACGTTACATTATGAGGTATTTTCAATGATACACTGCATATTACGTTAAATTATAAGGTATTTTCAATGATACACTGCATATTATGATATATTATGAGGTATTTTCAATGATACACTGCATATTATGTTATATTATAAGGTATTATCAATGATACACTGCATATTACGTTATATTATAAGGTATTTTCAATGATAAACTACTATATATTATAAGGTACTTTCAATGATACACTACAAATTACGATATATTATAAGGTATTTTCAATGATAAACTACTGTATATTATAAGGTATTTTCAATGATACACTGCATATTACGTTATATCATAAGGTATTTTCAATGATAAACTACTATATATTATAAGGTATTTTCAATGATAAACTGCATATTACGTTATATTATAAGGTATTTACAATGATACACTTCATATTACGTTATATTATTAGGTATTTTCAATGATACACTGCATATTACGTTATATTATGAGGTATTTTCAATGATACACTGCATATTACGTTATATTATAAGGTATTTTCAATGATACACTGCATATTACGTTATATTATAAGGTATGTTCAATGATAAACTACTACATATTATAAGGTATTTTCAATGATACACTGCATATTACGTTATATTATGAGGTATTTTCAATGATACACTGCATATTATGTTATATTATAAGGTATTTTCAATGATACACTGCATATTACGTTATATTATAAGGTATTTTCAATGATAAACTACTATATATTATAAGGTATTTTCAATGATGCACTGCATATTACGTTATATTATGAGGTATTTTCAATGATACACTGCATATTACGTTATATTATAAGGTATTTTCAATGATACACTGCATATTACGTTATATTATAAGGTATTTTCAATGATAAACTACTGTATATTATAAGGTATTTTCAATGATAAACTACTGTATATTATAAGGTATTTTCAATGATACACTGCATATTACGTTATATCATAAGGTATTTTCAATGATAAACTACTATATATTATAAGGTATTTTCAATGTTAAACTACTATATATTATAAGGTATTTTCAATGATACACTGCATATTACGTTATATTATGAGGTATTTTCAATGATACACTGCATATTACGTTATATTATAAGGTATTTTCAATGATACACTGCATATTATGTTTTATTATAAGGTATTTTCAATGATAAACTACTATATATTATAAGGAATTTTCAATGATACACTGCATATTACGTTATATTATGAGGTATTTTCAATGATACACTGCATATTACGTTATATTATAAGGTATTTTCAATGATACACTGCATATTACGTAATATTATAAGGTATTTTCAATGATACACTGCATATTACGTTATATTATGAGGTATTTTCAATGATACACTGCATATTACGTTATATTATAAGGTATTTTCAATGATAAACTACTATATATTATAAGGTATTTTCAATGATACACTGCATATTACGTTATATTATAAGGTATTTACAATGATACACTGCATTTTACGTTATATTATTAGGTATTTTCAATGATACACTGCATATTACGTTATATTATGAGGTATTTTCAATGATACACTGCATATTACGTTATATTATGAGGTATTTTCAATGATACACTGCATATTACGTTATATTATAAGGTATTTTCAATGATACACTGCATATTACGTTATATTATAAGGTATGTTCAATGATGAACTACTACATATTATAAGGTATTTTCAATGATACACTGCATATTACGTTATATTATGAGGTATTTTCAATGATACACTGCATATTATGTTATATTATAAGGTATTATCAATGATACACTGCATATTACGTTATATTATAAGGTATTTTCAATGATAAACTACTATATATTATAAGGTACTTTCAATGATACACTACAAATTACGATATATTATAAGGTATTTTCAATGATAAACTACTGTATATTATAAGGTATTTTCAATGATACACTGCATATTACGTTATATCATAAGGTATTTTCAATGATAAACTACTATATATTATAAGGTATTTTCAATGATAAACTGCATATTACGTTATATTATAAGGTATTTACAATGATACACTTCATATTACGTTATATTATTAGGTATTTTCAATGATACACTGCATATTACGTTATATTATGAGGTATTTTCAATGATACACTGCATATTACGTTATATTATAAGGTATTTTCAATGATACACTGCATATTACGTTATATTATAAGGTATGTTCAATGATAAACTACTACATATTATAAGGTATTTTCTATGATACACTGCATATTACGTTATATTATGAGGTATTTTCAATGATACACTGCATATTATGTTATATTATAAGGTATTTTCAATGATACACTGCATATTACGTTATATTATAAGGTATTTTCAATGATAAACTACTATATATTATAAGGTATTTTCAATGATGCACTGCATATTACGTTATATTATGAGGTATTTTCAATGATACACTGCATATTACGTTATATTATATGGTATTTTCAATGATACACTGCATATTACGTTATATTATAAGGTATTTTCAATGATAAACTACTGTATATTATAAGGTATTTTCAATGATAAACTACTATATATTATAAGGTATTTTCAATGATACACTGCATATTACGTTATATCATAAGGTATTTTCAATGATAAACTACTATATATTATAAGGTATTTTCAATGATAAACTACTATATATTATAAGGTATTTTCAATGATACACTGCATATTACGTTATATTATGAGGTATTTTCAATGATACACTGCATATTACGTTATATTATGAGGTATTTTCAATCATACACTGCATATTACGTTATATTATAAGGTATTTTCAATGATACACTGCATATTACGTTATATTATAAGGTATTTTCAATGATAAACTACTATATATTATAAGGTATTTTCAATGATACACTGCATATTACGTTATATTATGAGGTATTTTCAATGATACACTGCATATTACGTTATATTATAAGGTATTTTCAATGATACACTGCATATTACGTTATATTATGAGGTATTTTCAATGATACACTGCATATTACGTTATATTATAAGGTATGTTCAATGATAAACTACTACATATTATAAGGTATTTTCAATGATACACTGCATATTACGTTATATTATGAGGTATTTTCAATAATACACTGCATATTATGTTATATTATAAGGTATTTTCAATGATACACTGCATATTACGTTATATTATAAGGTATTTTCAATGATAAACTACTACATATTATAAGGTATTTTCAATGATGCACTGCATATTACGTTATATTATGAGGTATTTTCAATGATACACTGCATATTACGTTATATTATAAGGTATTTTCAATGATACACTGCATATTACGTTATATTATAAGGTATTTTCAATGATAAACTACTGTATATTATAAGGTATTTTCAATGATAAACTACTGTATATTATAAGGTATTTTCAATGATACACTGCATATTACGTTATATCATAAGGTATTTTCAATGATAAACTACTATATATTATAAGGTATTTTCAATGATAAACTACTATATATTATAAGGTATTTTCAATGATACACTGCATATTACGTTATATTATGAGGTATTTTCAATGATACACTGCATATTACGTTATATTATAAGGTATTTTCAATGATACACTGCATATTATGTTTTATTATAAGGTATTTTCAATGATAAACTACTATATATTATAAGGAATTTTCAATGATACACTGCATATTACGTTATATTATGAGGTATTTTCAATGATACACTGCATATTACGTTATATTATAAGGTATTTTCAATGATACACTGCATATTACGTTATATTATAAGGTATTTACAATGATACACTTCATATTACGTTATATTATTAGGTATTTTCAATGATACACTGCATATTACGTTATATTATGAGGTATTTTCAATGATACACTGCATATTACGTTATATTATAAGGTATTTTCAATGATACACTGCATATTACGTTATATTATAAGGTATGTTCAATGATAAACTACTACATATTATAAGGTATTTTCAATGATACACTGCATATTACGTTATATTATAAGGTATTTTCAATGATACACTGCATATTATGATATATTATGAGGTATTTTCAATGATACACTGCATATTACGTTATATTATAAGGTATTTTCGATGATACACTACAAATTACAATATATTATAAGGTATTTTCAATGATACACTGCATATTACGTTATATTATAAGGTATTTTCAATGATACACTGCATATTACGTTATATTATAAGGTATTTTCAATGATAAACTACTGTATATTATAAGGTATTTTCAATGATACACTGCATATTACGTTATATTATAAGGTATTTTCAATGATACACTGCATATTACGTTACATTATGAGGTATTTTCAATGATACACTGCATATTACGTTATATTATAAGGTATTTTCAATGATACACTGCATATTATGATATATTATGAGGTATTTTCAATGATACACTGCATATTACGTTATATTATAAGGTATTTTCAATGATACACTGCATATTACGTTACATTATGAGGTATTTTCAATGATACACTGCATATTACGTTATATTATAAGGTATTTTCAATGATACACTGCATATTATGATATATTATGAGGTATTTTCAATGATACACTGCATATTACGTTATATTATAAGGTATTTTCGATGATACACTACAAATTACAATATATTATAAGGTATTTTCAATGATAAACTACTATATATTATAAGATATTTTTAATGATACACTGCATATTACGTTATATTATGAGGTATTTTCAATGATACACTGCATATTACGTTATATTATAAGGTATTTTCGATGATACACTACAAATTACAATATATTATAAGGTATTTTCAATGATAAACTACTATATATTATAAGATATTTTTAATGATACACTGCATATTACGTTATATTATGAGGTATTTTCAATGATACACTGCATATTACGTTATATTATAAGGTATTTTCAATGATACACTGCATATTACGTTATATTATAAGGTATTTTCAATGATACACTGCATATTACGTTACATTATGAGGTATTTTCAATGATACACTGCATATTACGTTAAATTATAAGGTATTTTCAATGATACACTGCATATTATGATATATTATGAGGTATTTTCAATGATACACTGCATATTACGTTATATTATAAGGTATTTTCGATGATACACAGCATATTACGTTATATTATAAGGTATTTTCAATGATAAACTACTATATATTATAAGGTATTTTCAATGATGCACTGCATATTACGTTATATTATGAGGTATTTTCAATGATACACTGCATATTACGTTATATTATATGGTATTTTCAATGATACACTGCATACTACGTTATATTATAAGGTATTTTCAATGATAAACTACTGTATATTATAAGGTATTTTCAATGATAAACTACTGTATATTATAAGCTATTTTCAATGATACACTGCATATTACGTTATATCATAAGGTATTTTCAATGATAAACTACTATATATTATAAGGTATTTTCAATGATACACTGCATATTACGTTATATTATGAGGTATTTTCAATGATACACTGCATATTACGTTATATTATAAGGTATTTTCAATGATACACTGCATATTATGTTTTATTATAAGGTATTTTCAATGATAAACTACTATATATTATAAGGAATTTTCAATGATACACTGCATATTACGTTATATTATGAGGTATTTTCAATGATACACTGCATATTATGATATATTATGAGGTATTTTCAATGATACACTGCATATTATGTTATATTATAAGGTATTTTCAATGATAAACTACTATATATTATAAGGTATTTTCAATGATACACTGCATATTACGTTATATTATGAGGTATTTTCAATGATAAACTGCATATTATGATATATTATAAGGTATTTTCAATGATACACTGTATATTACGTTATATTATGAGGTATTTTCAATGATACACTGCATATTACGTTATATTATAAGGTATTTTCAATGATACACTGCATATTACGTTATATTATAAGGTATTTACAATGATACACTTCATATTACGTTATATTATTAGGTATTTTCAATGATACACTGCATATTACGTTATATTATGAGGTATTTTCAATGATACACTGCATATTACGTTATATTATAAGGTATTTTCAATGATACACTGCATATTACGTTATATTATAAGGTATTTTCAATGATACACTGCATATTACGTTATATTATAAGGTATTTTCAATGATAAACTACTATATATTATAAGGTATTTTCAATGATACACTGCATATTACGTTATATTATGAGGTATTTTCAATGATACACTGCATATTACGTTATATTATAAGGTATTTTCAATGATACACTGCATATTACGTTACATTATAAGATATTTTCAATGATAAACTACTATATATTATAAGGTATTTTCAATGATACACTGCATATTACGTTATATTATAAGGTATTTTCAATGATACACTGCATATTACGTTATATTATAAGGTATTTTCAATGATAAACTACTATATATTATAAGGTATTTTCAATGATACACTGCATATTATGTTATATTATAAGGTATTTTCAATGATAAACTACTATATATTATAAGGTATTTTCAATGATACACTGCATATTACGTTATATTATAAGGTATTAATATGATACACTACAAATTACAATATATTATAAGGTATTTTCAATGATAAACTACTATATATTATAAGATATTTTTAATGATACACTGCATATTACGTTATATTATGAGGTATTTTCAATGATTCACTGCATATTACGTTATATTATAAGGTATTTTCAATGATACACTGCATATTACGTTATATTATAAGGTATTTTCAATGATACACTGCATATTACGTTATATTATAAGGTATTTTCAATGATAAACTACTATATATTATAAGGTATTTTCAATGATACACTGCATATTACGTTATATTATGAGGTATTTTCAATGATACACTGCATATTACGTTATATTATAAGGTATTTTCAATGATACACTGCATATTACGTTACATTATAAGATATTTTCAATGATAAACTACTATATATTATAAGGTATTTTCAATGATACACTGCATATTACGTTATATTATAAGGTATTTTCAATGATACACTGCATATTACGTTATATTATAAGGTATTTTCAATGATAAACTACTATATATTATAAGGTATTTTCAATGATACACTGCATATTATGTTATATTATAAGGTATTTTCAATGATAAACTACTATATATTATAAGGTATTTTCAATGATACACTGCATATTACGTTATATTATAAGGTATTAATATGATACACTACAAATTACAATATATTATAAGGTATTTTCAATGATAAACTACTATATATTATAAGATATTTTTAATGATACACTGCATATTACGTTATATTATGAGGTATTTTCAATGATTCACTGCATATTACGTTATATTATAAGGTATTTTCAATGATACACTGCATATTACGTTATATTATAAGGTATTTTCAATGATACACTGCATATTACGTTATATTATAAGGTATTTTCAATGATAAACTACTATATATTATAAGGTATTTTCAATGATACACTGCATATTACGTTATATTATGAGGTATTTTCAATGATACACTGCATATTACGTTATATTATAAGGTATTTTCAATGATACACTGCATATTACGTTACATTATAAGGTATTTTCAATGATAAACTACTATATATTATAAGGTATTTTCAATGATACACTGCATATTACGTTATATTATAAGGTATTTTCAATGATACACTGCATATTACGTTATATTATAAGGTATTTTCAATGATAAACTACTATATATTATAAGGTATTTTCAATGATACACTGCATATTATGTTATATTATAAGGTATTTTCAATGATAAACTACTATATATTATAAGGTATTTTCAATGATACACTGCATATTACGTTATATTATAAGGTATTTTCAATGATAAACTACCATATATTATAAGGTATTTTCAATGATACACTGCATATTACGTTATATTATAAGGTATTTTCAATGATACACTGCATATTACGTTATATTATATGGTATTTTCAATGATACACTGCATATTACGTTATATTATAAGGTACTTTCAATGATACACTACAAATTACGATATATTATAAGGTATTTTCAATGATAAACTACTGTATATTATAAGGTATTTTCAATGATACACTGCATATTACGTTATATTATAAGGTATTTTCAATGATACACTGCATATTACGTTACATTATGAGGTATTTTCAATGATACACTGCATATTACGTTATATTATAAGGTATTTTCAATGATACACTGCATATTATGATATATTATGAGATATTTTCAATGATACACTGCATATTACGTTATATTATAAGGTATTTTCGATGATACACTACAAATTACAATATATTATAAGGTATTTTCAATGATAAACTACTATATATTATAAGATATTTTTAATGATACACTGCATATTACGTTATATTATGAGGTATTTTCAATGATACACTGCATATTACGTTATATTATAAGGTATTTTCAATGATACACTGCATATTACGTTATATTATAAGGTATTTTCAATGATACACTGCATATTACGTTACATTATGAGGTATTTTCAATGATACACTGCATATTACGTTAAATTATAAGGTAATTTCAATGATACACTGCATATTATGATATATTATGAGGTATTTTCAATGATACACTGCATATTACGTTATATTATGAGGTATTTTCAATGATACACTGCATATTACGTTATATTATAAGGTATTTTCAATGATACACTGCATATTACGTTACATTATAAGGTATTTTCAATGATAAACTACTATATATTATAAGGTATTTTCAATGATACACTGCATATTACGTTATATTATAAGGTATTTTCGATGATACACTACAAATTACAATATATTATAAGGTATTTTCAATGATAAACTACTATATATTATAAGATATTTTCAATGATACACTGCATATTACGTTATATTATGAGGTATTTTCAATGATTCACTGCATATTACGTTATATTATAAGGTATTTTCAATGATACACTGCATATTACGTTATATTATAAGGTATTTTCAATGATACACTGCATATTACGTTATATTATAAGGTATTTTCAATGATAAACTACTATATATTATAAGGTATTTTCAATGATACACTGCATATTACGTTATATTATGAGGTATTTTCAATGATACACTGCATATTACGTTATATTATAAGGTATTTTCAATGATACACTGCATATTACGTTACATTATAAGGTATTTTCAATGATAAACTACTATATATTATAAGGTATTTTCAATGATACACTGCATATTACGTTATATTATAAGGTATTTTCAATGATACACTGCATATTACGTTATATTATAAGGTATTTTCAATGATAAACTACTATATATTATAAGGTATTTTCAATGATACACTGCATATTACGTTATATTATAAGGTATTTTCAATGATAAACTACTATATATTATAAGGTATTTTCAATGATACACTGCATATTATGATATATTATGAGGTATTTTCAATGATACACTGCATATTACGTTATATTATAAGGTATTTTCGATGATACACTACAAATTACAATATATTATAAGGTATTTTCAATGATAAACTACTATATATTATAAGATATTTTCAATGATACACTGCATATTACGTTATATTATGAGGTATTTTCAATGATTCACTGCATATTACGTTATATTATAAGGTATTTTCAATGATACACTGCATATTACGTTATATTATAAGGTATTTTCAATGATACACTGCATATTACGTTATATTATAAGGTATTTTCAATGATAAACTACTATATATTATAAGGTATTTTCAATGATACACTGCATATTACGTTATATTATAAGGTATTTTCAATGATACACTGCATATTACGTTATATTATAAGGTATTTTCAATGATACACTGCATATTACGTTACATTATAAGGTATTTTCAATGATAAACTACTATATATTATAAGGTATTTTCAATGATACACTGCATATTACGTTATATTATAAGGTATTTTCAATGATACACTGCATATTACGTTATATTATAAGGTATTTTCAATGATAAACTACTATATATTATAAGGTATTTTCAATGATACACTGCATATTATGTTATATTATAAGGTATTTTCAATGATAAACTACTATATATTATAAGGTATTTTCAATGATACACTGCATATTACGTTATATTATAAGGTATTTTCAATGATAAACTACCATATATTATAAGGTATTTTCAATGATACACTGCATATTACGTTATATTATGAGGTATTTTCAATGATACACTGCATATTACGTTATATTATATGGTATTTTCAATGATACACTGCATATTACGTTATATTATAAGGTACTTTCAATGATACACTACAAATTACGATATATTATAAGGTATTTTCAATGATAAACTACTGTATATTATAAGGTATTTTCAATGATACACTGCATATTACGTTATATTATAAGGTATTTTCAATGATACACTGCATATTACGTTACATTATGAGGTATTTTCAATGATACACTGCATATTACGTTATATTATAAGGTATTTTCAATGATACACTGCATATTATGATATATTATGAGATATTTTCAATGATACACTGCATATTACGTTATATTATAAGGTATTTTCGATGATACACTACAAATTACAATATATTATAAGGTATTTTCAATGATAAACTACTATATATTATAAGATATTTTTAATGATACACTGCATATTACGTTATATTATGAGGTATTTTCAATGATACACTGCATATTACGTTATATTATAAGGTATTTTCAATGATACACTGCATATTACGTTATATTATAAGGTATTTTCAATGATACACTGCATATTACGTTACATTATGAGGTATTTTCAATGATACACTGCATATTACGTTAAATTATAAGGTAATTTCAATGATACACTGCATATTATGATATATTATGAGGTATTTTCAATGATACACTGCATATTACGTTATATTATAAGGTATTTTCAATGATACACTGCATATTACGTTATATTATAAGGTATTTTCAATGATACACTGCATATTACGTTACATTATAAGGTATTTTCAATGATAAACTACTATATATTATAAGGTATTTTCAATGATACACTGCATATTACGTTATATTATAAGGTATTTTCGATGATACACTACAAATTACAATATATTATAAGGTATTTTCAATGATAAACTACTATATATTATAAGATATTTTCAATGATACACTGCATATTACGTTATATTATGAGGTATTTTCAATGATTCACTGCATATTACGTTATATTATAAGGTATTTTCAATGATACACTGCATATTACGTTATATTATAAGGTATTTTCAATGATACACTGCATATTACGTTATATTATAAGGTATTTTCAATGATAAACTACTATATATTATAAGGTATTTTCAATGATACACTGCATATTACGTTATATTATAAGGTATTTTCAATGATACACTGCATATTACGTTATATTATAAGGTATTTTCAATGATACACTGCATATTACGTTACATTATAAGGTATTTTCAATGATAAACTACTATATATTATAAGGTATTTTCAATGATACACTGCATATTACGTTATATTATAAGGTATTTTCAATGATACACTGCATATTACGTTATATTATAAGGTATTTTCAATGATAAACTACTATATATTATAAGGTATTTTCAATGATACACTGCATATTATGTTATATTATAAGGTATTTTCAATGATAAACTACTATATATTATAAGGTATTTTCAATGATACACTGCATATTATGATATATTATGAGGTATTTTCAATGATACACTGCATATTACGTTATATTATAAGGTATTTTCGATGATACACTACAAATTACGATATATTATAAGGTATTTTCAATGATAAACTACTATATATTATAAGATATTTTTAATGATACACTGCATATTACGTTATATTATGAGGTATTTTCAATGATTCACTGCATATTACGTTATATTATAAGGTATTTTCAATGATACACTGCATATTACGTTATATTATAAGGTATTTTCAATGATACACTGCATATTACGTTATATTATAAGGTATTTTCAATGATAAACTACTATATATTATAAGGTATTTTCAATGATACACTGCATATTACGTTATATTATGAGGTATTTTCAATGATACACTGCATATTACGTTATATTATAAGGTATTTTCAATGATACACTGCATATTACGTTACATTATAAGGTATTTTCAATGATAAACTACTATATATTATAAGGTATTTTCAATGATACACTGCATATTACGTTATATTATAAGGTATTTTCAATGATACACTGCATATTACGTTATATTATAAGGTATTTTCAATGATAAACTACTATATATTATAAGGTATTTTCAATGATACACTGCATATTATGTTATATTATAAGGTATTTTCAATGATAAACTACTATATATTATAAGGTATTTTCAATGATACACTGCATATTACGTTATATTATAAGGTATTTTCGATGATACACTACAAATTACAATATATTATAAGGTATTTTCAATGATAAACTACTATATATTATAAGATATTTTTAATGATACACTGCATATTACGTTATATTATGAGGTATTTTCAATGATTCACTGCATATTACGTTATATTATAAGGTATTTTCAATGATACACTGCATATTACGTTATATTATAAGGTATTTTCAATGATACACTGCATATTACGTTATATTATAAGGTATTTTCAATGATAAACTACTATATATTATAAGGTATTTTCAATGATACACTGCATATTACGTTATATTATAAGGTATTTTCAATGATACACTGCATATTACGTTATATTATAAGGTATTTTCAATGATACACTGCATATTACGTTACATTATAAGGTATTTTCAATGATAAACTACTATATATTATAAGGTATTTTCAATGATACACTGCATATTACGTTATATTATAAGGTATTTTCAATGATACACTGCATATTACGTTATATTATAAGGTATTTTCAATGATAAACTACTATATATTATAAGGTATTTTCAATGATACACTGCATATTATGTTATATTATAAGGTATTTTCAATGATAAACTACTATATATTATAAGGTATTTTCAATGATACACTGCATATTACGTTATATTATAAGGTATTTTCAATGATAAACTACCATATATTATAAGGTATTTTCAATGATACACTGCATATTACGTTATATTATAAGGTATTTTCAATGATACACTGCATATTACGTTATATTATATGGTATTTTCAATGATACACTGCATATTACGTTATATTATAAGGTACTTTCAATGATACACTACAAATTACGATATATTATAAGGTATTTTCAATGATAAACTACTGTATATTATAAGGTATTTTCAATGATACACTGCATATTACGTTATATTATAAGGTATTTTCAATGATACACTGCATATTACGTTACATTATGAGGTATTTTCAATGATACACTGCATATTACGTTATATTATAAGGTATTTTCAATGATACACTGCATATTATGATATATTATGAGATATTTTCAATGATACACTGCATATTACGTTATATTATAAGGTATTTTCGATGATACACTACAAATTACAATATATTATAAGGTATTTTCAATGATAAACTACTATATATTATAAGATATTTTTAATGATACACTGCATATTACGTTATATTATGAGGTATTTTCAATGATACACTGCATATTACGTTATATTATAAGGTATTTTCAATGATACACTGCATATTACGTTATATTATAAGGTATTTTCAACGATACACTGCATATTACGTTACATTATGAGGTATTTTCAATGATACACTGCATATTACGTTAAATTATAAGGTATTTTCAATGATACACTGCATATTATGATATATTATGAGGTATTTTCAATGATACACTGCATATTACGTTATATTATGAGGTATTTTCAATGATACACTGCATATTACGTTATATTATAAGGTATTTTCAATGATACACTGCATATTACGTTACATTATAAGGTATTTTCAATGATAAACTACTATATATTATAAGGTATTTTCAATGATACACTGCATATTACGTTATATTATAAGGTATTTTCGATGATACACTACAAATTACAATATATTATAAGGTATTTTCAATGATAAACTACTATATATTATAAGGTATTTTCAATGATACACTGCATATTACGTTATATTATGAGGTATTTTCAATGATTCACTGCATATTACGTTATATTATAAGGTATTTTCAATGATACACTGCATATTACGTTATATTATAAGGTATTTTCAATGATACACTGCATATTACGTTATATTATAAGGTATTTTCAATGATAAACTACTATATATTATAAGGTATTTTCAATGATACACTGCATATTACGTTATATTATGAGGTATTTTCAATGATACACTGCATATTACGTTATATTATAAGGTATTTTCAATGATACACTGCATATTACGTTACATTATAAGGTATTTTCAATGATAAACTACTATATATTATAAGGTATTTTCAATGATACACTGCATATTACGTTATATTATAAGGTATTTTCAATGATACACTGCATATTACGTTATATTATAAGGTATTTTCAATGATAAACTACTATATATTATAAGGTATTTTCAATGATACACTGCATATTATGTTATATTATAAGGTATTTTCAATGATAAACTACTATATATTATAAGGTATTTTCAATGATACACTGCATATTACGTTATATTATAAGGTATTTTCAATGATAAACTACCATATATTATAAGGTATTTTCAATGATACACTGCATATTACGTTATATTATGAGGTATTTTCAATGATACACTGCATATTACGTTATATTATATGGTATTTTCAATGATACACTGCATATTACGTTATATTATAAGGTACTTTCAATGATACACTACAAATTACGATATATTATAAGGTATTTTCAATGATAAACTACTGTATATTATAAGGTATTTTCAATGATACACTGCATATTACGTTATATTATAAGGTATTTTCAATGATACACTGCATATTACGTTACATTATGAGGTATTTTCAATGATACACTGCATATTACGTTATATTATAAGGTATTTTCAATGATACACTGCATATTATGATATATTATGAGATATTTTCAATGATACACTGCATATTACGTTATATTATAAGGTATTTTCGATGATACACTACAAATTACAATATATTATAAGGTATTTTCAATGATAAACTACTATATATTATAAGATATTTTTAATGATACACTGCATATTACGTTATATTATGAGGTATTTTCAATGATACACTGCATATTACGTTATATTATAAGGTATTTTCAATGATACACTGCATATTACGTTATATTATAAGGTATTTTCAATGATACACTGCATATTACGTTACATTATGAGGTATTTTCAATGATACACTGCATATTACGTTAAATTATAAGGTATTTTCAATGATACACTGCATATTACGATATATTATGAGGTATTTTCAATG
The DNA here is from genome assembly GCA_916610255.1 of Lasioglossum lativentre. Taxonomy (NCBI): domain Eukaryota; kingdom Metazoa; phylum Arthropoda; class Insecta; order Hymenoptera; family Halictidae; genus Lasioglossum; species Lasioglossum lativentre. The sequence goes on from CAKAJI010000912.1 coordinate 147,205, forward strand.
ATACACTGCATATTACGTTATATTATAAGGTATTTTCGATGATACACAGCATATTACGTTATATTATAAGGTATTTTCAATGATAAACTACTATATATTATAAGGTATTTTCAATGATGCACTGCATATTACGTTATATTATGAGGTATTTTCAATGATACACTGCATATTACGTTATATTATATGGTATTTTCAATGATACACTGCATACTACGTTATATTATAAGGTATTTTCAATGATAAACTACTGTATATTATAAGGTATTTTCAATGATAAACTACTGTATATTATAAGGTATTTTCAATGATAAACTACTGTATATTATAAGCTATTTTCAATGATACACTGCATATTACGTTATATCATAAGGTATTTTCAATGATAAACTACTATATATTATAAGGTATTTTCAATGATACACTGCATATTACGTTATATTATGAGGTATTTTCAATGATACACTGCATATTACGTTATATTATAAGGTATTTTCAATGATACACTGCATATTATGTTTTATTATAAGGTATTTTCAATGATAAACTACTATATATTATAAGGAATTTTCAATGATACACTGCATATTACGTTATATTATGAGGTATTTTCAATGATACACTGCATATTACGTTATATTATAAGGTATTTTCAATGATACACTGCATATTACGTTATATTATAAGGTATTTTCAATGATAAACTGCATATTACGTTATATTATAAGGTATTTACAATGATACACTTCATATTACGTTATATTATTAGGTATTTTCAATGATACACTGCATATTACGTTATATTATGAGGTATTTTCAATGATACACTGCATATTACGTTATATTATAAGGTATTTTCAATGATACACTGCATATTACGTTATATTATAAGGTATGTTCAATGATAAACTACTACATATTATAAGGTATTTTCAATGATACACTGCATATTACGTTATATTATGAGGTATTTTCAATGATACACTGCATATTATGTTATATTATAAGGTATTTTCAATGATACACTGCATATTACGTTATATTATGAGGTATTTTCAAAGATAAACTACTATATATTATAAGGTATTTTCAATGATGCACTGCATATTACGTTATATTATGAGGTATTTTCAATGATACACTGCATATTACGTTATATTATATGGTATTTTCAATGATACACTGCATATTACGTTATATTATAAGGTACTTTCAATGATACACTACAAATTACGATATATTATAAGGTATTTTCAATGATAAACTACTGTATATTATAAGGTATTTTCAATGATACACTGCATATTACGTTATATTATAAGGTATTTTCAATGATACACTGCATATTACGTTATATTATAAGGTATTTTCAATGATACACTGCATATTACGTTACATTATGAGGTATTTTCAATGATACACTCCATATTACGTTATATTATAAGGTATTTTCAATGATACACTGCATATTATGATATATTATGAGGTATTTTCAATGATACACTGCATATTACGTTATATTATAAGGTATTTTCGATGATACACTACAAATTACAATATATTATAAGGTATTTTCAATGATAAACTACTATATATTATAAGATATTTTTAATGATACACTGCATATTACGTTATATTATGAGGTATTTTCAATGATACACTGCATATTACGTTATATTATAAGGTATTTTCAATGATACACTGCATATTACGTTATATTATAAGGTATTTTCTATGATACACTGCATATTAAGTTATATTATAAGGTATTTTCAATGATAAACTACTATATATTATAAGGTATTTTCAATGATACACTGCATATTACGTTATATTATGAGGTATTTTCAATGATACACTGCATATTACGTTATATTATAAGGTATTTTCAATGATACACTGCATATTACGTTACATTATAAGGTATTTTCAATGATAAACTACTATATATTATAAGGTATTTTCAATGATACACTGCATATTACGTTATATTATAAGGTATTTTCAATGATAAACTACTATATATTATAAGGTATTTTCAATGATACACTGCATATTACGTTATATTATAAGGTATTTTCAATGATAAACTACCATATATTATAAGGTATTTTCAATGATACACTGCATATTACGTTATATTATGAGGTATTTTCAATGATACACTGCATATTACGTTATATTATGAGGTATTTTCAATGATACACTGCATATTACGTTATATTATGAGGTATTTTCAATGATACACTGCATATTACGTTATATTATAAGGTATTTTCAATGATACACTGCATATTATGTTTTATTATAAGGTATTTTCAATGATAAACTACTATATATTATAAGGTATTTTCAATGATACACTGCATATTACGTTATATTATGAGGTATTTTCAATGATACACTGCATATTACGTTATATTATGAGGTATTTTCAATGATACACTGCATATTACGTTATATTATAAGGTATTTTCAATGATACACTGCATATTATGTTTTATTATAAGGTATTTTCAATGATAAACTACTATATATTATAAGGAATTTTCAATGATACACTGCATATTACGTTATATTATGAGGTATTTTCAATGATACACTGCATATTACGTTATATTATAAGGAATTTTCAATGATACACTGCATATTACGTTATATTATGAGGTATTTTCAATGATACACTGCACATTACGTTATATTATATGGTATTTTCAATGATACACTGCATACTACGTTATATTATAAGGTATTTTCAATGATAAACTACTGTATATTATAAGGTATTTTCAATGATAAACTACTGTATATTATAAGCTATTTTCAATGATACACTGCATATTACGTTATATCATAAGGTATTTTCAATGATAAACTACTATATATTATAAGGTATTTTCAATGATACACTGCATATTACGTTATATTATGAGGTATTTTCAATGATACACTGCATATTACGTTATATTATAAGGTATTTTCAATGATAAACTGCATATTACGTTATATTATAAGGTATTTACAATGATACACTTCATATTACGTTATATTATTAGGTATTTTCAATGATACACTGCATATTACGTTATATTATGAGGTATTTTCAATGATACACTGCATATTACGTTATATTATAAGGTATTTTCAATGATACACTGCATATTACGTTATATTATAAGGTATGTTCAATGATAAACTACTACATATTATAAGGTATTTTCAATGATACACTGCATATTACGTTATATTATGAGGTATTTTCAATGATACACTGCATATTATGTTATATTATAAGGTATTTTCAATGATACACTGCATATTACGTTATATTATAAGGTATTTTCAATGATAAACTACTATATATTATAAGGTATTTTCAATGATGCACTGCATATTACGTTATATTATGAGGTATTTTCAATGATACACTGCATATTACGTTATATTATATGGTATTTTCAATGATACACTGCATATTACGTTATATTATAAGGTACTTTCAATGATACACTACAAATTACGATATATTATAAGGTATTTTCAATGATAAACTACTGTATATTATAAGGTATTTTCAATGATACACTGCATATTACGTTATATTATAAGGTATTTTCAATGATACACTGCATATTACGTTATATTATAAGGTATTTTCAATGATACACTGCATATTACGTTACATTATGAGGTATTTTCAATGATACACTGCATATTACGTTATATTATAAGGTATTTTCAATGATACACTGCATATTATGATATATTATGAGGTATTTTCAATGATACACTGCATATTACGTTATATTATAAGGTATTTTCGATGATACACTACAAATTACAATATATTATAAGGTATTTTCAATGATAAACTACTATATATTATAAGATATTTTTAATGATACACTGCATATTACGTTATATTATGAGGTATTTTCAATGATACACTGCATATTACGTTATATTATAAGGTATTTTCAATGATACACTGCATATTACGTTATATTATAAGGTATTTTCAATGATACACTGCATATTACGTTATATTATAAGGTATTTTCAATGATAAACTACTATATATTATAAGGTATTTTCAATGATACACTGCATATTACGTTATATTATGAGGTATTTTCAATGATACACTGCATATTACGTTATATTATAAGGTATTTTCAATGATACACTGCATATTACGTTACATTATAAGGTATTTTCAATGATAAACTACTATATATTATAAGGTATTTTCAATGATACACTGCATATTACGTTATATTATAAGGTATTTTCAATGATACACTGCATATTACGTTATATTATAAGGTATTTTCAATGATAAACTACTATATATTATAAGGTATTTTCAATGATACACTGCATATTATGTTATATTATAAGGTATTTTCAATGATAAACTACTATATATTATAAGGTATTTTCAATGATACACTGCATATTACGTTATATTATAAGGTATTTTCAATGATAAACTACCATATATTATAAGGTATTTTCAATGATACACTGCATATTACGTTATATTATGAGGTATTTTCAATGATACACTGCATATTACGTTATATTATGAGGTATTTTCAATGATACACTGCATATTACGTTATATTATGAGGTATTTTCAATGATACACTGCATATTACGTTATATTATAAGGTATTTTCAATGATACACTGCATATTATGTTTTATTATAAGGTATTTTCAATGATAAACTACTATATATTATAAGGTATTTTCACTGATACACTGCATATTACGTTATATTATGAGGTATTTTCAATGATACACTGCATATTACGTTATATTATAAGGTATTTTCAATGATACACTGCATATTACGTTATATTATAAGGTATTTTCAATGATAAACTACTATATATTATAAGGTATTTTCAATGATACACTGCATATTACGTTATATTATGAGGTATTTTCAATGATACACTGCATATTACGTTATATTATAAGGTATTTTCAATGATACACTGCATATTACGTTATATTATAAGGTATTTTCAATGATACACTGCATATTACGTTATATTATAAGGTATTTTCAATGATAAACTACTGTATATTATAAGGTATTTTCAATGATACACTGCATATTACGTTATATTATAAGGTATTTTCAATGATACACTGCATATTACGTTATATTATAAGGTATTTTCAATGATACACTGCATATTACGTTACATTATGAGGTATTTTCAATGATACACTGCATATTACGTTATATTATAAGGTATTTTCAATGATACACTGCATATTATGATATATTATGAGGTATTTTCAATGATACACTGCATATTACGTTATATTATAAGGTATTTTCAATGATACACTGCATATTACGTTATATTATGAGGTATTTTCAATGATACACTGCATATTACGTTATATTATGAGGTATTTTCAATGATACACTGCATATTACGTTATATTATAAGGTATTTTCAATGATAAACTACTATATATTATAAGGTATTTTCAATGATACACTGCATATTATGTTATATTATAAGGTATTTCCAATGATAAACTACTATATATTATAAGGTATTTTCAATGATACACTGCATATTACGTTATATTATAAGGTATTTTCAATGATAAACTACCATATATTATAAGGTATTTTCAATGATACACTGCATATTACGTTATATTATGAGGTATTTTCAATGATACACTGCATATTACGTTATATTATGAGGTATTTTCAATGATACACTGCATATTACGTTATATTATGAGGTATTTTCAATGATACACTGCATATTACGTTATATTATAAGGTATTTTCAATGATACACTGCATATTATGTTTTATTATAAGGTATTTTCAATGATAAACTACTATATATTATAAGGTATTTTCAATGATACACTGCATATTACGTTATATTATGAGGTATTTTCAATGATACACTGCATATTACGTTATATTATAAGGTATTTTCAATGATACACTGCATATTACGTTATATTATAAGGTATTTTCAATGATAAACTACTATATATTATAAGGTATTTTCAATGATACACTGCATATTACGTTATATTATGAGGTATTTTCAATGATACACTGCATATTACGTTATATTATAAGGTATTTTCAATGATACACTGCATATTACGTTATATTATGAGGTATTTTCAATGATACACTGCATATTACGTTATATTATAAGGTATTTTCAATGATACACTGTATATTACGTTATATTATGAGGTATTTTCAATGATACACTGCATATTACGTTATATTATGAGGTATTTTCAATGATACACTGCATATTACGTTATATTATATGGTATTTTCAATGATACACTGCATATTACGTTATATTATAAGGTATGTTCAATGATAAACTACTACATATTATAAGGTATTTTCAATGATACACTGCATATTACGTTATATTATGAGGTATTTTCAATGATACACTGCATATTATGTTATATTATAAGGTATTTTCAATGATACACTGCATATTACGTTATATTATAAGGTATTTTCAATGATAAACTACTATATATTATAAGGTATTTTCAATGATGCACTGCATATTACGTTATATTATAAGGTATTTTCAATGATACACTGCATATTACGTTATATTATAAGGTATTTTCAATGATACACTGCATATTACGTAATATTATAAGGTATTTTCAATGATACACTGCATATTACGTTATATTATGAGGTATTTTCAATGATACACTGCATATTACGTTATATTATAAGGTATTTTCAATGATAAACTACTATATATTATAAGGTATTTTCAATGATACACTGCATATTACGTTATATTATGAGGTATTTTCAATGATACACTGCATATTACGTTATATTATAAGGTATTTTCAATGATACACTGCATATTATGTTTTATTATAAGGTATTTTCAATGATAAACTACTATATATTATAAGGTATTTTCAATGATACACTGCATATTACGTTATATTATGAGGTATTTTCAATGATACACTGCATATTACGTTATATTATAAGGTATTTTCAATGATACACTGCATATTACGTTATATTATAAGGTATTTTCAATGATAAACTACTATATATTATAAGGTATTTTCAATGATACACTGCATATTACGTTATATTATGAGGTATTTTCAATGATACACTGCATATTACGTTATATTATAAGGTATTTTCAATGATACACTGCATATTACGTTATATTATGAGGTATTTTCAATGATACACTGCATATTACGTTATATTATAAGGTATTTTCAATGATACACTGTATATTACGTTATATTATGAGGTATTTTCAATGATACACTGCATATTACGTTATATTATAAGGTATTTTCAATGATAAACTGCATATTACGTTATATTATAAGGTATTTACAATGATACACTTCATATTACGTTATATTATTAGGTATTTTCAATGATACACTGCATATTACGTTATATTATGAGGTATTTTCAATGATACACTGCATATTACGTTATATTATAAGGTATTTTCAATGATACACTGCATATTACGTTATATTATAAGGTATGTTCAATGATAAACTACTACATATAATAAGGTATTTTCAATGATACACTGCATATTACGTTATATTATGAGGTATTTTCAATGATACACTGCATATTATGTTATATTATAAGGTATTTTCAATGATACACTGCATATTACGTTATATTATAAGGTATTTTCAATGATAAACTACTATATATTATAAGGTATTTTCAATGATGCACTGCATATTACGTTATATTATGAGGTATTTTCAATGATACACTGCATATTACGTTATATTATATGGTATTTTCAATGATACACTGCATATTACGTTATATTATAAGGTACTTTCAATGATACACTACAAATTACGATATATTATAAGGTATTTTCAATGATAAACTACTGTATATTATAAGGTATTTTCAATGATACACTGCATATTACGTTATATTATAAGGTATTTTCAATGATACACTGCATATTACGTTATATTATAAGGTATTTTCAATGATAAACTACTATATATTATAAGGTATTTTCAATGATACACTGCATATTACGTTATATTATGAGGTATTTTCAATGATACACTGCATATTACGTTATATTATAAGGTATTTTCAATGATACACTGCATATTATGTTTTATTATAAGGTATTTTCAATGATAAACTACTATATATTATAAGGTATTTTCAATGATACACTGCATATTACGTTATATTATGAGGTATTTTCAATGATACACTGCATATTACGTTATATTATAAGGTATTTTCAATGATACACTGCATATTACGTTATATTATAAGGTATTTTCAATGATAAACTACTATATATTATAAGGTATTTTCAATGATACACTGCATATTACGTTATATTATGAGGTATTTTCAATGATACACTGCATATTACGTTATATTATAAGGTATTTTCAATGATACACTGCATATTACGTTATATTATGAGGTATTTTCAATGATACACTGCATATTACGTTATATTATAAGGTATTTTCAATGATACACTGTATATTACGTTATATTATGAGGTATTTTCAATGATACACTGCATATTACGTTATATTATAAGGTATTTTCAATGATAAACTGCATATTACGTTATATTATAAGGTATTTACAATGATACACTTCATATTACGTTATATTATTAGGTATTTTCAATGATACACTGCATATTACGTTATATTATGAGGTATTTTCAATGATACACTGCATATTACGTTATATTATAAGGTATTTTCAATGATACACTGCATATTACGTTATATTATAAGGTATGTTCAATGATAAACTACTACATATAATAAGGTATTTTCAATGATACACTGCATATTACGTTATATTATGAGGTATTTTCAATGATACACTGCATATTACGTTATATTATAAGGTATTTTCAATGATAAACTACTATATATTATAAGGTATTTTCAATGATACACTGCATATTACGTTATATTATGAGGTATTTTCAATGATGCACTGCATATTACGTTATATTATGAGGTATTTTCAATGATACACTGCATATTACGTTATATTATATGGTATTTTCAATGATACACTGCATATTACGTTATATTATAAGGTACTTTCAATGATACACTACAAATTACGATATATTATAAGGTATTTTCAATGATAAACTACTGTATATTATAAGGTATTTTCAATGATACACTGCATATTACGTTATATTATAAGGTATTTTCAATGATACACTGCATATTACGTTATATTATAAGGTATTTTCAATGATACACTACAAATTACGATATATTATAAGGTATTTTCAATGATAAACTACTGTATATTATAAGGTATTTTCAATGATACACTGCATATTACGTTATATTATGAGGTATTTTCAATGATACACTGCATATTATGTTATATTATAAGGTATTTTTAATGATACACTGCATATTACGTTATATTATAAGGTATTTTCAATGATAAACTACTATATATTATAAGGTATTTTCAATGATGCACTGCATATTACGTTATATTATGAGGTATTTTCAATGATACACTGCATATTACGTTATATTATATGGTATTTTCAATGATACACTGCATATTACGTTATATTATAAGGTACTTTCAATGATACACTACAAATTACGATATATTATAAGGTATTTTCAATGATAAACTACTGTATATTATAAGGTATTTTCAATGATACACTGCATATTACGTTATATTATAAGGTATTTTCAATGATACACTGCATATTACGTAATATTATAAGGTATTTTCAATGATACACTGCATATTACGTTACATTATAAGGTATTTTCAATGATAAACTACTATATATTATAAGGTATTTTCAATGATACACTGCATATTACGTTATATTATAAGGTATTTTCAATGATACACTGCATATTACGTTATATTATAAGGTATTTTCAATGATAAACTACTATATATTATAAGGTATTTTCAATGATACACTGCATATTATGTTATATTATAAGGTATTTTCAATGATAAACTACTATATATTATAAGGTATTTTCAATGATACACTGCATATTACGTTATATTATAAGGTATTTTCAATGATAAACTACCATATATTATAAGGTATTTTCAATGATACACTGCATATTACGTTATATTATGAGGTATTTTCAATGATACACTGCATATTACGTTATATTATGAGGTATTTTCAATGATACACTGCATATTACGTTATATTATGAGGTATTTTCAATGATACACTGCATATTACGTTATATTATAAGGTATTTTCAATGATAAACTACTATATATTATAAGGTATTTTCAATGATACACTGCATATTACGTTATATTATGATGTATTTTCAATGATACACTGCATATTACGTTATATTATGAGGTATTTTCAATGATACACTGCATATTACGTTATATTATAAGGTATTTTCAATGATACACTGCATATTATGTTTTATTATAAGGTATTTTCAATGATAAACTACTATATATTATAAGGTATTTTCAATGATACACTGCATATTACGTTATATTATGAGGTATTTTCAATGATACACTGCATATTACGTTATATTATAAGGTATTTTCAATGATACACTGCATATTACGTTATATTATAAGGTATTTTCAATGATAAACTACTATATATTATAAGGTATTTTCAATGATACACTGCATATTACGTTATATTATGAGGTATTTTCAATGATACACTGCATATTACGTTATATTATAAGGTATTTTCAATGATACACTGCATATTACGTTATATTATAAGGTATTTTCAATGATAAACTACTATATATTATAAGGTATTTTCAATGATACACTGCATATTACGTTATATTATGAGGTATTTTCAATGATACACTGCATATTACGTTATATTATAAGGTATTTTCAATGATACACTGCATATTACGTTATATTATGAGGTATTTTCAATGATACACTGCATATTACGTTATATTATAAGGTATTTTCAATGATACACTGTATATTACGTTATATTATGAGGTATTTTCAATGATACACTGCATATTACGTTATATTATAAGGTATTTTCAATGATAAACTGCATATTACGTTATATTATAAGGTATTTACAATGATACACTTCATATTACGTTATATTATTAGGTATTTTCAATGATACACTGCATATTACGTTATATTATGAGGTATTTTCAATGATACACTGCATATTACGTTATATTATAAGGTATTTTCAATGATACACTGCATATTACGTTATATTATAAGGTATGTTCAATGATAAACTACTACATATTATAAGGTATTTTCAATGATACACTGCATATTACGTTATATTATGAGGTATTTTCAATGATACACTGCGTATTATGTTATATTATAAGGTATTTTCAATGATACACTGCATATTACGTTATATTATAAGGTATTATCAATGATAAACTACTATATATTATAAGGTACTTTCAATGATGCACTGCATATTACGTTATATTATGAGGTATTTTCAATGATACACTGCATATTACGTTATATTATATGGTATTTTCAATGATACACTGCATATTACGTTATATTATAAGGTATGTTCAATGATAAACTACTACATATTATAAGGTATTTTCAATGATACACTGCATATTACGTTATATTATGAGGTATTTTCAATGATACACTGCATATTATGTTATATTATAAGGTATTTTCAATGATACACTGCATATTACGTTATATTATAAGGTATTTTCAATGATAAACTACTATATATTATAAGGTATTTTCAATGATGTACTGCATATTACGTTATATTATAAGGTATTTTCAATGATACACTGCATATTACGTTATATTATAAGGTATTTTCAATGATACACTGCATATTACGTAATATTATAAGGTATTTTCAATGATAAACTACTATATATTATAAGGTATTTTCAATGATACACTGCATATTACGTTATATTATGAGGTATTTTCAATGATACACTGCATATTACGTTATATTATAAGGTATTTTCAATGATACACTGCATATTATGTTTTATTATAAGGTATTTTCAATGATAAACTACTATATATTATAAGGTATTTTCAATGATACACTGCATATTACGTTATATTATGAGGTATTTTCAATGATACACTGCATATTACGTTATATTATAAGGTATTTTCAATGATACACTGCATATTACGTTATATTATAAGGTATTTTCAATGATAAACTACTATATATTATAAGGTATTTTCAATGATACACTGCATATTACGTTATATTATGAGGTATTTTCAATGATACACTGCATATTACGTTATATTATAAGGTATTTTCAATGATACACTGCATATTACGTTATATTATGAGGTATTTTCAATGATACACTGCATATTACGTTATATTATAAGGTATTTTCAATGATACACTGTATATTACGTTATATTATGAGGTATTTTCAATGATACACTGCATATTACGTTATATTATAAGGTATTTTCAATGATAAACTGCATATTACGTTATATTATAAGGTATTTACAATGATACACTTCATATTACGTTATATTATAAGGTATTTTCAATGATACACTGCATATTACGTTATATTATGAGGTATTTTCAATGATACACTGCATATTACGTTATATTATAAGGTATTTTCAATGATACACTGCATATTACGTTATATTATAAGGTATGTTCAATGATAAACTACTACATATTATAAGGTATTTTCAATGATACACTGCATATTACGTTATATTATGAGGTATTTTCAATGATACACTGCATATTATGTTATATTATAAGGTATTTTCAATGATACACTGCATATTACGTTATATTATAAGGTATTTTCAATGATAAACTACTATATATTATAAGGTATTTTCAATGATGCACTGCATATTACGTTATATTATGAGGTATTTTCAATGATACACTGCATATTACGTTATATTATATGGTATTTTCAATGATACACTGCATATTACGTTATATTATAAGGTACTTTCAATGATACACTACAAATTACGATATATTATAAGGTATTTTCAATGATAAACTACTGTATATTATAAGGTATTTTCAATGATACACTGCATATTACGTTATATTATAAGGTATTTTCAATGATACACTGCATATTACGTTATATTATAAGGTATTTTCAATGATACACTACAAATTACGATATATTATAAGGTATTTTCAATGATAAACTACTGTATATTATAAGGTATTTTCAATGATGCACTGCATATTACGTTATATTATGAGGTATTTTCAATGATACACTGCATATTACGTTATATTATATGGTATTTTCAATGATACACTGCATATTACGTTATATTATAAGGTACTTTCAATGATACACTACAAATTACGATATATTATAAGGTATTTTCAATGATAAACTACTGTATATTATAAGGTATTTTCAATGATACACTGCATATTACGTTATATTATAAGGTATTTTCAATGATACACTGCATATTACGTAATATTATAAGGTATTTTCAATGATACACTGCATATTACGTTATATGATGAGGTATTTTCAATGATACACTGCATATTACGTTATATTATAAGGTATTTTCAATGATACACTGCATATTACGTTATATTATAAGGTATTTTCAATGATAAACTACTATATATTATAAGGTATTTTCAATGATACACTGCATATTACGTTATATTATGAGGTATTTTCAATGATACACTGCATATTACGTTATTTTATAAGGTATTTTCAATGATACACTGCATATTACGTTACATTATAAGGTATTTTCAATGATAAACTACTATATATTATAAGGTATTTTCAATGATACACTGCATATTACGTTATATTATAAGGTATTTTCAATGATACACTGCATATTACGTTATATTATAAGGTATTTTCAATGATAAACTACTATATATTATAAGGTATTTTCAATGATACACTGCATATTATGTTATATTATAAGGTATTTTCAATGATAAACTACTATATATTATAAGGTATTTTCAATGATACACTGCATATTACGTTATATTATAAGGTATTTTCAATGATAAACTACCATATATTATAAGGTATTTTCAATGATACACTGCATATTACGTTATATTATGAGGTATTTTCAATGATACACTGCATATTACGTTATATTATGAGGTATTTTCAATGATACACTGCATATTACGTTATATTATGAGGTATTTTCAATGATACACTGCATATTACGTTATATTATAAGGTATTTTCAATGATAAACTACTATATATTATAAGGTATTTTCAATGATACACTGCATATTACGTTATATTATGAGGTATTTTCAATGATACACTGCATATTACGTTATATTATAAGGTATTTTCAATGATACACTGTATATTACGTTATATTATGAGGTATTTTCAATGATACACTGCATATTACGTTATATTATAAGGTATTTTCAATGATAAACTGCATATTACGTTATATTATAAGGTATTTACAATGATACACTTCATATTACGTTATATTATTAGGTATTTTCAATGATACACTGCATATTACGTTATATTATGAGGTATTTTCAATGATACACTGCATATTACGTTATATTATAAGGTATTTTCAATGATACACTGCATATTACGTTATATTATAAGGTATGTTCAATGATAAACTACTACATATTATAAGGTATTTTCAATGATACACTGCATATTACGTTATATTATGAGGTATTTTCAATGATACACTGCATATTATGTTATATTATAAGGTATTTTCAATGATACACTGCATATTACGTTATATTATAAGGTATTTTCAATGATAAACTACTATATATTATAAGGTATTTTCAATGATGCACTGCATATTACGTTATATTATGAGGTATTTTCAATGATACACTGCATATTACGTTATATTATATGGTATTTTCAATGATACACTGCATATTACGTTATATTATAAGGTACTTTCAATGATACACTACAAATTACGATATATTATAAGGTATTTTCAATGATAAACTACTGTATATTATAAGGTATTTTCAATGATACACTGCATATTACGTTATATTATAAGGTATTTTCAATGATACACTGCATATTACGTTATATTATAAGGTATTTTCAATGATACACTACAAATTACGATATATTATAAGGTATTTTCAATGATAAACTACTGTATATTATAAGGTATTTTCAATGATGCACTGCATATTACGTTATATTATGAGGTATTTTCAATGATACACTGCATATTACGTTATATTATAAGGTATTTTCAATGATACACTGCATATTACGTTATATTATAAGGTACTTTCAATGATACACTACAAATTACGATATATTATAAGGTATTTTCAATGATAAACTACTGTATATTATAAGGTATTTTCAATGATACACTGCATATTACGTTATATTATAAGGTATTTTCAATGATACACTGCATATTACGTTATACTATAAGGTATTTTCAATGATACAATGCATATTACGTTATATGATGAGGTATTTTCAATGATACACTGCATATTACGTTATATTATAAGGTATTTTCAATGATACACTGCATATTACGTTATATTATAAGGTATTTTCAATGATAAACTACTATATATTATAAGGTATTTTCAATGATACACTGCATATTACGTTATATTATAAGGTATTTTCAATGATACACTGCATATTACGTTATTTTATAAGGTATTTTCAATGATACACTGCATATTACGTTACATTATAAGGTATTTTCAATGATAAACTACTATATATTATAAGGTATTTTCAATGATACACTGCATATTACGTTATATTATAAGGTATTTTCAATGATACACTGCATATTACGTTATATTATAAGGTATTTTCAATGATAAACTACTATATATTATAAGGTATTTTCAATGATACACTGCATATTATGTTATATTATAAGGTATTTTCAATGATAAACTACTATATATTATAAGGTATTTTCAATGATACACTGCATATTACGTTATATTATAAGGTATTTTCAATGATAAACTACCATATATTATAAGGTATTTTCAATGATACACTGCATATTACGTTATATTATGAGGTATTTTCAATGATACACTGCATATTACGTTATATTATGAGGTATTTTCAATGATACACTGCATATTACGTTATATTATGAGGTATTTTCAATGATACACTGCATATTACGTTATATTATAAGGTATTTTCAATGATAAACTACTATATATTATAAGGTATTTTCAATGATACACTGCATATTACGTTATATTATGAGGTATTTTCAATGATACACTGCATATTACGTTATATTATAAGGTATTTTCAATGATACACTGCATATTATGTTATATTATAAGGTATTTTCAATGTTAAACTACTATATATTATAAGGTATTTTCAATGATACACTGCATATTACGTTATATTATGAGGTATTTTCAATGATACACTGCATATTACGTTATATTATAAGGTATTTTCAATGATACACTGCATATTACGTTATATTATAAGGTATTTTCAATGATAAACTACTATATATTATAAGGTATTTTCAATGATACACTGCATATTACGTTATATTATGAGGTATTTTCAATGATACACTGCATATTACGTTATTTTATAAGGTATTTTCAATGATACACTGCATATTACGTTACATTATAAGGTATTTTCAATGATAAACTACTATATATTATAAGGTATTTTCAATGATACACTGCATATTACGTTATATTATAAGGTATTTTCAATGATACACTGCATATTACGTTATATTATAAGGTATTTTCAATGATAAACTACTATATATTATAAGGTATTTTCAATGATACACTGCATATTATGTTATATTATAAGGTATTTTCAATGATAAACTACTATATATTATAAGGTATTTTCAATGATACACTGCATATTACGTTATATTATAAGGTATTTTCAATGATAAACTACCATATATTATAAGGTATTTTCAATGATACACTGCATATTACGTTATATTATGAGGTATTTTCAATGATACACTGCATATTACGTTATATTATGAGGTATTTTCAATGATACACTGCATATTACGTTATATTATGAGGTATTTTCAATGATACACTGCATATTACGTTATATTATAAGGTATTTTCAATGATAAACTACTATATATTATAAGGTATTTTCAATGATACACTGCATATTACGTTATATTATGAGGTATTTTCAATGATACACTGCATATTACGTTATATTATAAGGTATTTTCAATGATACACTGCATATTATGTTATATTATAAGGTATTTTCAATGTTAAACTACTATATATTATAAGGTATTTTCAATGATACACTGCATATTACGTTATATTATGAGGTATTTTCAATGATACACTGCATATTACGTTATATTATAAGGTATTTTCAATGATACACTGCATATTACGTTATATTATAAGGTATTTTCAATGATAAACTACTATATATTATAAGGTATTTTCAATGATACACTGCATATTACGTTATATTATGAGGTATTTTCAATGATACACTGCGTATTACGTTATATTATAAAGTATTTTCAATGATACACTGCATATTACGTTATATTATAAGGTATTTTCATTGATAAACTGCATATTACGTTATAGTATAAGGTATTTACAATGATACACTGCATATTACGTTATATTATTAGGTATTTTCAATGATACACTGCATATTACGTTATATTATGAGGTATTTTCAATGATACACTGCATATTACGTTATATTATAATGTATTTTCAATGATACACTGCATATTACGTTATATTATAAGGTATTTTCAATGATAAACTACTATATATTACAAGGTATTTACAATGATACACTGCATATTACTTTATATTATTAGGTATTTTCAATGATACACTGCATATTACGTTATATTATGAGGTATTTTCAATGATACACTGCATATTACGTTATATTATAAGGTATTTTCAATGATACACTGCATATTACGTTATATTATGAGGTATTTTCAATGATAAACTGCATATTACGTTATATTATAAGGTATTTACAATGATAAAATACTATATATTATAAGGTATTTTCAATGATACACTGCATATTACGTTATATTATGAGGTATTTTCAATGATACACTGCATATTACGTTATATTATATGGTATTTTCAATGATACATTGCATATTACGTTATATTATAAGGTACTTTCAATGATACACTGCATATTACGTTATATTATAAGGTATTTTCAATGATACACTGTATATTACGTTATATTATGAGGTATTTTCAATGATACACTGCATATTACGTTATATTATAAGGTATTTTCAATGATAAACTGCATATTACGTTATATTATAAGGTATTTACAATGATACACTTCATATTACGTTATATTATTAGCTATTTTCAATGATACACTGCATATTACGTTATATTATGAGGTATTTTCAATGATACACTGCATATTACGTTATATTATAAGGTATTTTCAATGATACACTGCATATTACGTTATATTATAAGGTATTTTCAATGATAAACTACTACATATTATAAGGTATTTTCAATGATACACTGCATATTACGTTATATTATGAGGTATTTTCAATGATACACTGCATATTATGTTATATTATAAGGTATTTTCAATGATACACTGCATATTACGTTATATTATAAGGTATTTTCAATGATAAACTACTATATATTATAAGGTATTTTCAATGATGCACTGCATATTACGTTATATTATGAGGTATTTTCAATGATACACTGCATATTACGTTATATTATAATGTATTTTCAATGATACACTGCATATTACGTTATATTATAAGGTATTTTCAATGATAAACTACTATATATTACAAGGTATTTTCAATGATACACTGCATATTACGTTATATTATAAGGTATTTTCAATGATACACTGCATATTACGTTATATTATAAGGTATTTTCAATGATTCACTGCATATTACATTATATTGTAAGGTATTTTCAATGATACACTGCATATTACGTTATATTATAAGGTATTTTCAATGATACACTGCATATTACGTTATATTATGAGGTATTTTCAATGATACACTGCATATTACGTTATATTATAAGGTATTTTCAATGATACACTGCATATTACGTTATATTATGAGGTATTTTCAATGATACACTGCATATTACGTTATATTATAAGGTATTTTCGATGATACACAGCATATTACGTTATATTATAAGGTATTTTCAATGATACACTACAAATTACAATATATTATAAGGTATTTTCAATGATAAACTACTATATATTATAAGATATTTTCAATGATACACTGCATATTACGTTATATTATGAGGTATTTTCAATGCTACACTGCATATTACGTTATATTATAAGGTATTTTCAATGATACACTGCATATTACGTAATATTATAAGGTATTTTCAATGATACACTGCAAATTACGTTATATTATGAGGTATTTTCAATGATATACTGCATATTACGTTATATTATAAGGTATTTTCAATGATAAACTACTATATATTATAAGGTATTTTCAATGATACACTGCATATTACGTTATATTATAAGGTATTTTCAATGATACACTGCATATTACGTAATATTATAAGGTATTTTCAATGATACACTGCATATTACGTTATATTATGAGGTATTTTCAATGATACACTGCATATTACGTTATATTATAAGGTATTTTCAATGATACACTGCATATTACGTTATATTATAAGGTATTTTCAATGATAAACTACTATATATTATAAGGTATTTTCAATGATACACTGCATATTACGTTATATTATGAGGTATTTTCAATGATACACTGCATATTACGTTATATTATAAGGTATTTTCAATGATACACTGCATATTATGTTATATTATAAGGTATTTTCAATGATAAACTACTATATATTATAAGGTATTTTCAATGATACACTGCATATTACGTTATATTATGAGGTATTTTCAATGATACACTGCATATTACGTTATATTATAAGGTATTTTCAATGATACACTGCATATTACGTTATATTATAAGGTATTTTCAATGATAAACTACTATATATCATAAGGTATTTTCAATGATACACTGCATATTACGTTATATTATGAGGTATTTTCAATGATACACTGCATATTACGTTATATTATAAAGTATTTTCAATGATACACTGCATATTACGTTATATTATAAGGTATTTTCATTGATAAACTGCATATTACGTTATATTATAAGGTATTTACAATGATACACTGCATATTACTTTATATTATTAGGTATTTTCAATGATACACTGCATATTACGTTATATTATGAGGTATTTTCAATGATACACTGCATATTACGTTATATTATAAGGTATTTTCAATGATACACTGCATATTACGTTATATTATGAGGTATTTTCAATGATAAACTGCATATTACGTTATATTATAAGGTATTTACAATGATAAACTACTATATATTATAAGGTATTTTCAATGATACACTGCATATTACGTTATATTATGAGGTATTTTCAATGATACACTGCATATTACGTTATATTATATGGTATTTTCAATGATACATTGCATATTACGTTATATTATAAGGTACTTTCAATGATACACTGCATATTACGTTATATTATGAGGTATTTTCAATGATACACTGCATATTACGTTATATTATAAGGTATTTTCAATGATACACTGCATATTACGTTATATTATGAGGTATTTTCAATGATACACTGCATATTACGTTATATTATAAGGTATTTTCAATGATACACTGTATATTACGTTATATTATGAGGTATTTTCAATGATACACTGCATATTACGTTATATTATAAGGTATTTTCAATGATAAACTGCATATTACGTTATATTATAAGGTATTTACAATGATACACTTCATATTACGTTATATTATTAGGTATTTTCAATGATACACTGCATATTACGTTATATTATGAGGTATTTTCAATGATACACTGCATATTACGTTATATTATAAGGTATTTTCAATGATACACTGCATATTACGTTATATTATAAGGTATTTTCAATGATAAACTACTACATACTATAAGGTATTTTCAATGATACACTGCATATTACGTTATATTATGAGGTATTTTCAATGATACACTGCATATTATGTTATATTATAAGGTATTTTCAATGATACACTGCATATTACGTTATATTATAAGGTATTTTCAATGATAAACTACTATATATTATAAGGTATTTTCAATGATGCACTGCATATTACGTTATATTATGAGGTATTTTCAATGATACACTGCATATTACGTTATATTATATGGTATTTTCAATGATACACTGCATATTACGTTATATTATAAGGTACTTTCAATGATACACTACAAATTACGATATATTATAAGGTATTTTCAATGATAAACTACTGTATATTATAAGGTATTTTCAATGATACACTGCATATTACGTTATATTATAAGGTATTTTCAATGATACACTGCATATTACGTTATATTATAAGGTATTTTCAATGATACACTGCATATTACGTTACATTATGAGGTATTTTCAATGATACACTGCATATTACGTTATATTATAAGGTATTTTCAATGATACACTGCATATTACGTTATATTATAAGGTATTTACAATGATACACTGCATATTACTTTATATTATTAGGTATTTTCGATGATACACAGCATATTACGTTATATTATAAGGTATTTTCAATGATAAACTACTATATATTACAAGGTATTTTCAATGATACACTGCATATTACGTTATATTATAAGGTATTTTCAATGATACACTGCATATTACGTTATATTATAAGGTATTTTCAATGATTCACTGCATATTACATTATATTGTAAGGTATTTTCAATGATACACTGCATATTACGTTATATTATAAGGTATTTTCAATGATACACTGCATATTACGTTATATTATAAGGTATTTTCAATGATAAACTACTACATATTATAAGGTATTTTCAATGATACACTGCATATTACGTTATATTATGAGGTATTTTCAATGATACACTGCATATTATGTTATATTATAAGGTATTTTCAATGATACACTGCATATTACGTTATATTATAAGGTATTTTCAATGATAAACTACTATATATTATAAGGTATTTTCAATGATGCACTGCATATTACGTTATATTATGAGGTATTTTCAATGATACACTGCATATTACGTTATATTATAATGTATTTTCAATGATACACTGCATATTACGTTATATTACAAGGTATTTTCAATGATAAACTACTATATATTATAAGGTATTTTCAATGATGCACTGCATATTACGTTATATTATGAGGTATTTTCAATGATACACTGCATATTACGTTATATTATATGGTATTTTCAATGATACACTGCATATTACGTTATATTATAAGGTACTTTCAATGATACACTACAAATTACGATATATTATAAGGTATTTTCAATGATAAACTACTGTATATTATAAGGTATTTTCAATGATACACTGCATATTACGTTATATTATAAGGTATTTTCAATGATACACTGCATATTACGTTATATTATAAGGTATTTTCAATGATACACTGCATATTACGTTACATTATGAGGTATTTTCAATGATACACTGCATATTACGTTATATTATAAGGTATTTTCAATGATACACTGCATATTACGTTATATTATAAGGTATTTACAATGATACACTGCATATTACTTTATATTATTAGGTATTTTCGATGATACACAGCATATTACGTTATATTATAAGGTATTTTCAATGATAAACTACTATATATTACAAGGTATTTTCAATGATACACTGCATATTACGTTATATTATAAGGTATTTTCAATGATACACTGCATATTACGTTATATTATAAGGTATTTTCAATGATTCACTGCATATTACATTATATTGTAAGGTATTTTCAATGATACACTGCATATTACGTTATATTATAAGGTATTTTCAATGATACACTGCATATTACGTTATATTATAAGGTATTTTCAATGATAAACTACTACATATTATAAGGTATTTTCAATGATACACTGCATATTACGTTATATTATGAGGTATTTTCAATGATACACTGCATATTATGTTATATTATAAGGTATTTTCAATGATACACTGCATATTACGTTATATTATAAGGTATTTTCAATGATAAACTACTATATATTATAAGGTATTTTCAATGATGCACTGCATATTACGTTATATTATGAGGTATTTTCAATGATACACTGCATATTACGTTATATTATAATGTATTTTCAATGATACACTGCATATTACGTTATATTATAAGGTATTTTCAATGATAAACTACTATATATTACAAGGTATTTTCAATGATACACTGCATATTACGTTATATTATAAGGTATTTTCAATGATACACTGCATATTACGTTATATTATGAGGTATTTTCAATGATACACTGCATATTACGTTATATTATAAGGTATTTTCGATGATACACAGCATATTACGTTATATTATAAGGTATTTTCAATGATACACTACAAATTACAATATATTATAAGGTATTTTCAATGATAAACTACTATATATTATAAGATATTTTCAATGATACACTGCATATTACGTTATATTATGAGGTATTTTCAATGCTACACTGCATATTACGTTATATTATAAGGTATTTTCAATGATACACTGCATATTACGTAATATTATAAGGTATTTTCAATGATACACTGCATATTACGTTATATTATGAGGTATTTTCAATGATACACTGCATATTACGTTATATTATAAGGTATTTTCAATGATAAACTACTATATATTATAAGGTATTTTCAATGATACACTGCATATTACGTTATATTATAAGGTATTTTCAATGATACACTGCATATTACGTAATATTATAAGGTATTTTCAATGATACACTGCATATTACGTTATATTATGAGGTATTTTCAATGATACACTGCATATTACGTTATATTATAAGGTATTTTCAATGATACACTGCATATTACGTTATATTATAAGGTATTTTCAATGATAAACTACTATATATTATAAGGTATTTTCAATGATACACTGCATATTACGTTATATTATGAGGTATTTTCAATGATACACTGCATATTACGTTATATTATAAGGTATTTTCAATGATACACTGCATATTATGTTATATTATAAGGTATTTTCAATGATAAACTACTATATATTATAAGGTATTTTCAATGATACACTGCATATTACGTTATATTATGAGGTATTTTCAATGATACACTGCATATTACGTTATATTATAAGGTATTTTCAATGATAAACTACTATATATCATAAGGTATTTTCAATGATAAACTACTATATATCATAAGGTATTTTCAATGATACACTGCATATTACGTTATATTATGAGGTATTTTCAATGATACACTGCATATTACGTTATATTATAAAGTATTTTCAATGATACACTGCATATTACGTTATATTATAAGGTATTTTCATTGATAAACTGCATATTACGTTATATTATAAGGTATTTACAATGATACACTGCATATTACTTTATATTATTAGGTATTTTCAATGATACACTGCATATTACGTTATATTATGAGGTATTTTCAATGATACACTGCATATTACGATATATTATAAGGTATTTTCAATGATACACTGCATATTACGTTATATTATGAGGTATTTTCAATGATAAACTGCATATTACGTTATATTATAAGGTATTTACAATGATAAACTACTATATATTATAAGGTATTTTCAATGATACACTGCATATTACGTTATATTATGAGGTATTTTCAATGATACACTGCATATTACGTTATATTATATGGTATTTTCAATGATACATTGCATATTACGTTATATTATAAGGTACTTTCAATGATACACTGCATATTACGTTATATTATGAGGTATTTTCAATGATACACTGCATATTACGTTATATTATAAGGTATTTTCAATGATACACTGCATATTACGTTATATTATGAGGTATTTTCAATGATACACTGCATATTACGTTATATTATAAGGTATTTTCAATGATACACTGTATATTACGTTATATTATGAGGTATTTTCAATGATACACTGCATATTACGTTATATTATAAGGTATTTTCAATGATAAACTGCATATTACGTTATATTATAAGGTATTTACAATGATACACTTCATATTACGTTATATTATTAGGTATTTTCAATGATACACTGCATATTACGTTATATTATGAGGTATTTTCAATGATACACTGCATATTACGTTATATTATAAGGTATTTTCAATGATACACTGCATATTACGTTATATTATAAGGTATTTTCAATGATAAACTACTACATATTATAAGGTATTTTCAATGATACACTGCATATTACGTTATATTATGAGGTATTTTCAATGATACACTGCATATTATGTTATATTATAAGGTATTTTCAATGATACACTGCATATTACGTTATATTATAAGGTATTTTCAATGATAAACTACTATATATTATAAGGTATTTTCAATGATGCACTGCATATTACGTTATATTATGAGGTATTTTCAATGATACACTGCATATTACGTTATATTATATGGTATTTTCAATGATACACTGCATATTACGTTATATTATAAGGTACTTTCAATGATACACTACAAATTACGATATATTATAAGGTATTTTCAATGATAAACTACTGTATATTATAAGGTATTTTCAATGATACACTGCATATTACGTTATATTATAAGGTATTTTCAATGATACACTGCATATTACGTTATATTATAAGGTATTTTCAATGATACACTGCATATTACGTTATATTATAAGGTATTTACAATGATACACTGCATATTACTTTATATTATTAGGTATTTTCGATGATACACAGCATATTACGTTATATTATAAGGTATTTTCAATGATACACTGCATATTACGTTATATTATAAGGTATTTTCAATGATACACTGCATATCACGTTATATTATAAGGTATTTTCAATGATAAACTACCATATATTATAAGGTATTTTCAATGATACACTGCATATTACGTTATATTATGAGGTATTTTCAATGATACACTGCATATTACGTTATATTATAAGGTATTTTCAATGATACACTGCATATTACGTAATATTATAAGGTATTTTCAATGATACACTGCATATTACGTTATATTATGAGGTATTTTCAATGATACACTGCATATTACGTTATATTATAAGGTATTTTCAATGATAAACTACTATATATTATAAGGTATTTTCAATGATAAACTACTATATATTATAAGGTATTTTCAATGATACACTGCATATTACGTTATATTATAAGGTATTTTCAATGATACACTGCATATTACGTAATATTATAAGGTATTTTCAATGATACACTGCATATTACGTTATATTATGAGGTATTTTCAATGATACACTGCATATTACGTTATATTATAAGGTATTTTCAATGATACACTGCATATTACGTTATATTATAAGGTATTTTCAATGATAAACTACTATATATTATAAGGTATTTTCAATGATACACTGCATATTACGTTATATTATGAGGTATTTTCAATGATACACTGCATATTACGTTATATTATAAGGTATTTTCAATGATACACTGCATATTATGTTATATTATAAGGTATTTTCAATGATAAACTACTATATATTATAAGGTATTTTCAATGATACACTGCATATTACGTTATATTATGAGGTATTTTCAATGATACACTGCATATTACGTTATATTATAAGGTATTTTCAATGATACACTGCATATTACGTTATATTATAAGGTATTTTCAATGATAAACTACTATATATTATAAGGTATTTTCAATGATACACTGCATATTACGTTATATTATGAGGTATTTTCAATGATACACTGCATATTACGTTATATTATAAAGTATTTTCAATGATACACTGCATATTACGTTATATTATAAGGTATTTTCATTGATAAACTGCATATTACGTTATATTATAAGGTATTTACAATGATACACTGCATATTACTTTATATTATTAGGTATTTTCAATGATACACTGCATATTACGTTATATTATGAGGTATTTTCAATGATACACTGCATATTACGTTATATTATAAGGTATTTTCAATGATACACTGCATATTACGTTATATTATGAGGTATTTTCAATGATAAACTGCATATTACGTTATATTATAAGGTATTTACAATGATAAACTACTATATATTATAAGGTATTTTCAATGATACACTGCATATTACGTTATATTATGAGGTATTTTCAATGATACACTGCATATTACGTTATATTATAAGGTATTTTCAATGATACACTGCATATTACGTTATATTATGAGGTATTTTCAATGATACACTGCATATTACGTTATATTATAAGGTATTTTCAATGATACACTGTATATTACGTTATATTATGAGGTATTTTCAATGATACACTGCATATTACGTTATATTATAAGGTATTTTCAATGATACACTGCATATTACGTTATATTATAAGGTATTTTCAATGATAAACTACTATATATTATAAGGTATTTTCAATGATGCACTGCATATTACGTTATATTATGAGGTATTTTCAATGATACACTGCATATTACGTTATATTATATGGTATTTTCAATGATACACTGCATATTACGTTATATTATAAGGTACTTTCAATGATACACTACAAATTACGATATATTATAAGGTATTTTCAATGATAAACTACTGTATATTATAAGGTATTTTCAATGATACACTGCATATTACGTTATATTATAAGGTATTTTCAATGATACACTGCATATTACGTTATATTATAAGGTATTTTCAATGATACACTGCATATTACGTTACATTATGAGGTATTTTCAATGATACACTGCATATTACGTTATATTATAAGGTATTTACAATGATACACTGCATATTACTTTATATTATTAGGTATTTTCAATGATACACTGCATATTACGTTATATTATGAGGTATTTTCAATGATACACTGCATATTACGTTATATTATAAGGTATTTTCAATGATACACTGCATATTACGTTATATTATGAGGTATTTTCAATGATAAACTGCATATTACGTTATATTATAAGGTATTTACAATGATAAACTACTATATATTATAAGGTATTTTCAATGATACACTGCATATTACGTTATATTATGAGGTATTTTCAATGATACACTGCATATTACGTTATATTATATGGTATTTTCAATGATACATTGCATATTACGTTATATTATAAGGTACTTTCAATGATACACTGCATATTACGTTATATTATGAGGTATTTTCAATGATACACTGCATATTACGTTATATTATAAGGTATTTTCAATGATACACTGCATATTACGTTATATTATGAGGTATTTTCAATGATACACTGCATATTACGTTATATTATAAGGTATTTTCAATGATACACTGTATATTACGTTATATTATGAGGTATTTTCAATGATACACTGCATATTACGTTATATTATAAGGTATTTCAATGATAAACTGCATATTACTTTATATTATAAGGTATTTTCAATGATACACTGCATATTACGTTATATTATGAGGTATTTTCAATGATAAACTGCATATTACGTTATATTATAAGGTATTTACAATGATAAACTACTATATATTATAAGGTATTTTCAATGATACACTGCATATTACGTTATATTATGAGGTATTTTCAATGATACACTGCATATTACGTTATATTATAAGGTATTTTCAATGATACACTGCATATTACGTTATATTATAAGGTATTTTCAATGATACACTGCATATTACGTTATATTATAAGGTATTTTCAATGATACACTGTATATTACGTTATATTATGAGGTATTTTCAATGATACACTGCATATTACGTTATATTATAAGGTATTTTCAATGATACACTGCATATTACGTTATATTATAAGGTATTTTCAATGATAAACTACTATATATTATAAGGTAATTTTCAATGATGCACTGCATATTACGTTATATTATGAGGTAATTTTCAATGATACACTGCATATTACGTTATATTATATGGTATGTTCAATGATACACTGCATATTACGTTATATTTTAGGTACTTTCAATGATACACTACAAATTACGATATATTATAATGTATTTTCAATGATAAACTACTATATATTATAAGGTATTTTCAATGATACACTACAAATTACGATATATTATAAGGTATTTTCAATGATACACTGCATATTACGTTATATTATAAGGTATTTTCAATGATACACTGCATATTACGTTACATTATAAGGTATTTTCAATGATACACTGCATATTACGTTATATTATAAGGTATTTACAATGATACACTGCATATACTTTATATTATTAGGTATTTTCAATGATACACTGCATATTACGTTATATTATGAGGTATTTTCATGATACACTGCATATTACGTATATTATAAGGTATTTTCAATGATACACTGCATATTACGTTATATTATGAGGTATTTTCAATGATAAACTGCATATTACGTTATATTATAAGGTATTTACAATGATATACTACTATATATTATAAGGTATTTTCAATGATACACTGCATATTACGTTATATTATGAGGTATTTTCAATGATACACTGCATATTACGTTATATTATATGGTATTTTCAATGATACATTGCATATTACGTTATATTATAAGGTACTTTCAATGATACCCTTGCATATTACGTTATATTATGAGGTATTTTCAATGATACACTGCATATTACGTTATATTATAAGGTATTTTCAATGATACACTGCATATTACGTTATATTATGAGGTATTTTCAATGATACACTGCATATTACGTTATATTAAAGGTATTTTCAATGATACTCTGTATATTACGTTATATTATGAGGTATTTTCAATGATACACTGCATTTACGTTATATTATAAGGTATTTTCAATGATAAACTGCATATTACGTTATATTATAAGGTATTTACAATGATACACTTCATATTACGTTATATTATTAGGTATTTTCAATGATACACTGCATATTACGTTATATTATGAGGTATTTTCAATGATACACTGCATATTCGTTATATTATAAGGTATTTTCAATGATTACACTGCATATTACGTTATATTATAAGGTTTTTCAATGATAAACTACTACATATTATAAGGTATTTTCAATGATACACTGCATATTACGTTATATTATGAGGTATTTTCAATGATACACTGCATATTATGTTATATTATAAGGTATTTTCAATGATACACTGCATATTACGTTATATTATAAAGTATTTTCAATGATACACTGCATATTACGTTATATTATAAGGTATTTTCAATGATACACTGCATATTACGTTATATTATAAGGTATTTACAATGATACACTGCATATTACTTTATATTATTAGGTATTTTCAATGATACACTGCATATTACGTTATATTATGAGGTATTTTCAATGATACACTGCATATTACTTTATATTATTAGGTATTTTCAATGATACACTGCATATTACGTTATATTATGAGGTATTTTCAATGATACACTGCATATTACGTTATATTATAAGTATTTTCAATGATCACTGCATATACGTTATTATGAGGTATTTTCAATGATAAACTGCATATTACGTTATATTATAAGGTATTTACAATGATAAACTACTATATAGTATAAGGTATTTTCAATGATACACTGCATATTACGTTATATTATAAGGTATTTTCAATGATAAACTGCATATTACGTGATATTATAAGGTATTTACAATGATACACTGCATATTACTTTATATTATTAGGTATTTTCGATGATACACAGCATATTACGTTATATTATAAGGTATTTTCAATGATACACTGCATATTACGTTATATTATAAGGTATTTTCAATGATACACTGCATATTACGTTATATTATAAGGTATTTCAATGATAAAACTACCATATATTATAAGGTATTTTCAATGATACACTGCATATTACGTTATATTATGAGGTATTTTCAATGATACACTGCATATTACGTTATATTATAAGGTATTTTCAATGATACACTGCATATTACGTTATATTATAAGGTATTTTCAATGATACACTGCATATTATGTTATATTATAAGGTATTTTCAATGATACACTGTATATTACGTTATATTATGAGGTATTTTCAATGATACACTGCATATTACGTTATATTATAAGGTAATTTCAATGATAAAGCTGCATATTACGTTATATTATAAGGTATTTACAATGATACACTTCATATTACGTTATATTATTAGGTATTTTCAATGATACACTGCATATTACGTTTATATTATGAGGTATTTTCAATGATACACTGCATATTACGTTATATTATAAGGTATTTTCAATGATACACTGCATATTACGTTATATTATAAGGTATTTTCAATGATAAACTACTACATATTATAAGGTATTTTCAATGATACACTGCATAATACGTTATATTATGAGGTATTTTCAATGATACACTGCATATTATGTTATATTATAAGGTATTTTCAATGATACACTGCATATTACGTTATATTATAAGGTATTTTCAATGATAAACTACTATATATTATAAGGTATTTTCAATGATGCACTGCATATTACGTTATATTATGAGGTATTTTCAATGATACACTGCATATTACGTTATATTATAAGGTATTTTCAATGATAAACTGCATATTACGTTATATTATAAGGTATTTACAATGATACACTTCATATTACGTTATATTATTAGGTATTTTCAATGATACACTGCATATTACGTTATATTATGAGGTATTTTCAATGATACACTGCATATTACGTTATATTATAAGGTATTTTCAATGATACACTGCATATTACGTTACATTATAAGGTATTTTCAATGATAAACTACTACATATTATAAGGTATTTTCAATGATACACTGCATATTACGTTATATTATGAGGTATTTTCAATGATACACTGCATATTATGTTATATTATAAGGTATTTTCAATGATACACTGCATATTACGTTATATTATAAGGTATTTTCAATGATAAACTACTATATATTATAAGGTATTTTCAATGATGCACTGCATATTACGTTATATTATGAGGTATTTTCAATGATACACTGCATATTACGTTATATTATATGGTATTTTCAATGATACACTGCATATTACGTTATATTATAAAGTATTTTCAATGATACACTGCATATTACGTTATATTATAAGGTATTTTCATTGATAAACTGCATATTACGTTATATTATAAGGTATTTACAATGATACACTGCATATTACTTTATATTATTAGGTATTTTCAATGATACACTGCATATTACGTTATATTATGAGGTATTTTCAATGATACACTGCATATTACTTTATATTATTAGGTATTTTCAATGATACACTGCATATTACGTTATATTATGAGGTATTTTCAATGATACACTGCATATTACGTTATATTATAAGGTATTTTCAATGATACACTGCATATTACGTTATATTATGAGGTATTTTCAATGATAAACTGCATATTACGTTATATTATAAGGTATTTACAATGATAAACTACTATATATTATAAGGTATTTTCAATGATACACTGCATATTACGTTATATTATGAGGTATTTTCAATGATACACTGCATATTACGTTATATTATATGGTATTTTCAATGATACATTGCATATTACGTTATATTATAAGGTACTTTCAATGATACACTGCATATTACGTTATATTATGAGGTATTTTCAATGATACACTGCATATTACGTTATATTATAAGGTATTTTCAATGATACACTGCATATTACGTTATAATATGAGGTATTTTCAATGATACACTGCATATTACGTTATATTATAAGGTATTTTCAATGATACACTGTATATTACGTTATATTATGAGGTATTTTCAATGATACACTGCATATTACGTTATATTATAAGGTATTTTCAATGATAAACTGCATATTACGTTATATTATAAGGTATTTACAATGATACACTTCATATTACGTTATATTATTAGGTATTTTCAATGATACACTGCATATTACGTTATATTATGAGGTATTTTCAATGATACACTGCATATTACGTTATATTATAAGGTATTTTCAATGATACACTGTATATTACGTTATATTATGAGGTATTTTCAATGATACACTGCATATTACGTTATATTATAAGGTATTTTCAATGATAAACTGCATATTACGTTATATTATAAGGTATTTACAATGATACACTTCATATTACGTTATATTATTAGGTATTTTCAATGATACACTGCATATTACGTTATATTATGAGGTATTTTCAATGATACACTGCATATTACGTTATATTATAAGGTATTTTCAATGATACACTGCATATTACGTTATATTATAAGGTATTTTCAATGATAAACTACTACATATTATAAGGTATTTTCAATGATACACTGCATATTACGTTATATTATGAGGTATTTTCAATGATACACTGCATATTATGTTATATTATAAGGTATTTTCAATGATACACTGCATATTACGTTATATTATAAAGTATTTTCAATGATACACTGCATATTACGTTATATTATAAGGTATTTTCATTGATAAACTGCATATTACGTTATATTATAAGGTATTTACAATGATACACTGCATATTACTTTATATTATTAGGTATTTTCAATGATACACTGCATATTACGTTATATTATGAGGTATTTTCAATGATACACTGCATATTACGTTATATTATAAGGTATTTTCAATGATACACTGTATATTACGTTATATTATGAGGTATTTTCAATGATACACTGCATATTACGTTATATTATAAGGTATTTTCAATGATAAACTGCATATTACGTTATATTATAAGGTATTTACAATGATACACTTCATATTACGTTATATTATTAGGTATTTTCAATGATACACTGCATATTACGTTATATTATGAGGTATTTTCAATGATACACTGCATATTACGTTATATTATAAGGTATTTTCAATGATACACTGCATATTACGTTATATTATAAGGTATTTTCAATGATAAACTACTACATATTATAAGGTATTTTCAATGATACACTGCATATTACGTTATATTATGAGGTATTTACAATGATAAACTACTATATATTATAAGGTATTTTCAATGATACACTGCATATTACGTTATATTATGAGGTATTTTCAATGATACACTGCATATTACGTTATATTATATGGTATTTTCAATGATACATTGCATATTACGTTATATTATAAGGTACTTTCAATGATACACTGCATATTACGTTATATTATGAGGTATTTTCAATGATACACTGCATATTACGTTATATTATAAGGTATTTTCAATGATACACTGCATATTACGTTATATTATGAGGTATTTTCAATGATACACTGCATATTACGTTATATTATAAGGTATTTTCAATGATACACTGTATATTACGTTATATTATGAGGTATTTTCAATGATACACTGCATATTACGTTATATTATAAGGTATTTTCAATGATAAACTGCATATTACGTTATATTATAAGGTATTTACAATGATACACTTCATATTACGTTATATTATTAGGTATTTTCAATGATACACTGCATATTACGTTATATTATGAGGTATTTTCAATGATACACTGCATATTACGTTATATTATAAGGTATTTACAATGATACACTTCATATTACGTTATATTATTAGGTATTTTCAATGATACACTGCATATTACGTTATATTATAAGGTATTTTCAATGATAAACTACTATATATTATAAGGTATTTTCAATGATGCACTGCATATTACGTTATATTATGAGGTATTTTCAATGATACACTGCATATTACGTTATATTATATGGTATTTTCAATGATACACTGCATATTACGTTATATTATAAGGTACTTTCAATGATACACTACAAATTACGATATATTATAAGGTATTTTCAATGATAAACTACTGTATATTATAAGGTATTTTCAATGATACACTGCATATTACGTTATATTATAAAGTATTTTCAATGATACACTGCATATTACGTTATATTATAAGGTATTTTCAATGATACACTGCATATTACGTTACATTATGAGGTATTTTCAATGATACACTGCATATTACGTTATATTATAAGGTATTTTCAATGATACACTGCATATTATGATATATTATGAGGTATTTTCAATGATACACTGCATATTACGTTATATTATAAGGTATTTTAGATGATACACAGCATATTACGTTATATTATAAGGTATTTTCAATGATACACTGCATATTACGTTATATTATAAGGTATTTTCAATGATACACTGCATATTACGTTATATTATAAGGTATTTTCAATGATAAACTACCATATATTATAAGGTATTTTCAATGATACACTGCATATTACGTTATATTATGAGGTATTTTCAATGATACACTGCATATTACGTTATATTATAAGGTATTTTCAATGATACACTGCATATTACGTAATATTATAAGGTATTTTCAATGATACACTGCATATTACGTTATATTATGAGGTATTTTCAATGATACACTGCATATTACGTTATATTATAAGGTATTTTCAATGATACACTGCATATTACGTTATATTATAAGGTATTTTCAATGATAAACTACTATATATTATAAGGTATTTTCAATGATACACTGCATATTACGTTATATTATGAGGTACTTTCAATGATACACTGCATATTACGTTATATTATAAGGTATTTTCAATGATACACTGCATATTATGTTATATTATAAGGTATTTTCAATGATAAACTACTATATATTATAAGGTATTTTCAATGATACACTGCATATTACGTTATATTATGAGGTATTTTCAATGATACACTGCATATTACGTTATATTATAAGGTATTTTCAATGATACACTGCATATTACGTTATATTATGAGGTATTTTCAATGATACACTGCATATTACGTTATATTATAAGGTATTTTCAATGATACACTGTATATTACGTTATATTATGAGGTATTTTCAATGATACACTGCATATTACGTTATATTATGAGGTATTTTCAATGATACACTGCATATTACGTTATATTATAAGGTATTTTCAATGATAAACTACTACATATTATAAGGTATTTTCAATGATACACTGCATATTACGTTATATTATGAGGTATTTTCAATGATACACTGCATATTACGTTATATTATATGGTATTTTCAATGATACACTGCATATTACTTTATATTATAAGGTACTTTCAATGATACACTACAAATTACGATATATTATAAGGTATTTTCAATGATAAACTACTGTATATTATAAGGTATTTTCAATGATACACTGCATATTACGTTATATTATAAGGTATTTTCAATGATACACTGCATATTACGTTATATTATAAGGTATTTTCAATGATACACTGCATATTACGTTATATTATGAGGTATTTTCAATGATACACTGCATATTACGTTATATTATAAGGTATTTTCAATGATACACTGCATATTATGTTATATTATAAGGTATTTTCAATGATAAACTACTATATATTATAAGGTATTTTCAATGATACACTGCATATTACGTTATATTATGAGGTATTTTCAATGATACACTGCATATTACGTTATATTATAAGGTATTTTCAATAATACACTGCATATTACGTTATATTATAAGGTATTTTCAATGATAAACTACATATTATAATATATTATAAGGTATTTTCAATGATACACTGCATATTACGTTATATTATGAGGTATTTTCAATGATACACTGCATATTACGTTATATTATGAGGTATTTTCAATGATACACTGCATATTACGTTATATTATAAGGTATTTTCAATGATACACTGCATATTACGTTATATTATAAGGTATTTTCGATGATACACAGCATATTACGTTATATTATAAGGTATTTTCAATGATACACTACAAATTACAATATATTATAAGGTATTTTCAATGATAAACTACTATATATTATAAGATATTTTCAATGATACACTGCATATTACGTTATATTATGAGGTATTTTCAATGATACACTGCATATTACGTTATATTATAAGGTATTTTCAATGATACACTGCATATTACGTAATATTATAAGGTATTTTCAATGATACACTGCATATTACGTTGTATTATAAGGTATTTTCATTGATAAACTGCATATTACGTTATATTATAAGGTATTTACAATGATACACTGCATATTACGTTATATTATTAGGTATTTTCAATGATACACTGCATATTACGTTATATTATGAGGTATTTTCAATGATACACTGCATATTACGTTATATTATAAAGTATTTTCAATGATACACTGCATATTACGTTATATTATAAGGTATTTTCAATGATAAACTACTATATATTATAAGGTATTTTCAATGATACACTGCATATTACGTTATATTATAAGGTATTTTCAATGATACACTGCATATTACGTTATATTATAAGGTATTTTCAATGATACACTGCATATTACGTTATATTATAAGGTATTTTCGATGATACACAGCATATTACGTTATATTATAAGGTATTTTCAATGATACACTACAAATTACGTTATATTATGAGGTATTTTCAATGATACACTGCATATTATGTTATATTATAAGGTATTTTCAATGATACACTGCATATTACGTTATATTATAAGGTATTTTCAATGATAAACTACTATATATTATAAGGTATTTTCAATGATGCACTGCATATTACGTTATATTATGAGGTATTTTCAATGATACACTGCATATTACGTTATATTATATGGTATTTTCAATGATACACTGCATATTACGTTATATTATAAGGTACTTTCAATGATACACTACAAATTACGATATATTATAAGGTATTTTCAATGATAAACTACTGTATATTATAAGGTATTTTCAATGATACACTGCATATTACGTTATATTATAAAGTATTTTCAATGATACACTGCATATTACGTTATATTATAAGGTATTTTCAATGATACACTGCATATTACGTTACATTATGAGGTATTTTCAATGATACACTGCATATTACGTTATATTATAAGGTATTTTCAATGATACACTGAATATTATGATATATTATGAGGTATTTTCAATGATACACTGCATATTACGTTATATTATAAGGTATTTTAGATGATACACAGCATATTACGTTATATTATAAGGTATTTTCAATGATACACTGCATATTACGTTATATTATAAGGTATTTTCAATGATACACTGCATATTACGTTATATTATAAGGTATTTTCAATGATAAACTACCATATATTATAAGGTATTTTCAATGATACACTGCATATTACGTTATATTATGAGGTATTTTCAATGATACACTGCATATTACGTTATATTATAAGGTATTTTCAATGATACACTGCATATTACGTAATATTATAAGGTATTTTCAATGATACACTGCATATTACGTTATATTATGAGGTATTTTCAATGATACACTGCATATTACGTTATATTATAAGGTATTTTCAATGATACACTGCATATTACGTTATATTATAAGGTATTTTCAATGATAAACTACTATATATTATAAGGTATTTTCAATGATACACTGCATATTACGTTATATTATGAGGTACTTTCAATGATACACTGCATATTACGTTATATTATAAGGTATTTTCAATGATACACTGCATATTATGTTATATTATAAGGTATTTTCAATGATAAACTACTATATATTATAAGGTATTTTCAATGATACACTGCATATTACGTTATATTATGAGGTATTTTCAATGATACACTGCATATTACGTTATATTATAAGGTATTTTCAATGATACACTGTATATTACGTTATATTATGAGGTATTTTCAATGATACACTGCATATTACGTTATATTATAAGGTATTTTCAATGATAAACTGCATATTACGTTATATTATAAGGTATTTACAATGATAAACTACTATATATTATAAGGTATTTTCAATGATACACTGCATATTACGTTATATTATGAGGTATTTTCAATGATACACTGCATATTACGTTATATTATATGGTATTTTCAATGATACACTGCATATTACTTTATATTATAAGGTACTTTCAATGATACACTACAAATTACGATATATTATAAGGTATTTTCAATGATAAACTACTGTATATTATAAGGTATTTTCAATGATACACTGCATATTACGTTATATTATAAGGTA
Organism: Lasioglossum lativentre; assembly: GCA_916610255.1. Lineage (NCBI taxonomy): Eukaryota > Metazoa > Arthropoda > Insecta > Hymenoptera > Halictidae > Lasioglossum > Lasioglossum lativentre. The sequence goes on from CAKAJI010000912.1 coordinate 186,806, forward strand.
TTTTCAATGATACACTGCATATTACGTTATATTATAAGGTATTTTCAATGATAAACTACTATATATTATAAGGTATTTTCAATGATACACTGCATATTACGTTATATTATGAGGTATTTTCAATGATACACTGCATATTACGTTATATTATATGGTATTTTCAATGATACACTGCATATTACTTTATATTATAAGGTACTTTCAATGATACACTACAAATTACGATATATTATAAGGTATTTTCAATGATAAACTACTGTATATTATAAGGTATTTTCAATGATACACTGCATATTACGTTATATTATAAGGTATTTTCAATGATACACTGCATATTACGTTATATTATAAGGTATTTTCAATGATACACTGCATATTATGATATATTATGAGGTATTTTCAATGATACACTGCATATTACGTTATATTATAAGGTATTTACAATGATAAACTACTATATATTATAAGGTATTTTCAATGATACACTGCATATTACGTTATATTATGAGGTATTTTCAATGATACACTGCATATTATGTTATATTATAAGGTATTTTCAATGATAAACTACTATATATTATAAGGTATTTGCAATGATACACTGCATATTACGTTATATTATGAGGTATTTTCAATGATACACTGCATATTACGTTATATTATAAGGTATTTTCAATGATACACTGCATATTATGTTATATTATAAGGTATTTTCAATGATAAACTACTATATATTATAAGGTATTTTCAATGATACACTGCATATTACGTTATATTATGAGGTATTTTCAATGATACACTGCATATTACGTTATATTATAAGGTATTTTCAATAATACACTGCATATTACGTTATATTATAAGGTATTTTCAATGATAAACTACCATATATTATAAGGTATTTTCAATGATACACTACAAATTACAATATATTATAAGGTATTTTCAATGATAAACTACTATATATTATAAGATATTTTCAATGATACACTGCATATTACGTTATATTATGAGGTATTTTCAATGATACACTGCATATTACGTTATATTATAAGGTATTTTCAATGATACACTGCATATTACGTAATATTATAAGGTATTTTCAATGATACACTGCATATTACGTTGTATTATAAGGTATTTTCATTGATAAACTGCATATTACATTATATTATAAGGTATTTACAATGATACACTGCCTATTACGTTATATTATTAGGTATTTTCAATGATACACTGCATATTACGTTATATTATGAGGTATTTTCAATGATACACTGCATATTACGTTATATTATAATGTATTTTCAATGATACACTGCATATTACGTTATATTATAAGGTATTTTCAATGATAAACTACTATATATTATAAGGTATTTTCAATGATACACTGCATATTACGTTATATTATAAGGTATTTTCAATGATACACTGCATATTACGTTATATTATAAGGTATTTTCAATGATACACTGCATATTACGTTATATTATAAGGTATTTTCGATGATACACAGCATATTACGTTATATTATAAGGTATTTTCAATGATACACTACAAATTACAATATATTATAAGGTATTTTCAATGATAAACTACTACATATTATAAGGTATTTTCAATGATACACTGCATATTACGTTATATTATGAGGTATTTTCAATGATACACTGCATATTACGTTATATTATATGGTATTTTCAATGATACACTGCATATTACTTTATATTATAAGGTACTTTCAATGATACACTACAAATTACGATATATTATAAGGTATTTTCAATGATAAACTACTGTATATTATAAGGTATTTTCAATGATACACTGCATATTACGTTATATTATAAGGTATTTTCAATGATACACTGCATATTACGTTATATTATAAGGTATTTTCAATGATACACTGCATATTACGTTATATTATGAGGTAATTTCAATGATACACTGCATATTACGTTATATTATAAGGTATTTTCAATGATACACTGCATATTATGTTATATTATAAGGTATTTTCAATGATAAACTACTATATATTATAAGGTATTTTCAATGATACACTGCATATTACGTTATATTATGAGGTATTTTCAATGATACACTGCATATTACGTTATATTATAAGGTATTTTCAATAATACACTGCATATTACGTTATATTATTAGGTATTTTCAATGATACACTAAAAAATTACTATATATTATAAGGTATTTCCAATGATACACTGCATATTACGTTATATTATAAGGTATTTTCAATGATACACTGCATATTACGTTATATTATAAGGTATTTTCAATGATAAACTACTATATATTATAAGGTATTTTCAATGATACACTGCATATTACGTTATATTATGAGGTACTTTCAATGATACACTGCATATTACGTTATATTATAAGGTATTTTCAATGATACACTGCATATTATGTTATATTATAAGGTATTTTCAATGATAAACTACTATATATTATAAGGTATTTTCAATGATACACTGCATATTACGTTATATTATGAGGTATTTTCAATGATACACTGCATATTACGTTATATTATAAGGTATTTTCAATGATACACTGTATATTACGTTATATTATGAGGTATTTTCAATGATACACTGCATATTACGTTATATTATAAGGTATTTTCAATGATAAACTGCATATTACGTTATATTATAAGGTATTTACAATGATAAACTACTATATATTATAAGGTATTTTCAATGATACACTGCATATTACGTTATATTATGAGGTATTTTCAATGATACACTGCATATTACGTTATATTATATGGTATTTTCAATGATACACTGCATATTACTTTATATTATAAGGTACTTTCAATGATACACTACAAATTACGATATATTATAAGGTATTTTCAATGATAAACTACTGTATATTATAAGGTATTTTCAATGATACACTGCATATTACGTTATATTATGAGGTATTTTCAATGATACACTGCATATTACGTTATATTATAAGGTATTTTCAATGATAAACTACTATATATTATAAGATATTTTCAATGATACACTGCATATTACGTTATATTATGAGGTATTTTCAATGATACACTGCATATTACGTTATATTATATGGTATTTTCAATGATACACTGCATATTACTTTATATTATAAGGTACTTTCAATGATACACTACAAATTACGATATATTATAAGGTATTTTCAATGATAAACTACTGTATATTATAAGGTATTTTCAATGATACACTGCATATTACGTTATATTATAAGGTATTTTCAATGATACACTGCATATTACGTTATATTATAAGGTATTTTCAATGATACACTGCATATTATGATATATTATGAGGTATTTTCAATGATACACTGCATATTACGTTATATTATAAGGTATTTACAATGATAAACTACTATATATGATAAGGTATTTTCAATGATACACTGCATATTACGTTATATTATGAGGTATTTTCAATGATACACTGCATATTATGTTATATTATAAGGTATTTTCAATGATAAACTACTATATATTATAAGGTATTTGCAATGATACACTGCATATTACGTTATATTATGAGGTATTTTCAATGATACACTGCATATTACGTTATATTATAAGGTATTTTCAATGATACACTGCATATTATGTTATATTATAAGGTATTTTCAATGATAAACTACTATATATTATAAGGTATTTTCAATGATACACTGCATATTACGTTATATTATAAGGTATTTTCAATGATACACTGCATATTACGTTATATTATAAGGTATTTTCAATAATACACTGCATATTACGTTATATTATAAGGTATTTTCAATGATAAACTACCATATATTATAAGGTATTTTCAATGATACACTGCATATTACGTTATATTATGAGGTATTTTCAATGATACACTGCATATTACGTTATATTATGAGGTATTTTCAATGATACACTGCATATTACGTTATATTATAAGGTATTTTCAATGATACACTGCATATTACGTTATATTATAAGGTATTTTCGATGATACACAGCATATTACGTTATATTATAAGGTATTTTCAATGATACACTACAAATTACAATATATTATAAGGTATTTTCAATGATAAACTACTATATATTATAAGATATTTTCAATGATACACTGCATATTACGTTATATTATGAGGTATTTTCAATGATACACTGCATATTACGTTATATTATAAGGTATTTTCAATGATACACTGCATATTACGTAATATTATAAGGTATTTTCAATGATACACTGCATATTACGTTGTATTATAAGGTATTTTCATTGATAAACTGCATATTACGTTATATTATAAGGTATTTACAATGATACACTGCATATTACGTTATATTATTAGGTATTTTCAATGATACACTGCATATTACGTTATATTATGAGGTATTTTCAATGATACACTGCATATTACGTTATATTATAATGTATTTTCAATGATACACTGCATATTACGTTATATTATAAGGTATTTTCAATGATAAACTACTATATATTATAAGGTATTTTCAATGATACACTGCATATTACGTTATATTATAAGGTATTTTCAATGATACACTGCATATTACGTTATATTATAAGGTATTTTCAATGATACACTGCATATTACGTTATATTATAAGGTATTTTCGATGATACACAGCATATTACGTTATATTATAAGGTATTTTCAATGATACACTACAAATTACAATATATTATAAGGTATTTTCAATGATAAACTACTATATATTATAAGATATTTTCAATGATACACTGCATATTACGTTATATTATGAGGTATTTTCAATGATACACTGCATATTACGTTATATTATAAGGTATTTTCAATGATACACTGCATATTACGTTATATTATGAGGTATTTTCAATGATACACTGCATATTACGTTATATTATAAGGTATTTTCAATGATACACTGCATATTACGTAATATTATAAGGTATTTTCAATGATACACTGCATATTACGTTATATTATGAGGTATTTTCAATGATACACTGCATATTACGTTATATTATAAGGTATTTTCAATGATACACTGCATATTACGTTATATTATAAGGTATTTTCAATGATAAACTACTATATATTATAAGGTATTTTCAATGATACACTGCATATTACGTTATATTATGAGGTACTTTCAATGATACACTGCATATTACGTTATATTATAAGGTATTTTCAATGATACACTGCATATTATGTTATATTATAAGGTATTTTCAATGATAAACTACTATATATTATAAGGTATTTTCAATGATACACTGCATATTACGTTATATTATGAGGTATTTTCAATGATACACTGCATATTACGTTATATTATAAGGTATTTTCAATGATACACTGTATATTACGTTATATTATGAGGTATTTTCAATGATACACTGCATATTACGTTATATTATAAGGTATTTTCAATGATAAACTGCATATTACGTTATATTATAAGGTATTTACAATGATAAACTACTATATATTATAAGGTATTTTCAATGATACACTGCATATTACGTTATATTATGAGGTATTTTCAATGATACACTGCATATTACGTTATATTATATGGTATTTTCAATGATACACTGCATATTACTTTATATTATAAGGTACTTTCAATGATACACTACAAATTACGATATATTATAAGGTATTTTCAATGATAAACTACTGTATATTATAAGGTATTTTCAATGATACACTGCATATTACGTTATATTATAAGGTATTTTCAATGATACACTGCATATTACGTTATATTATAAGGTATTTTCAATGATAAACTACTATATATTATAAGGTATTTTCAATGATACACTGCATATTACGTTATATTATGAGGTATTTTCAATGATACACTGCATATTACGTTATATTATATGGTATTTTCAATGATACACTGCATATTACTTTATATTATAAGGTACTTTCAATGATACACTACAAATTACGATATATTATAAGGTATTTTCAATGATAAACTACTGTATATTATAAGGTATTTTCAATGATACACTGCATATTACGTTATATTATAAGGTATTTTCAATGATACACTGCATATTACGTTATATTATAAGGTATTTTCAATGATACACTGCATATTATGATATATTATGAGGTATTTTCAATGATACACTGCATATTACGTTATATTATAAGGTATTTACAATGATAAACTACTATATATGATAAGGTATTTTCAATGATACACTGCATATTACGTTATATTATGAGGTATTTTCAATGATACACTGCATATTATGTTATATTATAAGGTATTTTCAATGATACACTGCATATTATGTTATATTATAAGGTATTTTCAATGATAAACTACTATATATTATAAGGTATTTTCAATGATACACTGCATATTACGTTATATTATGAGGTATTTTCAATGATACACTGCATATTACGTTATATTATAAGGTATTTTCAATAATACACTGCATATTACGTTATATTATAAGGTATTTTCAATGATAAACTACCATATATTATAAGGTATTTTCAATGATACACTGCATATTACGTTATATTATGAGGTATTTTCAATGATACACTGCATATTACGTTATATTATGAGGTATTTTCAATGATACACTGCATATTACGTTATATTATAAGGTATTTTCGATGATACACAGCATATTACGTTATATTATAAGGTATTTTCAATGATACACTACAAATTACAATATATTATAAGGTATTTTCAATGATAAACTACTATATATTATAAGATATTTTCAATGATACACTGCATATTACGTTATATTATGAGGTATTTTCAATGATACACTGCATATTACGTTATATTATAAGGTATTTTCAATGATACACTGCATATTACGTAATATTATAAGGTATTTTCAATGATACACTGCATATTACGTTATATTATGAGGTATTTTCAATGATACACTGCATATTACGTTATATTATAAGGTATTTTCAATGATACACTGCATATTACGTTATATTATAAGGTATTTTCAATGATAAACTACTATATATTATAAGGTATTTTCAATGATACACTGCATATTACGTTATATTATGAGGTACTTTCAATGATACACTGCATATTACGTTATATTATGAGGTATTTTCAATAATACACTGCATATTACGTTATATTATAAGGTATTTTCAATGATAAACTACCATATATTATAAGGTATTTTCAATGATACACTGCATATTACGTTATATTATGAGGTATTTTCAATGATACACTGCATATTACGTTATATTATGAGGTATTTTCAATGATACACTGCATATTACGTTATATTATAAGGTATTTTCAATGATACACTGCATATTACGTTATATTATAAGGTATTTTCGATGATACACAGCATATTACGTTATATTATAAGGTATTTTCAATGATACACTACAAATTACAATATATTATAAGGTATTTTCAATGATAAACTACTATATATTATAAGGTATTTTCAATGATACACTGCATATTACGTTATATTATAAGGTATTTTCAATGATACACTGCATATTACGTTATATTATAAGGTATTTTCAATGATACACTGCATATTACGTAATATTATAAGGTATTTTCAATGATACACTGCATATTACGTTATATTATAAGGTATTTTCATTGATAGACTGCATATTACGTTATATTATAAGGTATTTACAATGATACACTGCATATTACGTTATATTATTAGGTATTTTCAATGATACACTGCATATTACGTTATATTATGAGGTATTTTCAATGATACACTGCATATTACGTTATATTATAATGTATTTTCAATGATACACTGCATATTACGTTATATTATAAGGTATTTTCAATGATAAACTACTATATATTATAAGGTATTTTCAATGATACACTGCATATTACGTTATATTATAAGGTATTTTCAATGATAAACTACTATATATTATAAGGTATTTTCAATGATACACTGCATATTACGTTATATTATAAGGTATTTTCGATGATACACAGCATATTACGTTATATTATAAGGTATTTTCAATGATACACTACAAATTACAATATATTATAAGGTATTTTCAATGATAAACTACTATATATTATAAGATATTTTCAATGATACACTGCATATTACGTTATATTATGAGGTATTTTCAATGATACACTGCATATTACGTTATATTATAAGGTATTTTCAATGATACACTGCATATTACGTAATATTATAAGGTATTTTCAATGATACACTGCATATTACGTTATATTATAAGGTATTTTCAATGATAAACTACTATATATTATAAGGTATTTTCAATGATACACTGCATATTACGTTATATTATGAGGTACTTTCAATGATACACTGCATATTACGTTATATTATGAGGTATTTTCAATAATACACTGCATATTACGTTATATTATAAGGTATTTTCAATGATAAACTACCATATATTATAAGGTATTTTCAATGATACACTGCATATTACGTTATATTATGAGGTATTTTCAATGATACACTGCATATTACGTTATATTATGAGGTATTTTCAATGATACACTGCATATTACGTTATATTATAAGGTATTTTCAATGATACACTGCATATTACGTTATATTATAAGGTATTTTCGATGATACACAGCATATTACGTTATATTATAAGGTATTTTCAATGATACACTACAAATTACAATATATTATAAGGTATTTTCAATGATAAACTACTATATATTATAAGATATTTTCAATGATACACTGCATATTACGTTATATTATGAGGTATTTTCAATGATACACTGCATATTACGTTATATTATAAGGTATTTTCAATGATACACTGCATATTACGTAATATTATAAGGTATTTTCAATGATACACTGCATATTACGTTATATTATAAGGTATTTTCATTGATAAACTGCATATTACGTTATATTATAAGGTATTTACAATGATACACTGCATATTACGTTATATTATAAGGTATTTTCAATGATACACTGCATATTACGTTATATTATGAGGTATTTTCAATGATACACTGCATATTACGTTATATTATAATGTATTTTCAATGATACACTGCATATTACGTTATATTATAAGGTATTTTCAATGATAAACTACTATATATTATAAGGTATTTTCAATGATACACTGCATATTACGTTATATTATAAGGTATTTTCAATGATACACTGCATATTACGTTATATTATAAGGTATTTTCAATGATACACTGCATATTACGTTATATTATAAGGTATTTTCGATGATACACAGCATATTACGTTATATTATAAGGTATTTTCAATGATACACTACAAATTACAATATATTATAAGGTATTTTCAATGATAAACTACTATATATTATAAGATATTTTCAATGATACACTGCATATTACGTTATATTATGAGGTATTTTCAATGATACACTGCATATTACGTTATATTATAAGGTATTTTCAATGATACACTGCATATTACGTAATATTATAAGGTATTTTCAATGATACACAGCATATTACGTTATATTATGAGGTATTTTCAATGATACACTGCATATTACGTTATATTATAAGGTATATTCAATGATACACTGCATATTACGTTATATTATAAGGTATTTTCAATGATAAACTACTATATATTATAAGGTATTTTCAATGATACACTGCATATTACGTTATATTATAAGGTATTTTCAATGATACACTGCATATTACGTTATATTATAAGGTATTTTCAATGATACACTGCATATTACGTTATATTATAAGGTATTTTCGATGATACACAGCATATTACGTTATATTATAAGGTATTTTCAATGATACACTACAAATTACAATATTTTATAAGGTATTTTCAATGATAAACTACTATATATTATAAGATATTTTCAATGATACACTGCATATTACGTTATATTATGAGGTATTTTCAATGATACACTGCATATTACGTTATATTATAAGGTATTTTCAATGATACACTGCATATTACGTAATATTATAAGGTATTTTCAATGATACACTGCATATTACGTTATATTATGAGGTATTTTCAATGATACACTGCATATTACGTTATATTATAAGGTATTTTCAATGATACACTGCATATTACGTTATATTATAAGGTATTTTCAATGATAAACTACTATATATTATAAGGTATTTTCAATGATACACTGCATATTACGTTATATTATGAGGTACTTTCAATGATACACTGCATATTACGTTATATTATGAGGTATTTTCAATAATACACTGCATATTACGTTATATTATAAGGTATTTTCAATGATAAACTACCATATATTATAAGGTATTTTCAATGATACACTGCATATTACGTTATATTATGAGGTATTTTCAATGATACACTGCATATTACGTTATATTATGAGGTATTTTCAATGATACACTGCATATTACGTTATATTATAAGGTATTTTCAATGATACACTGCATATTACGTTATATTATAAGGTATTTTCGATGATACACAGCATATTACGTTATATTATAAGGTATTTTCAATGATACACTACAAATTACAATATATTATAAGGTATTTTCAATGATAAACTACTATATATTATAAGATATGTTCAATGATAGACTGCATATTACATTACATTATAAGGTATTTTCAATGATACACTGCATATTACGTTATATTATAAGGTATTTTCAATGATACACTGCATATTACGTAATATTATAAGGTATTTTCAATGATACACTGCATATTACGTTATATTATAAGGTATTTTCATTGATAGACTGCATATTACGTTATATTATAAGGTATTTACAATGATACACTGCATATTACGTTATATTATAAGGTATTTTCAATGATACACTGCATATTACGTTATATTATAAGGTATTTTCAATGATACACTGCATATTACGTTATATTATAATGTATTTTCAATGATACACTGCATATTACGTTATATTATAAGGTATTTTCAATGATAAACTACTATATATTATAAGGTATTTTCAATGATACACTGCATATTACGTTATATTATAAGGTATTTTCAATGATACACTGCATATTACGTTATATTATAAGGTATTTTCAATGATACACTGCATATTACGTTATATTATAAGGTATTTTCGATGATACACAGCATATTACGTTATATTATAAGGTATTTTCAATGATACACTACAAATTACAATATATTATAAGGTATTTTCAATGATAAACTACTATATATTATAAGATATTTTCAATGATACACTGCATATTACGTTATATTATGAGGTATTTTCAATGATACACTGCATATTACGTTATATTATAAGGTATTTTCAATGATACACTGCATATTACGTAATATTATAAGGTATTTTCAATGATACACAGCATATTACGTTATATTATGAGGTATTTTCAATGATACACTGCATATTACGTTATATTATAAGGTATTTTCAATGATACACTGCATATTACGTTATATTATAAGGTATTTTCAATGATAAACTACTATATATTATAAGGTATTTTCAATGATACACTGCATATTACGTTATATTATAAGGTATTTTCAATGATACACTGCATATTACGTTATATTATAAGGTATTTTCAATGATACACTGCATATTACGTTATATTATAAGGTATTTTCGATGATACACAGCATATTACGTTATATTATAAGGTATTTTCAATGATACACTACAAATTACAATATTTTATAAGGTATTTTCAATGATAAACTACTATATATTATAAGATATTTTCAATGATACACTGCATATTACGTTATATTATGAGGTATTTTCAATGATACACTGCATATTACGTTATATTATAAGGTATTTTCAATGATACACTGCATATTACGTAATATTATAAGGTATTTTCAATGATACACTGCATATTACGTTATATTATGAGGTATTTTCAATGATACACTGCATATTACGTTATATTATAAGGTATTTTCAATGATACACTGCATATTACGTTATATTATAAGGTATTTTCAATGATAAACTACTATATATTATAAGGTATTTTCAATGATACACTGCATATTACGTTATATTATGAGGTACTTTCAATGATACACTGCATATTACGTTATATTATGAGGTATTTTCAATAATACACTGCATATTACGTTATATTATAAGGTATTTTCAATGATAAACTACCATATATTATAAGGTATTTTCAATGATACACTGCATATTACGTTATATTATGAGGTATTTTCAATGATACACTGCATATTACGTTATATTATAATGTATTTTCAATGATACACTGCATATTACGTTATATTATAAGGTATTTTCAATGATAAACTACTATATATTATAAGGTATTTTCAATGATACACTGCATATTACGTTATATTATAAGGTATTTTCAATGATACACTGCATATTACGTTATATTATAAGGTATTTTCAATGATACACTGCATATTACGTTATATTATAAGGTATTTTCGATGATACACAGCATATTACGTTATATTATAAGGTATTTTCAATGATACACTACAAATTACAATATATTATAAGGTATTTTCAATGATAAACTACTATATATTATAAGATATTTTCAATGATACACTGCATATTACGTTATATTATGAGGTATTTTCAATGATACACTGCATATTACGTTATATTATAAGGTATTTTCAATGATACACTGCATATTACGTAATATTATAAGGTATTTTCAATGATACACTGCATATTACGTTATATTATAAGGTATTTTCAATGATACACTGCATATTACGTTATATTATAAGGTATTTTCAATGATACACTGCATATTACGTTATATTATAAGGTATTTTCAATGATAAACTACTATATATTATAAGGTATTTTCAATGATACACTGCATATTACGTTATATTATGAGGTACTTTCAATGATACACTGCATATTACGTTATATTATAAGGTATTTTCAATGATACACTGCATATTATGTTATATTATAAGGTATTTTCAATCATAAACTACTATATATTATAAGGTATTTTCAATGATACACTGCATATTACGTTATATTATGAGGTATTTTCAATGATACACTGCATATTACGTTATATTATAAGGTATTTTCAATGATACACTGCATATTACGTTATATTATAAGGTATTTTCAATGATAAACTACTATATATTATAAGGTATTTTCAATGATACACTGCATATTACGTTATATTATGAGGTATTTTCAATGATACACTGCATATTACGTTATATTATAAGGTATTTTCAATGATACACTGCATATTACGTTATATTATGAGGTATTTTCAATGATACACTGCATATTACGTTATATTATAAGGTATTTTCAATGATACACTGTATATTACGTTATATTATGAGGTATTTTCAATGATACACTGCATATTACGTTATATTATAAGGTATTTTCAATGATAAACTGCATATTACGTTATATTATAAGGTATTTACAATGATAAACTACTATATATTATAAGGTATTTTCAATGATACACTGCATATTACGTTATATTATGAGGTATTTTCAATGATACACTGCATATTACGTTATATTATATGGTATTTTCAATGATACACTGCATATTACGTTATATTATAAGGTACTTTCAATGATACACTACAAATTACGATATATTATAAGGTATTTTCAATGATAAACTACTGTATATTATAAGGTATTTTCAATGATACACTGCATATTACGTTATATTATAAGGTATTTTCAATGATACACTGCATATTACGTTATATTATAAGGTATTTTCAATGATAAACTACTATATATTGTAAGGTATTTTCAATGATACACTGCATATTACGTTATATTATGAGGTATTTTCAATGATACACTGCATATTACGTTATATTATAAGGTATTTTCAATGATACACTGCATATTACGTTATATTATGAGGTATTTTCAATGATACACTGCATATTACGTTATATTAAATGGTATTTTCAATGATACACTGTATATTACGTTATATTATGAGGTATTTTCAATGATACACTGCATATTACGTTATATTATAAGGTATTTTCAATGATAAACTACTATATATTGTAAGGTATTTTCAATGATACACTGCATATTACGTTATATTATATGGTATTTTCAATGATACACTGCATATTACGTTATATTATAAGGTACTTTCAATGATACACTACAAATTACGATATATTATAAGGTATTTTCAATGATAAACTACTGTATATTATAAGGTATTTTCAATGATACACTGCATATTACGTTATATTATAAGGTATTTTCAATGATACACTGCATATTACGTTATATTATAAGGTATTTTCAATGATAAACTACTATATATTGTAAGGTATTTTCAATGATACACTGCATATTACGTTATATTATGAGGTATTTTCAATGATACACTGCATATTACGTTATATTATGAGGTATTTTCAATGATACACTGCATATTACGTTATATTATAAGGTATTTTCAATGATACACTGCATATTACGTAATATTATAAGGTATTTTCAATGATACACTGCATATTACGTTATATTATGAGGTATTTTCAATGATACACTGCATATTACGTTATATTATAAGGTATTTTCAATGATACACTGCATATTACGTTATATTATAAGGTATTTTCAATGATAAACTACTATATATTATAAGGTATTTTCAATGATACACTGCATATTACGTTATATTATGAGGTACTTTCAATGATACACTGCATATTACGTTATATTATAAGGTATTTTCAATGATACACTGCATATTATGTTATATTATAAGGTATTTTCAATGATAAACTACTATATAGTATAAGGTATTTTCAATGATACACTGCATATTACGTTATATTATGAGGTATTTTCAATGATACACTGCATATTACGTTATATTATAATGTATTTTCAATGATACACTGCATATTACGTTATATTATAAGGTATTTTCAATGATAAACTACTATATATTATAAGGTATTTTCAATGATACACTGCATATTACGTTATATTATGAGGTATTTTCAATGATACACTGCATATTACGTTATATTATAAGGTATTTTCAATGATACACTGCATATTACGTTATATTATGAGGTATTTTCAATGATACACTGCATATTACGTTATATTATAAGGTATTTTCAATGATACACTGTATATTACGTTATATTATGAGGTATTTTCAATGATACACTGCATATTACGTTATATTATAAGGTATTTTCAATGATAAACTGCATATTACGTTATATTATAAGGTATTTTCAATGATACACTGCATATTACGTTATATTATGAGGTATTTTCAATGATACACTGCATATTACGTTATAGTATAAGGTATTTTCAATGATAAACTGCATATTATGATATATTATAAGGTATTTTCAATGATACACTGCATATTACGTTATATTATAAGGTATTTTCAATGATAAACTACTATATATTATAAGGTATTTTCAATGATAAACTACTGTATATTATAAGGTATTTTCAATGATACACTGCATATTACGTTATATTATAAGGTATTTTCAATGATACACTGCATATTACGTTATATTATAAGGTATTTTCAATGATACACTGCATATTACGTTACATTATGAGGTATTTTCAATGATACACTGCATATTACGTTATATTATAAGGTATTTTCAATGATACACTGCATATTATGATATATTATGAGGTATTTTCAATGATACACTGCATATTACGTTATATTATAAGGTATTTTCGATGATACACAGCATATTACGTTATATTATAAGGTATTTTCAATGATACACTACAAATTACAATATATTATAATTTATTTTCAATGATAAACTACTATATATTATAAGATATTTTCAATGATACACTGCATATTACGTTATATTATGAGGTATTTTCAATGATACACTGCATATTACGTTATATTATAAGGTATTTTCAATGATACACTGCATATTACGTAATATTATAAGGTATTTTCAATGATACACTGCATATTACGTTATATTATGAGGTATTTTCAATGATACACTGCATATTACGTTATATTATGAGGTATTTTCAATGATACACTGCATATTACGTTATATTATAAGGTATTTTCAATGATAAACTACTATATATTATAAGGTATTTTCAATGATACACTGGATATTACGTTATATTATAAGGTATTTTCAATGATACACTGCATATTACGTTATATTATAAGGTATTTTCAATGATACACTGCATATTACGTTATATTATAAGGTATTTTCGATGATACACAGCATATTACGTTATATTATAAGGTATTTTCAATGATAAACTACTATATATTGTAAGGTATTTTCAATGATACACTGCATATTACGTTATATTATGAGGTATTTTCAATGATACACTGCATATTACGTTATATTATAAGGTATTTTCAATGATACACTGCATATTACGTTATATTATGAGGTATTTTCAATGATACACTGCATATTACGTTATATTATAAGGTATTTTCAATGATACACTGTATATTACGTTATATTATGAGGTATTTTCAATGATACACTGCATATTACGTTATATTATAAGGTATTTTCAATGATAAACTACTATATATTGTAAGGTATTTTCAATGATACACTGCATATTACGTTATATTATATGGTATTTTCAATGATACACTGCATATTACGTTATATTATAAGGTACTTTCAATGATACACTACAAATTACGATATATTATAAGGTATTTTCAATGATAAACTACTGTATATTATAAGGTATTTTCAATGATACACTGCATATTACGTTATATTATAAGGTATTTTCAATGATACACTGCATATTACGTTATATTATAAGGTATTTTCAATGATAAACTACTATATATTGTAAGGTATTTTCAATGATACACTGCATATTACGTTATATTATGAGGTATTTTCAATGATACACTGCATATTACGTTATATTATGAGGTATTTTCAATGATACACTGCATATTACGTTATATTATAAGGTATTTTCAATGATACACTGCATATTACGTAATATTATAAGGTATTTTCAATGATACACTGCATATTACGTTATATTATGAGGTATTTTCAATGATACACTGCATATTACGTTATATTATAAGGTATTTTCAATGATACACTGCATATTACGTTATATTATAAGGTATTTTCAATGATAAACTACTATATATTATAAGGTATTTTCAATGATACACTGCATATTACGTTATATTATGAGGTACTTTCAATGATACACTGCATATTACGTTATATTATAAGGTATTTTCAATGATACACTGCATATTATGTTATATTATAAGGTATTTTCAATGATAAACTACTATATAGTATAAGGTATTTTCAATGATACACTGCATATTACGTTATATTATGAGGTATTTTCAATGATACACTGCATATTACGTTATATTATAATGTATTTTCAATGATACACTGCATATTACGTTATATTATAAGGTATTTTCAATGATAAACTACTATATATTATAAGGTATTTTCAATGATACACTGCATATTACGTTATATTATGAGGTATTTTCAATGATACACTGCATATTACGTTATATTATAAGGTATTTTCAATGATACACTGCATATTACGTTATATTATGAGGTATTTTCAATGATACACTGCATATTACGTTATATTATAAGGTATTTTCAATGATACACTGTATATTACGTTATATTATGAGGTATTTTCAATGATACACTGCATATTACGTTATATTATAAGGTATTTTCAATGATAAACTGCATATTACGTTATATTATAAGGTATTTTCAATGATACACTGCATATTACGTTATATTATGAGGTATTTTCAATGATACACTGCATATTACGTTATAGTATAAGGTATTTTCAATGATAAACTGCATATTATGATATATTATAAGGTATTTTCAATGATACACTGCATATTACGTTATATTATAAGGTATTTTCAATGATAAACTACTATATATTATAAGGTATTTTCAATGATAAACTACTGTATATTATAAGGTATTTTCAATGATACACTGCATATTACGTTATATTATAAGGTATTTTCAATGATACACTGCATATTACGTTATATTATAAGGTATTTTCAATGATACACTGCATATTACGTTACATTATGAGGTATTTTCAATGATACACTGCATATTACGTTATATTATAAGGTATTTTCAATGATACACTGCATATTATGATATATTATGAGGTATTTTCAATGATACACTGCATATTACGTTATATTATAAGGTATTTTCGATGATACACAGCATATTACGTTATATTATAAGGTATTTTCAATGATACACTACAAATTACAATATATTATAAGGTATTTTCAATGATAAACTACTATAAATTATAAGATATTTTCAATGATACACTGCATATTACGTTATATTATGAGGTATTTTCAATGATACACTGCATATTACGTTATATTATAAGGTATTTTCAATGATACACTGCATATTACGTAATATTATAAGGTATTTTCAATGATACACTGCATATTACGTTATATTATGAGGTATTTTCAATGATACACTGCATATTACGTTATATTATGAGGTATTTTCAATGATACACTGCATATTACGTTATATTATAAGGTATTTTCAATGATAAACTACTATATATTATAAGGTATTTTCAATGATACACTGCATATTACGTTATATTATAAGGTATTTTCGATGATACACAGCATATTACGTTATATTATAAGGTATTTTCAATGATACACTACAAATTACAATATATTATAAGGTATTTTCAATGATAAACTACTATATATTATAAGATATTTTCAATGATACACTGCATATTACGTTATATTATAAGGTATTTTCAATGATACACTGCATATTACGTTATATTATAAGGTATTTTCAATGATACACTGCATATTACGTAATATTATAAGGTATTTTCAATGATACACTGCATATTACGTTATATTATGAGGTATTTTCAATGATACACTGCATATTACGTTATATTATAAGGTATTTTCAATGATACACTGCATATTACGTTATATTATAAGGTATTTTCAATGATAAACTACTATATATTATAAGGTATTTTCAATGATACACTGCATATTACGTTATATTATGAGGTACTTTCAATGATACACTGCATATTACGTTATATTATAAGGTATTTTCAATGATACACTGCATATTATGTTATATTATAAGGTATTTTCAATCATAAACTACTATATATTATAAGGTATTTTCAATGATACACTGCATATTACGTTATATTATGAGGTATTTTCAATGATACACTGCATATTACGTTATATTATAAGGTATTTTCAATGATACACTGCATATTACGTTATATTATGAGGTATTTTCAATGATACACTGCATATTACGTTATATTATATGGTATTTTCAATGATACACTGCATATTACGTTATATTATAAGGTACTTTCAATGATACACTACAAATTACGATATATTATAAGGTATTTTCAATGATAAACTACTGTATATTATAAGGTATTTTCAATGATACACTGCATATTACGTTATATTATAAGGTATTTTCAATGATAAACTACTATATATTGTAAGGTATTTTCAATGATAC
Organism: Lasioglossum lativentre; assembly: GCA_916610255.1. Classification (NCBI taxonomy): domain Eukaryota; kingdom Metazoa; phylum Arthropoda; class Insecta; order Hymenoptera; family Halictidae; genus Lasioglossum; species Lasioglossum lativentre. Next base: position 206,567 of record CAKAJI010000912.1, read on the forward strand.
ACTGCATATTACGTTATATTATGAGGTATTTTCAATGATACACTGCATATTACGTTATATTATAATGTATTTTCAATGATACACTGCATATTACGTTATATTATAAGGTATTTTCAATGATAAACTACTATATATTATAAGGTATTTTCAATGATACACTGCATATTACGTTATATTATGAGGTACTTTCAATGATACACTGCATATTACGTTATATTATAAGGTATTTTCAATGATACACTGCATATTATGTTATATTATAAGGTATTTTCAATCATAAACTACTATATATTATAAGGTATTTTCAATGATACACTGCATATTACGTTATATTATGAGGTATTTTCATTGATAGACTAGAATTACCATATATTCTAAGGTATTTTCAATGATACACTGCATATTACGTTATATCATAAGGTATTTTCAATGATACACTGCGTATTACGTTATATTATAAGTTATTTTCATTGATAGACTGCATATTACCTTATATAATAAGGTATTTTCAATGATACACTGCATATTACGTTATATTATAAGGTATTTTCAATGATACACTGCATATTACGTTATATTATAAGGTATTTTCGATGATACACAGCATATTACGTTATATTATAAGGTATTTTCAATGATAAACTACTATATATTATAAGGTATTTTCAATGATACACTGCATATTACGTTATATTATGAGGTACTTTCAATGATACACTGCATATTACGTTATATTATAAGGTATTTTCAATGATACACTGCATATTATGTTATATTATAAGGTATTTTCAATCATAAACTACTATATATTATAAGGTATTTTCAATGATACACTGCATATTACGTTATATTATGAGGTATTTTCAATGATACACTGCATATTACGTTATATTATAAGGTATTTTCAATGATACACTGCATATTACGTTATATTATAAGGTATTTTCAATGATAAACTACTATATATTATAAGGTATTTTCAATGATACACTGCATATTACGTTATATTATGAGGTATTTTCAATGATACACTGCATATTACGTTATATTATAAGGTATTTTCAATGATAAACTACTATATATTACAAGGTATTTTCAATGATACACTGCATATTACGTTATATTATGAGGTACTTTCAATGATACACTGCATATTACGTTATATTATGAGGTATTTTCAATGATACACTGCATATTACGTTATATTATAAGGTATTTTCAATGATACACTGCATATTACGTTATATTATAAGGTATTTTCAATAATAAACTACTATATATTATAAGGTATTTTCAATGATAAACTACTGTATATTATAAGGTATTTTCAATGATACACTGCATATTACGTTATATTATAAGGTATTTTCAATGATACACTGCATATTACGTTATATTATAAGGTATTTTCAATGATACACTGCATATTACGTTACATTATGAGGTATTTTCAATGATACACTGCATATTACGTTATATTATAAGGTATTTTCAATGATACACTGCATATTATGATATATTATGAGGTATTTTCAATGATACACTGCATATTACGTTATATTATAAGGTATTTTCGATGATACACAGCATATTACGTTATATTATAAGGTATTTTCAATGATACACTACAAATTACAATATATTATAAGGTATTTTCAATGATAAACTACTATATATTATAAGATATTTTCAATGATACACTGCATATTACGTTATATTATGAGGTATTTTCAATGATACACTGCATATTACGTTATATTATAAGGTATTTTCAATGATACACTGCATATTACGTAATATTATAAGGTATTTTCAATGATACACTGCATATTACGTTATATTATGAGGTATTTTCAATGATACACTGCATATTACGTTATATTATGAGGTATTTTCAATGATACACTGCATATTACGTTATATTATAAGGTATTTTCAATGATAAACTACTATATATTATAAGGTATTTTCAATGATACACTGCATATTACGTTATATTATAAGGTATTTTCAATGATACACTGCATATTACGTTATATTATAAGGTATTTTCAATGATACACTGCATATTACGTTATATTATAAGGTATTTTCGATGATACACAGCATATTACGTTATATTATAAGGTATTTTCAATGATACACTACAAATTACAATATATTATATGGTATTTTCAATGATAAACTACTATATATTATAAGATATTTTCAATGATACACTGCATATTACGTTATATTATGAGGTATTTTCAATGATACACTGCATATTACGTAATATTATAAGGTATTTTCAATGATACACTGCATATTACGTTATATTATAAGGTATTTTCAATGATACACTGCATATTACGTAATATTATAAGGTATTTTCAATGATACACTGCATATTACGTTATATTATGAGGTATTTTCAATGATACACTGCATATTACGTTATATTATAAGGTATTTTCAATGATACACTGCATATTACGTTATATTATAAGGTATTTTCAATGATAAACTACTGTATATTATAAGGTATTTTCAATGATACACTGCATATTACGTTATATTATAAGGTATTTTCAATGATACACTGCATATTACGTTATATTATAAGGTATTTTCAATGATAAACTACTATATATTGTAAGGTATTTTCAATGATACACTGCATATTACGTTATATTATGAGGTATTTTCAATGATACACTGCATATTACGTTATATTATGAGGTATTTTCAATGATACACTGCATATTACGTTATATTATAAGGTATTTTCAATGATACACTGCATATTACGTAATATTATAAGGTATTTTCAATGATACACTGCATATTACGTTATATTATGAGGTATTTTCAATGATACACTGCATATTACGTTATATTATAAGGTATTTTCAATGATACACTGCATATTACGTTATATTATAAGGTATTTTCAATGATAAACTAATATATATTATAAGGTATTTTCAATGATACACTGCATATTACGTTATATTATGAGGTACTTTCAATGATACACTGCATATTACGTTATATTATGAGGTATTTTCAATGATACACTGCATATTACGTTATATTATAAGGTATTTTCAATGATACACTGCATATTACGTTATATTATAAGGTATTTTCAATAATAAACTACTATATATTATAAGGTATTTTCAATGATAAACTACTGTATATTATAAGGTATTTTCAATGATACACTGCATATTACGTTATATTATAAGGTATTTTCAATGATACACTGCATATTACGTTATATTATAAGGTATTTTCAATGATACACTGCATATTACGTTACATTATGAGGTATTTTCAATGATACACTGCATATTACGTTATATTATAAGTTATTTTCAATGATACACTGCATATTATGATATATTATGAGGTATTTTCAATGATACACTGCATATTACGTTATATTATAAGGTATTTTCGATGATACACAGCATATTACGTTATATTATAAGGTATTTTCAATGATACACTACAAATTACAATATATTATAAGGTATTTTCAATGATAAACTACTATATATTATAAGATATTTTCAATGATACACTGCATATTACGTTATATTATGAGGTATTTTCAATGATACACTGCATATTACGTTATATTATAAGGTATTTTCAATGATACACTGCATATTACGTAATATTATAAGGTATTTTCAATGATACACTGCATATTACGTTATATTATGAGGTATTTTCAATGATACACTGCATATTACGTTATATTATGAGGTATTTTCAATGATACACTGCATATTACGTTATATTATAAGGTATTTTCAATGATAAACTACTATATATTATAAGGTATTTTCAATGATACACTGCATATTACGTTATATTATAAGGTATTTTCAATGATACACTGCATATTACGTTATATTATAAGGTATTTTCAATGATACACTGCATATTACGTTATATTATAAGGTATTTTCAATGATACACTGCATATTACGTAATATTATAAGGTATTTTCAATGATACACTGCATATTACGTTATATTATGAGGTATTTTCAATGATACACTGCATATTACGTTATATTATAAGGTATTTTCAATGATACACTGCATATTACGTTATATTATAAGGTATTTTCAATGATAAACTACTATATATTATAAGGTATTTTCAATGATACACTGCATATTACGTTATATTATGAGGTACTTTCAATGATACTCTGCATATTACGTTATATTATAAGGTATTTTCAATGATACACTGCATATTATGTTATATTATAAGGTATTTTCAATCATAAACTACTATATATTATAAGGTATTTTCAATGATACACTGCATATTACGTTATATTATGAGGTATTTTCAATGATACACTGCATATTACGTTATATTATAAGGTATTTTCAATGATACACTGCATATTACGTTATATTATAAGGTATTTTCAATGATAAACTACTATATATTATAAGGTATTTTCAATGATACACTGCATATTACGTTATATTATGAGGTATTTTCAATGATACACTGCATATTACGTTATATTATAAGGTATTTTCAATGATACACTGCATATTACGTTATATTATGAGGTATTTTCAATGATACACTGCATATTACGTTATATTATAAGGTATTTTCAATGATACACTGTATATTACGTTATATTATGAGGTATTTTCAATGATACACTGCATATTACGTTATATTATAAGGTATTTTCAATGATAAACTGCATATTACGTTATATTATAAGGTATTTACAATGATAAACTACTATATATTATAAGGTATTTTCAATGATACACTGCATATTACGTTATATTATGAGGTATTTTCAATGATACACTGCATATTACGTTATATTATATGGTATTTTCAATGATACACTGCATATTACGTTATATTATAAGGTACTTTCAATGATACACTACAAATTACGATATATTATAAGGTATTTTCAATGATAAACTACTGTATATTATAAGGTATTTTCAATGATACACTGCATATTACGTTATATTATAAGGTATTTTCAATGATACACTGCATATTACGTTATATTATAAGGTATTTTCAATGATAAACTACTATATATTGTAAGGTATTTTCAATGATACACTGCATATTACGTTATATTATGAGGTATTTTCAATGATACACTGCATATTACGTTATATTATAAGGTATTTTCAATGATACACTGCATATTACGTTATATTATAAGGTATTTTCAATGATACACTGCATATTACGTAATATTATAAGGTATTTTCAATGATACACTGCATATTACGTTATATTATGAGGTATTTTCAATGATACACTGCATATTACGTTATATTATAAGGTATTTTCAATGATACAGTGCATATTACGTTATATTATAAGGTATTTTCAATGATAAACTACTATATATTATAAGGTATTTTCAATGATACACTGCATATTACGTTATATTATGAGGTATTTTCAATGATACACTGCATATTACGTTATATTATAAGGTATTTTCAATGATACACAGCATATTACGTGATATTATAAGGTATTTTCATTGATACACTACAAATTACGATATATTATAAGATATTTTCAATGATAAACTACTATATATTATAAGGTCTTTTCAATGATACACTGCATATTACGTTATATTATGAGGTATTTTCAATGATACACTACATATTACGTTATATTATAAGGTATTTTCAATGATACACTGCATATTACGTTATATTATAAGGTATTTTCAATGATAAACTGCATATTATGATATATTATAAGGTATTTTCAATGATACACTGCATATTACGTTATATTATAAGGTGTTTTCAATGATACACTGCATATTACGTTATATTGTAAGGTATTTTCAATGATACACTGCATATCACGTTATACTATGAGGTATTTTCAATGATACACTGCATATAACGTTATATTATGAGGTATTTTCAATGATACACTGCATATTACGTTATATTATAAGGTACTTTCAATGATACACTACAAATTACGATATATTATAAGGTATTTTCAATGATAATCTACTGTATATTATAAGGTATTTTCAATGATACACTGCATATTATGTTATATTATAAGGTATTTTCAATGATAAACTACTATATAGTATAAGGTATTTTCAATGATACACTGCATATTACGTTATATTATGAGGTATTTTCAATGATACACTGCATATTACGTTATATTATAATGTATTTTCAATGATACACTGCATATTACGTTATATTATAAGGTATTTTCAATGATAAACTACTATATATTATAAGGTATTTTCAATGATACACTGCATATTACGTTATATTATGAGGTATTTTCAATGATACACTGCATATTACGTTATATTATAAGGTATTTTCAATGATACACTGCATATTACGTTATATTATAAGGTATTTTCAATGATACACTGCATATTACGTTATATTATAAGGTATTTTCAATGATACACTGCATATTACGTTACATTATGAGGTATTTTCAATGATACACTGCATATTACGTTATATTATAAGGTATTTTCAATGATACACTGCATATTATGATATATTATGAGGTATTTTCAATGATACACTGCATATTACGTTATATTATAAGGTATTTTCGATGATACACAGCATATTACGTTATATTATAAGGTATTTTCAATGATACACTACAAATTACAATATATTATAAGGTATTTTCAATGATAAACTACTATATATTATAAGATATTTTCAATGATACACTGCATATTACGTTATATTATGAGGTATTTTCAATGATACACTGCATATTACGTTATATTATAAGGTATTTTCAATGATACACTGCATATTACGTAATATTATAAGGTATTTTCAATGATACACTGCATATTACGTTATATTATGAGGTATTTTCAATGATACACTGCATATTACGTTATATTATAAGGTATTTTCAATGATACACTGCATATTACGTTATATTATAAGGTATTTTCAATGATAAACTACTATATATTATAAGGTATTTTCAATGATACACTGCATATTACGTTATATTATGAGGTATTTTCAATGATACACTGCATATTAAGTTATATTATAAGGTATTTTCAATGATACACTGCATATTATGTTATATTATAAGGTATTTTCAATGATAAACTTCTATATATTATAAGGTATTTTCAATGATACACTGCATATTACGTTATATTATGAGGTATTTTCAATGATACACTGCATATTACGTTATATTATAAGGTATTTTCAATGATACACTGCATATTACGTTATATTATAAGGTATTTTCAATGATAAACTACTATATATTATAAGGTATTTTCAATGATACACTGCATATTACGTTACATTATGAGGTATTTTCAATGATACACTGCATATTACGTTATATTATAAGGTATTTTCAATGATACACTGCATATTACGATATACAGGGTGTCCCAAAACGACTGCGTAAGCGGGAAATGGGAGGTTCCTTGGGTCATTTGAAGCGACATTTTCCTTACAAAAATGGCGTCCGCGGCTTTGCTTAGGAGTTATTAACGAAAAACACGGACCAACCAGAGCGCGCCTAGTCGCTCGGCGGCACGGTCAGCGCGGCGAGCCGGGGGGAGGAGAGTGTTGTCGGCACGCCGCGATGTAACAGAACAGTTTCTCGATTATGTCCCGATTTCGATGAGCTTTGGATGTGTTGTAAAGACCACGATTCTGAACAACATTTCCCTTTAGACTTTTTGCCTCGCGTCTTTAGTTTAGGAGATATTTGTAAAAACTTGTAATTGAAAATGCTTCGAAATGTGTGTCACTGTCACTGGATCATTCGGTGACGAACTGCACAGATGTCTTCAGGTATACGACAGTACGGAAAGCTAAGGGTTGTACGGTCAGGTCAACGAACTGTACAGCTGATGGTAGATAGCAGGTATACGACAATCACATGTTTCGCTTTTCCTGCAGATTTGTACGCAGAGTCGATGGGTTACTGTTCGAAAACGTCGTCCGTCCTTTCACCCAGCAAGAGGTAGAAATGTCAGGTCGGCGTGGCGTTTTAGGGTCCCTATTGTCCTATGCCTCCCTTAAGAAACTTTCTAAAAGAAAGACGGACGACGTTAGTAACCCATCGACTCTGCGTACAAATCTGCAGGAAAACCGAAACATGTGATTGTCGTATACCTGCTATCTACCATCAGCTGTACAGTTCGTTGACCTGACCGTACAACCCTTAGCTTTCGGTACTGATTTTACAAATATCTCGTAAACTAAAGACGCGAGGCAAAAAGTCTAAAGGGAAATGTTGTTCAGAATCGTGGTCTTTACAACATATCCAAAGCTCATCGAAATCGGGACATAATCGAGAAACTGTTAGTTGTCTGTTACATCGCGGCGTACCGACAACACTCTGCTCCCCCCGGCTCGCCGCGCTGACCGTGCCACCGAGCGACTAGGCGCGCTCTGGTTGGTCCGTGTTTTTCGTTAATAACTCCTAAACAAAGCCGCGGACGCCATTTTTGCTGAGGAAAATGTCGCTTCAAATAACCCAAGGAACCTCCCATTTCCCGCTTACGCAGTCGTTTTGGGACACCCTGTATTATAAGGTATTTTCATTGATAAACTGCATATTACGTTATATTATAAGGTATTTACAATGATACACTGCATATTACGTTATATTATTAGGCATTTTCAATGATACACTGCATATTACGTTATATTATGAGGTATTTTCAATGATACACTGCATATTACGTTATATTATAATGTATTTTCAATGATACACTGCATATTACGTTATATTATAAGGTATTTTCAATGATAAACTACTATATATTATAAGGTATTTTCAATGATACACTGCATATTACGTTATATTATAAGGTATTTTCAATGATACCCTGCATATTACGTTATATAATAAGGTATTTTCAATGATAAACTACTATATATTATAAGGTATTTTCAATGATACGCTGCATATTACGTTATATTATGAGGTATTTTCAATGATACACTGCATATTACGTTATATTATAAGGTATTTTCAATGATACACTGCATATTACGTTATATTATAAGGTGTTTTCAATGATACACTGCATATTACGTTATATTGTAAGGTATTTTCAATGATACACTGCATATTACGTTATATTATGAGGTATTTTCAATGATACACTGCATATTACGTTATATTATTAGGTATTTTCAATGATACACTGCATATTACGTTATATTATGAGGTATTTTCAATGATACACTGCATATTACGTTATATTATAAGGTATTTTCAATGATACACTGCATATTACGTTATATTATAAGGTATTTTCAATGATAAACTACTATATATTATAAGGTATTTTCAATGATACACTGCATATTACGTTATATTATAAGGTATTTTCAATGATACACTGCATATTACGTTATATTATAAGGTATTTTCAATGATAAACTACTATATATTATAAGGTATTTTCAATGATACACTGCATATTACGTTATATTATGAGGTATTTTCAATGATACACTGCATATTACGTTATATTATAAGGTATTTTCAATGATAAACTACTATATATTATAAGGTATTTTCAATGATACACTGCATATTACGTTATATTATAAGGTATTTTCAATGATACACTTCATATTACGTTATATTATGAGGTATTTTCAATGATACACTGCATATTACGTTATATTATAAGGTATTTTCAATGATACACTGCATATTACGTTATATTATAAGGTATTTTCAATGATAAACTACTATATATTATAAGGTATTTTCAATGATACACTGCATATTACGTTATATTATAAGGTGTTTTCAATGATACACTGCATATTACGTTATATTGTAAGGTATTTTCAATGATACACTGCATATTACGTTATATTATGAGGTATTTTCAATGATACACTGCATATTACGTTATATTATTAGGTATTTTCAATGATACACTGCATATTACGTTATATTATGAGGTATTTTCAATGATACACTGCATATTACGTTATAGTATAATGTATTTTCAATGATACACTGCATATTACGTTATATTATAAGGTATTTTCAATGATAAACTACTATATATTATAAAGTATTTTCAATGATACACTGCATATTACGTTATATTATAAGGTATTTTCAATGATAAACTACTATATATTATAAGGTATTTTCAATGATACACTGCATATTACGTTATATTATGAGGTATTTTCAATGATACACTGCATATTACGTTATAGTATTTTCAATGATACACTGCATATTACGTTATATTATAAGGTATTTTCAATGATAAACTACTATATATTATAAGGTATTTTCAATGATACACTGCATATTACGTTATATTATAAGGTATTTTCAATGATACACTTCATATTACGTTATATTATGAGGTATTTTCAATGATACACTGCATATTACGTTATATTATAAGGTATTTTCAATGATAAACTACTATATATTATAAGGTATTTTCAATGATACACTGCATATTACGTTATATTATGAGGTATTTTCAATGATACACTGCATATTACGTTATATTATAAGGTATTTTCAATGATAAACTACTATATATTATAAGGTATTTTCAATGATACACTGCATATTACGTTATATTATAAGGTATTTTCAATGATACACTGCATATTACGTTATATTATAAGGTATTTTCAATGATAAACTACTATATATTATAAGGTATTTTCAATGATACACTGCATATTACGTTATATTATGAGGTATTTTCAATGATACACTGCATATTACGTTATATTATAAGGTATTTTCAATGATAAACTACTATATATTATAAGGTATTTTCAATGATACACTGCATATTACGTTATATTATAAGGTATTTTCAATGATACACTTCATATTACGTTATATTATGAGGTATTTTCAATGATACACTGCATATTACGTTATATTATAAGGTATTTTCAATGATACACTGCATATTACGTTATATTATAAGGTATTTTCAATGATAAACTACTATATATTATAAGGTATTTTCAATGATACACTGCATATTACGTTATATTATAAGGTGTTTTCAATGATACACTGCATATTACGTTATATTGTAAGGTATTTTCAATGATACACTGCATATTACGTTATATTATGAGGTATTTTCAATGATACACTGCATATTACGTTATATTATTAGGTATTTTCAATGATACACTGCATATTACGTTATATTATGAGGTATTTTCAATGATACACTGCATATTACGTTATAGTATAATGTATTTTCAATGATACACTGCATATTACGTTATATTATAAGGTATTTTCAATGATAAACTACTATATATTATAAAGTATTTTCAATGATACACTGCATATTACGTTATATTATAAGGTATTTTCAATGATAAACTACTATATATTATAAGGTATTTTCAATGATACACTGCATATTACGTTATATTATGAGGTATTTTCAATGATACACTGCATATTACGTTATATTATATGGTATTTTCAATGATACACTGCATATTACGTTATATTATAAGGTACTTTCAATGATACACTACAAATTACGATGTATTATAAGGTATTTTCAATGATAAACTACTGTATATTATAAGGTATTTTCAATGATACACTGCATATTACGTTATATTATAAGGTATTTTCAATGATAAACTACTATATATTATAAGGTATTTTCAATGATACACTGCATATTACGTTATATTATGAGGTATTTTCAATGATACACTGCATATTACGTTATATTATTAGGTATTTTCAATGATACACTGCATATTACGTTATATTATGAGGTATTTTCAATGATACACTGCATATTACGTTATATTATAATGTATTTTCAATGATACACTGCATATTACGTTATATTATAAGGTATTTTCAATGATAAACTACTATATATTATAAGGTATTTTCAATGATACACTGCATATTACGTTATATTATAAGGTATTTTCAATGATACACTGCATATTACGTTATATTATAAGGTATTTTCAATGATAAACTACTATATATTATAAGGTATTTTCAATGATACACTGCATATTACGTTATATTATGAGGTATTTTCAATGATACACTGCATATTACGTTATATTATAAGGTATTTTCAATGATAAACTACTATATATTATAAGGTATTTTCAATGATACACTGCATATTACGTTATATTATAAGGTATTTTCAATGATACACTTCATATTACGTTATATTATGAGGTATTTTCAATGATACACTGCATATTACGTTATATTATAAGGTATTTTCAATGATACACTGCATATTACGTTATATTATAAGGTATTTTCAATGATAAACTACTATATATTATAAGGTATTTTCAATGATACACTGCATATTACGTTATATTATAAGGTGTTTTCAATGATACACTGCATATTACGTTATATTGTAAGGTATTTTCAATGATACACTGCATATTACGTTATATTATAAGGTATTTTCAATGATACACTGCATATTACGTTATATTATTAGGTATTTTCAATGATACACTGCATATTACGTTATATTATGAGGTATTTTCAATGATACACTGCATATTACGTTATAGTATAATGTATTTTCAATGATACACTGCATATTACGTTATATTATAAGGTATTTTCAATGATAAACTACTATATATTATAAAGTATTTTCAATGATACACTGCATATTACGTTATATTATAAGGTATTTTCAATGATAAACTACTATATATTATAAGGTATTTTCAATGATACACTGCATATTACGTTATATTATGAGGTATTTTCAATGATACACTGCATATTACGTTATATTATATGGTATTTTCAATGATACACTGCATATTACGTTATATTATAAGGTACTTTCAATGATACACTACAAATTACGATGTATTATAAGGTATTTTCAATGATAAACTACTGTATATTATAAGGTATTTTCAATGATACACTGCATATTACGTTATATTATAAGGTATTTTCAATGATAAACTACTATATATTATAAGGTATTTTCAATGATACACTGCATATTACGTTATATTATGAGGTATTTTCAATGATACACTGCATATTACGTTATATTATAAGGTATTTTCAATGATAAACTACTATATATTATAAGGTATTTTCAATGATACACTGCATATTACGTTATATTATAAGGTATTTTCAATGATAAACTACTATATATTATAAGGTATTTTCAATGTTACACTGCATATTACGTTATATTATGAGGTATTTTCAATGATACACTGCATATTACGTTATATTATAAGGTATTTTCAATGATAAACTACTATATATTATAAGGTATTTTCAATGATACACTTCATATTACGTTATATTATGAGGTATTTTCAATGATACACTGCATATTACGTTATATTATAAGGTATTTTCAATGATACACTGCATATTACGTTATATTATAAGGTATTTTCAATGATAAACTACTATATATTATAAGGTATTTTCAATGATACACTGCATATTACGTTATATTATAAGGTGTTTTCAATGATACACTGCATATTACGTTATATTGTAAGGTATTTTCAATGATACACTGCATATTACGTTATATTATGAGGTATTTTCAATGATACACTGCATATTACGTTATATTATTAGGTATTTTCAATGATACACTGCATATTACGTTATATTATGAGGTATTTTCAATGATACACTGCATATTACGTTATATTATAAGGTATTTTCAATGATACACTGCATATTACGTTATATTATAAGGTATTTTCAATGATAAACTACTATATATTATAAGGTATTTTCAATGATACACTGCATATTACGTTATATTATAAGGTATTTTCAATGATAAACTACTATATATTATAAGGTATTTTCAATGATACACTGCATATTACGTTATATTATGAGGTATTTTCAATGATACACTGCATATTACGTTATATTATAAGGTATTTTCAATGATACACTGCATATTACGTTATATTATAAGGTACTTTCAATGATACACTACAAATTACGATGTATTATAAGGTATTTTCAATGATAAACTACTGTATATTATAAGGTATTTTCAATGATACACTGCATATTACGTTATATTATAAGGTATTTTCAATGATACACTGCATATTACGTTATATTATAAGGTATTTTCAATGATACACTGCATATTACGTTATATTATGAGGTATTTTCAATGATACACTGCATATTACGTTATATTATAAGGTATTTTCAATGATAAACTACTATATATTATAAGGTATTTTCACTGCATATTACGTTATATTATAAGGTATTTTCAATGATACCCCTGCATATTACGTTATATAATAAGGTATTTTCAATGATAAACTACTATATATATAAGAGTATTTTCATGATACGCTGCATATTACGTTATATTATGAGGTATTTTCAATGATACACTGCATATTACGTTATATTATAAGGTATTTTCAATGATACACTGCATATTACGTTATATTATAAGGTGTTTTCAATGATACACTGCATATTACGTTATATTGTAAGGTATTTTCAATGATACACTGCATATTACGTTATATTATGAGGTATTTTCAATGATACACTGCATATTACGTTATATTATTAGGTATTTTCAATGATACACTGCATATTACGTTATATTATGAGGTATTTTCAATGATACACTGCATATTACGTTATATTATAATGTATTTTCAATGGATACACTGCATATTACGTTATATTATAAGGTATTTTCAATGATAAACTACTATATATTATAAGGTATTTTCAATGATACACTGCATATTACGTTATATTATAAGGTATTTTCAATGATACACTGCATATTACGTTATATTATAAGGTATTTTCAATGATAAACTACTATATATTATAAGGTATTTCAATGATACACTGCATATTACGTTATATTATGAGGTATTTTCAATGATACACTGCATATTACGTTATATTATAAGGTATTTTCAATGATAAACTACTATATATTATAAGGTATTTTCAATGATAACCTGCATATTACGTTATATTATAAGGTATTTTCAATGATAAACTACTATATATTATAAGGTATTTTCAATGATACACTGCATATTACGTTATATTATGAGGGTATTTTCAATGATACACTGCATATTACGTTATATTATAAGGTATTTTCAATGATAAACTACTATATATTATAAGGTATTTTCAATGATACACTTCATATTACGTTATATTATGAGGTATTTTCAATGATACACTGCATATTACGTTATATTATAAGGTATTTTCAATGATACACTGCATATTACGTTATATTATAAGGTATTTTCAATGATAAACTACTATATATTATAAGGTATTTTTCAATGATACACTGCATATTACGTTATATTATAAGGTGTTTTCAATGATACACTGCATATTACGTTATATTATAAGGTATTTTCAATGATACACTGCATATTACGTTATATTATGAGGTATTTTCAATGATACACTGCATATTACGTTATATTATTAGGTATTTTCAATGATACACTGCATATTACGTTATATTATGAGGTATTTTCAATGATACACTGCATATTACGTTATAGTATAATGTATTTTCAATGATACACTGCATATTACGTTATATTATAAGGTATTTTCAATGATAAACTACTATATATTATAAAGTATTTTCAATGATACACTGCATATTACGTTATATTATAAGGTATTTTCAATGATAAACTACTATATATTATAAGGTATTTTCAATGATACACTGCATATTACGTTATATTATGAGGTATTTTCAATGATACACTGCATATTACGTTATATTATATGGTATTTTCAATGATACACTGCATATTACGTTATATTATAAGGTACTTTCAATGATACACTACAAATTACGATGTATTATAGGTATTTTCAATGATAAACTACTGTATATTATAAGGTATTTTCAATGATACACTGCATATTACGTTATATTATAAGGTATTTTCAATGATAAACTACTATATATTATAAGGTATTTTCAATGATACACTGCATATTACGTTATATTATGAGGTATTTTCAATGATACACTGCATATTACGTTATATTATAAGGTATTTTCAATGATAAACTACTATATATTATAAGGTATTTTCAATGATACACTGCATATTACGTTATATTATAAGGTATTTTCAATGATAAACTACTATATATTATAAGGTATTTTCAATGTTACACTGCATATTACGTTATATTATAAGGTATTTTCAATGATACACTGCATATTACGTTATATTATAAGGTATTTTCAATGATAAACTACTATATATTATAAGGTATTTTCAATGATACACTTCCATATTACGTTATATTATGAGGTATTTTCAATGATACACTGCATATTACGTTATATTATAAGGTATTTTCAATGATACACTGCATATTACGTTATATTATAAGGTATTTTCAATGATAAACTATCTATATTATAAGGTATTTTCAATGATACACTGCATATTACGTTATATTATAAGGGTGTTTTCAATGATACACTGCATATTACGTTATATTGTAAGGTATTTTCAATGATACACTGCATATTACGTTATATTATGAGGTATTTTCAATGATACACTGCATATTACGTTATATTATTAGGTATTTTCAATGATACACTGCATATTACGTTATATTATGAGGTATTTTCAATGATACACTGCATATTACGTTATAGTATAATGTATTTTCAATGATACACTGCATATTACGTTATATTATAAGGTATTTTCAATGATAAACTACTATATATTATAAAGTATTTTCAATGATACACTGCATATTACGTTATATTATAAGGTATTTTCAATGATAAACTACTATATATTATAAGGTATTTTCAATGATACACTGCATATTACGTTATATTATGAGGTATTTTCAATGATACACTGCATATTACGTTATATTATATGGTATTTTCAATGATACACTGCATATTACGTTATATTATAAGGTATTTTCAATGATACACTACAAATTACGATGTATTATAAGGTATTTTCAATGATAAACTACTATATATTATAAGGTATTTTCAATGATACACTGCATATTACGTTATATTATAAGGTATTTTCAATGATACACTGCATATTACGTTATATTATAAGGTATTTTCAATGATACACTGCATATTACGTTATATTATGAGGTATTTTCAATGATACACTGCATATTACGTTATATTATAAGGTATTTTCAATGATACACTGCATATTACGTTATATTATGAGGTATTTTCAATGATACACTGCATATTACGTTATATTATAAGGTATTTTCAATGATACACAGCATATTACGTGATATTATAAGGTATTTTCAATGATACACTACAAATTATGATATATTATAAGGTATTTTCAATGATAAACTACTATATATTATAAGATATTTTCAATGATACACTGCATATTACGTTATATTATGAGGTATTTTCAATGATACACTGCATATTACGTTATATTATAAGGTATTATCAATGATACACTGCATATTACGTAATATTATAAGGTATTTTCAATGATACACTGCATATTACGTTATATTATAAGGTATTTTCAATGATACACTGCATATTACGTTATATTATTGAGGTATTTTCAATGATACACTGCATATTACGTTATATTATAAGGTCATTTTCAATGATACACCAGCATATTACGTGATATTACTAAGGTATTTTCAATGATACACTACAAATTAATGATATATTATAAGGTATTTTCAATGTTAAACTACTATATATTATAAGATATTTTCAATGATACACTGCATATTACGTTATATTATGAGGTATTTTCAATGATACCACTGCATATTACGTTATATTATAAGGTATTAATCAATGATACACTGCATATTACGTAATATTATAAGGTATTTTCAATGATACACTGCATATTCCGTTATATTATGAGGTATTTTCAATGATACACTGCATATTACGTTATATTATAAGTATTTTTCAATGATACACTGCATATTTACGTTATATTATAAGGTATTTTCAATGATACACTACAAATTACGATATATTATAAGGTATTTTCAATGATAAACTACTACTATATTATAAGATATTTTCAATGATACACTGCATATTACGTTATATTATGAGGTATTTCAATGATACACTGCATATTACGTTATATTATAAGGTATTTTCAATGATACACTGCATATTACATTATATTATGAGGTATTTTCAATGATGCACTGCATATTACGTTATATTATAAAGTATTTTCAATGATACACTGCATATTACGTTATACTATAAGGTATTTTCAATGATAAACTACTATATATTATAAGGTATTTTCAATGATACACTGCATAATACGTTATATTATAAGGTATTTTCAATGAAAAACTGCATATTACGGTTATATTATAAGGTATTTACAATGATACACTGCATTATTACGTTACATTATAGGTATTTTCAATGATACACTGCATATTACGTTATATTATGAGGTATTTTCAATGATACACTGCATATTACGTTATACTATATGGTATTATAGGTATTTTCAATGATCGCACTGCATATTACGTTATACTATAAGGTATTTTCAATGATACACTACAATTACGATATATTATAAGGTATTTTCAATGATACACTGCATATTACGTTATATTATAAGGTATGTTCAATGATACACTGCATATTACGTTATATTATAAGGTATTTTCAAAGATACACTACAAATAACGATATATTATAAGGTATTTTCAATGATACACTGCATATACGTTATATGAGAAGGTATTTTCAATGATACACTGCATATTACGTTATATTATAAGGTATTTTCAATGATACACTGCATATTACGTTATACTATAAGGTATTTTCAAAGATACACTACAAATAACGATATATTATAAGGTATTTTTCAAAGATACACTACAAATAACGTTATATTATAAGGTATTTTCATTGATAGACAAGAATTACCATATATTCTAAGGTATTTTTCAATGATACACTGCATATTACGTTATATTATTAGGTATTTTCAATGATACACTAAAAAATTACGATATATTATAAGATATTTTCAATGATACACTAAAAAATTACGATATATTATAAGGTATTTCCAATGATACACTGCATATTACGTTATATTATAAGGTATTTTCAATGATACACTGCATATTACGTTATATTATAAGGTATTTTCTATGATACACTGCATATTACGTTATATTATAAGGTATTTTCAATGATACACTGCATATTACGGTATATCATAAGGTATTTTCAATGATACACTGCATATTAAGTTATATTATAAGGTATTTTCAATGATACACTGCATATTACGTTATATTATAAGGTATTTTCAATGATGCACTGCATATTACGTTATACTATAAGGTATTTTCAATGATACACTGCATATTACGTTATATTATAAGGTATTTTCAATGATACACTGCATATTACGTTATATTATAAGGTAATTTCAATGATACACTACAAATAACGATATATTATAAGGTATTTTCAATTATACACTGCATATTACGTTATATGAGAAGGTATTTTCATTGATACACTACAAATTACGATATATTATAAGGTATTTTCAAAGATACACTACAAATAACGATATATTATAAGGTATTTTCAATGATACACTGCATATTACGTTATATGAGATGGTATTTTCATTGATACACTACAAATTACGATATATTATAAGGTATTTTCAATGATACACTGTATATTACGTTATATGGGAAGGTATTTTCAATGATACACTGCATATTACGTTATATTATAAGGTATTTTCAATGATACACTGCATATTACGTTATATTATAAGGTATTTTCAATGATACACTGCATATTACGTTATATTATAAGGTAATTTCAATGATACACTACAAATAACGATATATTATAAGGTATTTTCAATTATACACTGCATATTACGTTATATGAGAAGGTATTTTCATTGATACACTACAAATTACGATATATTATAAGGTATTTTCAATGATACACTGCATATTACGTTATATTATAAGGTATTTTCAAAGATACACTACAAATAACGATATATTATAAGGTATTTTCAATGATACTCTGCATATTACGTTATATGAGAAGGTATTTTCATTGATACACTACAAATTACGATATATTATAATATATTTTCAATGATACACTACAAATTACGTTATATTATAAGGTATTTTCAATGATACACTACAAATTACGATATATTATAAAGTATTTTCAATGATACATTGCATATTACGTTATATTATAAGGTATTTTCAATGATACACTACAATTACGATATATTCTAAAGTATTTTCAATAATACACTGTATATTACGTTATATTATAAGGTATTTTCAATGATACACTGCGTATTACGTTATATTATAAGTTATTTTCATTGATAGACTGCATATTACCTTACATAATAAGGTATTTTCAATGATAGACTGCAAATATCACGTTATATTATTAGGTATTTTCAATGATACACTGCATATTACGTTATATTATAAGCTATTTTCAATGATACACTGAATATTACGTTATATTATAAGGTATTTTCAATGATACACTGCATACTACGTTACATTATCAGGTATTTTCAATGATACACTGCATATTACATTACATTATAAGGTATTTTCAATGACGGACTGCAAATATTACGTTTCATTATAATGTATTTTCAATGAATCACTGCATATTACGTTATATTATAAAGTATTTTCAATGATACACTACAAATTACGCTATATTCTAAAGTATTTTCAATGATACACTGTATATTACGTTATATTATAAGGTATTTTCAATGATACACTGCATATTACATTACATTATAAGGTATTTTCAATAACACACTGCATATTATGTTATATTATAAGGTATTATCAATGATACACTGCATATTACGATATATTATTAGGTAATTTCAATAACACACAGCATATTATGTTATATTATAAAGTATTTTCAATGATACACTGCATATTACGTTATATTATAAGGTATTATCAATGATACACTGCATATAATGATATATTATTAGGTAATTTCAATAACACACAGCATATTATGTTATATTATATGGTATTTTCAATGATACACTGCATATTACGTAATATTATAAGGTATTTTCAATGATACACTGCATACTACGTTACATTATCAGGTATTTTCAATGATACACTGCATATAACATTATTTTATAATGTATTTTCAATGGGAGACTGCATATTACGTTATATTATAAGCTATTTTCAATGATACACTGCATATTACTTTATATTATAAGGTATTTTCAATAATACACTACAAATTACGTTATATTATAAGGTATTTTCAATGATACACTACAAATTACGCTATATTCTAAAGTATTTTCAATGATACACTGTATATTACGTTATATTATAAGGTATTTTCAATGATACACTGCGTATTACGTTATATTATAAGTTATTTTCATTGATAGACTGCATATTACCTTATATAATAAGGTATTTTCAATGATAGACTGCAAATATCACGTTATATTATAAGGTATTTTCAATGATACACTGCATATTATGTTATATTATAAGCTATTTTCAATGATACACTGAATATTACGTTATATTATAAGGTGTTTTCAATGATACACTACGATATATTATAAGTTATTTTCATTGATACACTGCATATTACGTTACATTATAAGGTATTTTCAATGATACACTGCATATTACGTTATATTATAAGGTATTTTCAATGATACACAGCATATTACGTTATATTATAAGGTATTTTCAATGAATCACTGCATATTACGTTATATTATAAGCTATATTCAATGATACACTGCATATTACTTTATATTATAATATATTTTCAATGATACACTACAAATTACGTTATATTATAAGGTATTTTCAATGATACACTACAAATTACGTTGTATTATAAGGTATTTTCAATGATACACTACAAATTACGATATATTCTAAAGTATTTTCAATGATACACTGTATATTACGTTATATTATAAGGTATTTTCAATGATACACTGCATATTACGTAATATTATAAGGTATTTTCAATGATACACTGCATACTACGTTACATTATCAGGTATTTTCAATGATACACAGCATATTACGTTATATTATAAGGTATTTTCAATGAATCACTGCATATTACGTTATATTATAAGGTATTTTCAATGATACACAGCATATTACGTTACATTATAAGGTATTTTCAATGAATCACTGCATATTACGTTATATTATAAGGAATTTTAAATGATACAGTACATATTACATTATATTATAAGGTATTTTCAATGATACACTGCATATTACGTTATATTATAAGGTATTTTCAATGATAAACTGCATATTACGTTATATTATAAGGTATTTACAATGATACACTGCATATTACGTTACATTATTAGGTATTTTCAATGATACACTGCATATTACGTTATATTATGAGGTATTTTCAATGATACACTGCATATTACGTTATATTATAAGGTATTTTCAATGATGCACTGCATATTACGTTATACTATAAGGTATTTTCAATGATACACTACAAATTACGATATATTATAAGGTATTTTCAATGATACACTGCATATTACGTTATATTATAAGGTATGTTCAATGATACACTGCATATTACGTTATATTATAAGGTATTTTCAAAGATACACTACAAATAACGATATATTATAAGGTATTTTCAATGATACACTGCATATTACGTTATATGAGAAGGCATTTTCAATGATACACTGCATATTACGTTATATTATAAGGTATTTTCAATGATACACTGCATATTACGTTATACTATAAGGTATTTTCAAAGATACACTACAAATAACGATATATTATAAGGTATTTTCAAAGATACACTACAAATAACGTTATATTATAAGGTATTTTCATTGATAGACAAGAATTACCATATATTCTAAGGTATTTTCAATGATACACTGCATATTACGTTATATTATTAGGTATTTTCAATGATACACTAAAAAATTACGATATATTATTAGGTATTTTCAATGATACACTAAAAAATTACGATATATTATAAGGTATTTCCAATGATACACTGCATATTACGTTATATTATAAGGTATTTTCAATGATACACTGCATATTACGTTATATTATAAGGTATTTTCTATGATACACTGCATATTACGTTATATTATAAGGTATTTTCAATGATACACTGCATATTACGGTATATCATAAGGTATTTTCAATGATACACTGCATATTAAGTTATATTATAAGGTATTTTCAATGATACACTGCATATTACGTTATATTATAAGGTATTTTCAATGATGCACTGCATATTACGTTATACTATAAGGTATTTTCAATGATACACTACAAATTACGATATATTATAAGGTATTTTCAATGATACACTGCATATTACGTTATATTATAAGGTATTTTCAATGATACACTGCATATTACGGTATATCATAAGGTATTTTCAATGATACACTGCATATTAAGTTATATTATAAGGTATTTTCAATGATAAACTACTACATATTATAAGGTATTTTCAATGATACACTGCATATTACGTTATATTATAAGTTATTTTCAAAGATACACTACAAATAACGATATATTATAAGGTATTTTCAATGATACACTGCATATTACGTTATATGAGAAGGTATTTTCATTGATACACTACAAATTACGATATATTATAAGGTATTTTCAATGATACACTGCATATTACGTTATATGGGAAGGTATTTTCAATGATACACTGCATATTACGATATATTATAAGGTATTTTCAATGATACACTGCATATTACGTTATATTATAAGGTATTTTCAATGATACACTGCATATTACGTTATATTATAAGGTATTTTCAATGATACACTGCATATTACGTTATATTATAAGGTATTTTCAATGATGCACTGCATATTACGTTATACTATAAGGTATTTTCAATGATACACTGCATATTACGTTATATTATAAGGTATTTTCAAAGATACGCTACAAATAACGATATATTATAAGGTATTTTCAATGATACACTGCATATTACGTTATATTATAAGGTATTTTCAATGATACACTGCATATTACGTAATATTATAAGGTATTTTCAATGATACACTGCATACTACGTTACATTATCAGGTATTTTCAATGATACACTGCATATAACATTATTTTATAATGTATTTTCAATGGGAGACTGCATATTACGTTATATTATAAGCTATTTTCAATGATACACTGCATATTACTTTATATTATAAGGTATTTTCAATAATACACTACAAATTACGTTATATTATAAGGTATTTTCAATGATACACTACAAATTACGCTATATTCTAAAGTATTTTCAATGATACACTGTATATTACGTTATATTATAAGGTATTTTCAATGATACACTGCGTATTACGTTATATTATAAGTTATTTTCATTGATAGACTGCATATTACCTTATATAATAAGGTATTTTCAATGATAGACTGCAAATATCACGTTATATTATAAGGTATTTTCAATGATACACTACAAATTACGTTGTATTATAAGGTATTTTCAATGATACACTACAAATTACGATATATTCTAAAGTATTTTCAATGATACACTGTATATTACGTTATATTATAAGGTATTTTCAATGATACACTGCATATTACGTAATATTATAAGGTATTTTCAATGATACACTGCATACTACGTTACATTATCAGGTATTTTCAATGATACACAGCATATTACGTTATATTATAAGGTATTTTCAATGAATCACTGCATATTACGTTATATTATAAGGTATTTTCAATGATACACTGCATATTACGTTATATTATAAGGTATGTTCAATGATACACTGCATATTACGTTATATTATAAGGTATTTTCAAAGATACACTACAAATAACGATATATTATAAGGTATTTTCAATGATACACTGCATATTACGTTATATGAGAAGGCATTTTCAATGATACACTGCATATTACGTTATATTATAAGGTATTTTCAATGATACACTGCATATTACGTTATACTATAAGGTATTTTCAAAGATACACTACAAATAACGATATATTATAAGGTATTTTCAAAGATACACTACAAATAACGTTATATTATAAGGTATTTTCATTGATAGACAAGAATTACCATATATTCTAAGGTATTTTCAATGATACACTGCATATTACGTTATATTATTAGGTATTTTCAATGATACACTAAAAAATTACGATATATTATTAGGTATTTTCAATGATACACTAAAAAATTACGATATATTATAAGGTATTTCCAATGATACACTGCATATTACGTTATATTATAAGGTATTTTCAATGATACACTGCATATTACGTTATATTATAAGGTATTTTCTATGATACACTGCATATTACGTTATATTATAAGGTATTTTCAATGATACACTGCATATTACGGTATATCATAAGGTATTTTCAATGATACACTGCATATTAAGTTATATTATAAGGTATTTTCAATGATACACTGCATATTACGTTATATTATAAGGTATTTTCAATGATGCACTGCATATTACGTTATACTATAAGGTATTTTCAATGATACACTACAAATTACGATATATTATAAGGTATTTTCAATGATACACTGCATATTACGTTATATTATAAGGTATTTTCAATGATACACTGCATATTACGGTATATCATAAGGTATTTTCAATGATACACTGCATATTAAGTTATATTATAAGGTATTTTCAATGATAAACTACTACATATTATAAGGTATTTTCAATGATACACTGCATATTACGTTATATTATAAGTTATTTTCAAAGATACACTACAAATAACGATATATTATAAGGTATTTTCAATGATACACTGCATATTACGTTATATGAGAATGTATTTTCATTGATACACTACAAATTACGATATATTATAAGGTATTTTCAATGATACACTGCATATTACGTTATATGGGAAGGTATTTTCAATGATACACTGCATATTACGATATATTATAAGGTATTTTCAATGATACACTGCATATTACGTTATATTATAAGGTATTTTCAATGATACACTGCATATTACGTTATATTATAAGGTATTTTCAATGATACACTGCATATTACGTTATATTATAAGGTATTTTCAATGATGCACTGCATATTACGTTATACTATAAGGTATTTTCAATGATACACTGCATATTACGTTATATTATAAGGTATTTTCAAAGATACGCTACAAATAACGATATATTATAAGGTATTTTCAATGATACACTGCATATTACGTTATATGAGAAGGTATTTTCATTGCTACACTACAAATTACGATATATTATAAGGTATTTTCAATGATACACTGCATATTACGTTATATGGGAAGGTATTTTCAATGATACACTGCATATTACGTTATATTATAAGGTATTTTCAATGATACACTGCATATTACGTTATATTATAAGGTATTTTCTATGATACACTGCATATTACGTTATATTATAAGGTATTTTCAATGATACACTGCATATTACGGTATATCATAAGGTATTTTCAATGATACACTGCATATTAAGTTATATTATAAGGTATTTTCAATGATACACTGCATATTACGTTATATTATAAGGTATTTTCAATGATGCACTGCATATTACGTTATACTATAAGGTATTTTCAATGATACACTACAAATTACGATATATTATAAGGTATTTTCAATGATACACTACAAATTACGATATATTATAAGGTATTTTCAATGATACACTGCATATTACGGTATATCATAAGGTATTTTCAATGATACACTGCATATTACGTTATATTATAAGGTATTTTCAAAGATACACTACAAATAACGATATATTATAAGGTATTTTCAATGATACACTGCATATTACGTTATATGAGA
The DNA here is from genome assembly GCA_916610255.1 of Lasioglossum lativentre. Taxonomy (NCBI): domain Eukaryota; kingdom Metazoa; phylum Arthropoda; class Insecta; order Hymenoptera; family Halictidae; genus Lasioglossum; species Lasioglossum lativentre. The sequence goes on from CAKAJI010000912.1 coordinate 233,686, forward strand.
TGGTATTTTCATTGATACACTACAAATTACGATATATTATAAGGTATTTTCAATGATACACTGTATATTACGTTATATGGGAAGGTATTTTCAATGATACACTGCATATTACGTTATATTATAAGGTATTTTCAATGATACACTGCATATTACGTTATATTATAAGGTATTTTCAATGATACACTGCATATTACGTTATATTATAAGGTATTTTCAAAGATACACTACAAATAACGTTATATTATAAGGTATTTTCAATGATACACAGCATATTACGTTATATTATAAGGTATTTTCAATGAATCACTGCATATTACGTTATATTATAAGGAATTTTAAATGATACAGTACATATTACATTATATTATAAGGTATTTTCAATGATACACTGCATATTACGTTATATTATAAGGTATTTTCAGTGATAGACTGGATATTACGTTATATTATAAGGTATTTTCAATGATACACTGCATATTACGTTATATTATACGGTATTTCCAATGATAGACTGCATATTACATTGTATTATAAGGTATTTTCAATGATACACTGCATATTACGTTATATTATAAGGTATTTTCAATGATACACTGCATATTACGTTATATTATAAGCTATTTTCAATGATACACTGTATTTTACTTTATATTATAATATATTTTCAATGATACACTACAAATTACGTTATATTATAAGGTATTTTCAAAGATACGCTACAAATAACGATATATTATAAGGTATTTTCAATGATACACTGCATATTACGTTATATGAGAAGGTATTTTCATTGCTACACTACAAATTACGATATATTATAAGGTATTTTCAATGATACACTGCATATTACGTTATATGGGAAGGTATTTTCAATGATACACTGCATATTACGTTATATTATAAGGTATTTTCAATGATACACTGCATATTACGTTATATTATAAGGTATTTTCTATGATACACTGCATATTACGTTATATTATAAGGTATTTTCAATGATACACTGCATATTACGGTATATCATAAGGTATTTTCAATGATACACTGCATATTAAGTTATATTATAAGGTATTTTCAATGATACACTGCATATTACGTTATATTATAAGGTATTTTCAATGATGCACTGCATATTACGTTATACTATAAGGTATTTTCAATGATACACTACAAATTACGATATATTATAAGGTATTTTCAATGATACACTGCATATTACGTTATATTATAAGGTATTTTCAATGATACACTGCATATTACGGTATATCATAAGGTATTTTCAATGATACACTGCATATTACGTTATATTATAAGGTATTTTCAAAGATACACTACAAATAACGATATATTATAAGGTATTTTCAATGATACACTGCATATTACGTTATATGAGATGGTATTTTCATTGATACACTACAAATTACGATATATTATAAGGTATTTTCAATGATACACTGTATATTACGTTATATGGGAAGGTATTTTCAATGATACACTGCATATTACGTTATATTATAAGGTATTTTCAATGATACACTGCATATTACGTTATATTATAAGGTAATTTCAATGATACACTACAAATAACGATATATTATAAGGTATTTTCAATTATACACTGCATATTACGTTATATGAGAAGGTATTTTCATTGATACACTACAAATTACGATATATTATAAGGTATTTTCAATGATACACTGCATATTACGTTATATTATAAGGTATTTTCAAAGATACACTACAAATAACGATATATTATAAGGTATTTTCAATGATACACTGCATATTACGTTATATGAGAAGGTATTTTCATTGATACACTACAAATTACGATATATTATAAGGTATTTTCAATGATACACTGCATATTACATTATATGGGAAGGTATTTTCAATGATACACTGCATATTACGTTATATTATAAGGTATTTTCAATGATACACTGCATATTACGTTATATTATAAGCTATTTTCAATGATACACTGTATTTTACTTTATATTATAATATATTTTCAATGATACACTACAAATTACGTTATATTATAAGGTATTTTCAATGATACACTACAAATTACGATATATTATAAAGTATTTTCAATGATACATTGCATATTACGTTATATTATAAGGTATTTTCAATGATACACTACAATTACGATATATTCTAAAGTATTTTCAATAATACACTGTATATTACGTTATATTATAAGGTATTTTCAATGATACACTGCAAATATCACGTTATATTATTAGGTATTTTCAATGATACACTGCATATATCGTTATATTATAAGCTATTTTCAATGATACACTGAATATTACGTTATATTATAAGGTATTTTCAATGATACACTGCATACTACGTTACATTATCAGGTATTTTCAATGATACACTGCATATTACATTACATTATAAGGTATTTTCAATGACGGACTGCAAATATTACGTTTCATTATAATGTATTTTCAATGAATCACTGCATATTACGTTATATTATAAAGTATTTTCAATGATACACTACAAATTACGCTATATTCTAAAGTATTTTCAATGATACACTGTATATTACGTTATATTATAAGGTATTTTCAATGATACACTGCATATTACATTACATTATAAGGTATTTTCAATAACACACTGCATATTATGTTATATTATAAGGTATTATCAATGATACACTGCATATTACGATATATTATTAGGTAATTTCAATAACACACAGCATATTATGTTATATTATAAAGTATTTTCAATGATACACTGCATATTACGTTATATTATAAGGTATTATCAATGATACACTGCATATAATGATATATTATTAGGTAATTTCAATAACACACAGCATATTATGTTATATTATAAGGTATTTTCAATGATACACTGCATATTACGTAATATTATAAGGTATTTTCAATGATACACTGCATACTACGTTACATTATCAGGTATTTTCAATGATACACTGCATATAACATTATTTTATAATGTATTTTCAATGGGAGACTGCATATTACGTTATATTATAAGCTATTTTCAATGATACACTGCATATTACTTTATATTATAAGGTATTTTCAATAATACACTACAAATTACGTTATATTATAAGGTATTTTCAATGATACACTACAAATTACGCTATATTCTAAAGTATTTTCAATGATACACTGTATATTACGTTATATTATAAGGTATTTTCAATGATACACTGCGTATTACGTTATATTATAAGTTATTTTCATTGATAGACTGCATATTACCTTATATAATAAGGTATTTTCAATGATAGACTGCAAATATCACGTTATATTATAAGGTATTTTCAATGATACACTGCATATTATGTTATATTATAAGCTATTTTCAATGATACACTGAATATTACGTTATATTATAAGGTGTTTTCAATGATACACTACGATATATTATAAGTTATTTTCATTGATACACTGCATATTACGTTACATTATAAGGTATTTTCAATGATACACTGCATATTACGTTATATTATAAGGTATTTTCAATGATACACAGCATATTACGTTATATTATAAGGTATTTTCAATGAATCACTGCATATTACGTTATATTATAAGCTATATTCAATGATACACTGCATATTACTTTATATTATAATATATTTTCAATGATACACTACAAATTACGTTATATTATAAGGTATTTTCAATGATACACTACAAATTACGTTGTATTATAAGGTATTTTCAATGATACACTACAAATTACGATATATTCTAAAGTATTTTCAATGATACACTGTATATTACGTTATATTATAAGGTATTTTCAATGATACACTGCATATTACGTAATATTATAAGGTATTTTCAATGATACACTGCATACTACGTTACATTATCAGGTATTTTCAATGATACACAGCATATTACGTTATATTATAAGGTATTTTCAATGAATCACTGCATATTACGTTATATTATAAAGTATTTTCAATGATACACAGCATATTACGTTACATTATAAGGTATTTTCAATGAATCACTGCATATTACGTTATATTATAAGGAATTTTAAATGATACAGTACATATTACATTATATTATAAGGTATTTTCAATGATACACTGCATATTACGTTATATTATAAGGTATTTTCAGTGATAGACTGGATATTACGTTATATTATAAGGTATTTTCAATGATACACTGCATATTACGTTATATTATAAGGTATTTCCAATGATAGACTGCATATTACGTTATATTATAAGCCTTTTTCAATGATACACTGTATTTTACTTTATATTATAATATATTTTCAATGATACACTACAAATTACGTTATATTATAAGGTATTTTCAATGATACACTACAAATTACGATATATTATAAAGTATTTTCAATGATACATTGCATATTACGTTATATTATAAGGTATTTTCAATGATACACTGCATATTACGTTATATTATAAGCTATTTTCAATGATACACTGAATATTACGTTATATTATAAGGTATTTTCAATGATACACTGCATATTACGTAATATTATAAGGTATTTTCAATGATACACTGCATACTACGTTACATTATCAGGTATTTTCAATGATACACTGCATATTACATTACATTATAAGGTATTTTCAATGACGGACTGCAAATATTACATTTCATTATAATGTATTTTCAATGAATCACTGCATATTACGTTATATTATAAAGTATTTTCAATGATACACTGCATATTACATTATATTATAAGTTATTTTCAATGATACACTGCATATTACATTATTTTATAATGTATTTTCAATGGGAGACTGCATATTATGTTATATTATAAGCTATTTTCAATGATACACTGCATATTACTTTATATTATAAGGTATTTTCAATAATACACTACAAATTACGTTATATTATAAGGTATTTTCAATGATACACTGCATATTACGTTATATTATAAGCTATTTTCAATGATACACTGCATATTACTTTATATTATAATGTATTTTCAATGATACACTACAAATTACGTTATATTATAAGGTATTTTCAATGATACACTACTAATTACGATATATTATAAGGTATTTTCAATGGTAGACTGCATATTACGTTATATTATAAGGTATTTTCAATGATACACTACTAATTACGATATATTATAAGGTATTTTCAATGGTAGACTGCATATTACGTTATATTATAAGGTATTTTCAATGATACACAGCATATTACGTTACATTATAAGGTATTTTCAATGAATCACTGCATATTACGTTATATTATAAGGAATTTTAAATGATACAGTACATATTACATTATATTATAAGGTATTTTCAATGATACACTGCATATTACGTTATATTATAAGGTATTTTCAGTGATACACTACAAATTACGATATATTCTAAAGTATTTTCAATGATACACTGTATATTACGTTATATTATAAGGTATTTTCAATGATAGACTGCAAATATCACGTTATATTATAAGGTATTTTCAATGATACACTGCATATTACGTTATATTATAAGGTATTTTCAATGATACACTGCATATTACGTTATATTATAATATATTTTCAATGATACACTACAAATTACGTTATATTATAAGGTATTTTCAATGATACACTACAAATTACGTTGTATTATAAGGTATTTTCAATGATACACTACAAATTACGATATATTCTAAAGTATTTTCAATGATACACTGTATATTACGTTATATTATAAGGTATTTTCAATGATACACTGCATATTACGTAATATTATAAGGTATTTTCAATGATACACTGCATACTACGTTACATTATCAGGTATTTTCAATGATACACTGCATATTACATTACATTATAAGGTATTTTCAATGACGGACTGCAAATATTACGTTTCATTATAATGTATTTTCAATGAATCACTGCATATTACGTTATATTATAAAGTATTTTCAATGATACACTACAAATTACGCTATATTCTAAAGTATTTTCAATGATACACTGTATATTACGTTATATTATAAGGTATTTTCAATGATACACTGCGTATTACGTTATATTATAAGTTATTTTCATTGATAGACTGCATATTACCTTATATAATAAGGTATTTTCAATGATAGACTGCAAATATCACGTTATATTATAAGGTATTTTCAATGATACACTGCATATTACGTTATATTATAAGCTATTTTCAATGATACACTGAATATTACGTTATATTACAAGGAATTTTAAATGATACAGTACATATTACATTATATTATAAGGTATTTTCAATGATACACTGCATATTACGTTATATTATAAGGTATTTTCAGTGATAGACTGGATATTACGTTATATTATAAGGTATTTTCAATGATACACTGCATATTACGTTATATTATACGGTATTTCCAATGATAGACTGCATATTACATTGTATTATAAGGTATTTTCAATGATACACTGCATATTACGTTATATTATAAGGTATTTTCAATGATACACTGCATATTACGTTATATTATAAGCTATATTCAATGATACACTGCATATTACTTTATATTATAATATATTTTCAATGATACACTACAAATTACGTTATATTATAAGGTATTTTCAATGATACACTACAAATTACGTTATATTATAAGGTATTTTCAATGATACACTACAAATTACGATATATTATAAAGTATTTTCAATGATACACTGTATATTACGTTATATTATAAGGTATTTTCAATGATAGACTGCAAATATCACGTTATATTATAAGGTATTTTCAATGATACACTGCATATTACGTTATATTATAAGCTATTTTCAATGATACACTGCATATTACCTTATATAATAAGGTATTTTCAATGATAGACTGCAAATATCACGTTATATTATAAGGTATTTTCAATGATACACTGCATATTACGTTATATTATAAGTTATTTTCAATGATACACTGCATATTACATTATTTTATAATGTATTTTCAATGATACACTACAAATTACGTTATATTATAAGGTATTTTCAATGATACACTACAAATTACGATATATTATAAAGTATTTTCAATGATACATTGCATATTACGTTATATTATAAGGTATTTTCAATGATACACTACAATTACGATATATTCTAAAGTATTTTCAATGATACACTGTATATTACGTTATATTATAAGGTATTTTCAATGATACACTGCGTATTACGTTATATTATATGTTATTTTCATTGATAGACTGCATATTACCTTATATAATAAGGTATTTTCAATGATAGACTGCAAATATCACGTTATATTATAAGGTATTTTCAATGATACACTAAATATTACGTTATATTATAAGTTATTTTCAATGATACACTGCATATTACATTATTTTATAATGTATTTTCAATGGGAGACTGCATATTACGTTATATTATAAGTTATTTTCAATGATACACTGTATATTACATTATTTTATAATGTATTTTCAATGGGAGACTGCATATTACGTTATATTATAAGCTATTTTCAATGATACACTGCATATTACTTTACATTATAAGGTATTTTCAATGATACACTACAAATTACGTTATATTATAAGGTATTTTCAATGATACACTACAAATTACGATATATTATAAAGTATTTTCAATGATACATTGCATATTACGTTATATTATAAGGTATTTTCAATGATACACTACAATTACGATATATTCTAAAGTATTTTCAATGATACACTGTATATTACGTTATATTATAAGGTATTTTCAATGATACACTGCGTATTACGTTATATTATATGTTATTTTCATTGATAGACTGCATATTACCTTATATAATAAGGTATTTTCAATGATAGACTGCAAATATCACGTTATATTATAAGGTATTTTCAATGATACACTGCATATTACGTTATATTATAAGTTATTTTCAATGATACACTGCATATTACATTATTTTATAATGTATTTTCAATGGGAGACTGCATATTACGTTATATTATAAGTTATTTTCAATGATACACTGTATATTACATTATTTTATAATGTATTTTCAATGGGAGACTGCATATTACGTTATATTATAAGGTATTTTCAATGATACACTGCATATTACGTAATATTATAAGGTATTTTCAATGATACACTGTATACTACGTTACATTATCAGGTATTTTCAATGATACACTGCATATTACATTATTTTATAATGTATTTTCAATGGGAGACTGCATATTACGTTATATTATAAGCTATTTTCAATGATACACTGCATATTACTTTATATTATAAGGTATTTTCAATAATACACTACAAATTACGTTATATTATAAGGTATTTTCAATGATACACTACAATTACGATATATTCTAAAGTATTTTCAATAATACACTGTATATTACGTTATATTATAAGGTATTTTCAATGATACACTGCGTATGCCGTTATATTATAAGTTATTTTCATTGATAGACTGCATATTACCTTATATAATAAGGTATTTTCAATGATAGACTGCAAATATCACGTTATATTATTAGGTATTTTCAATGATACACTGCATATTACGTTATATTATAAGCTATTTTCAATGATACACTGAATATTACGTTATATTATAAGGTATTTTCAATGATAGACTGCATATTACATTGTATTATAAGGTATTTTCAATGATACACTGCATATTACGTTATATTATAAGGTATTTTCAATGATACACTGCATGTTACGTAATATTATAAGGTATTTTCAATGATACACTGCATACTACGTTACATTATCAGGTATTTTCAATGATACACTGCATATTACATTACATTATAAGGTATTTTCAATGACGGACTGCAAATATTACGTTTCATTATAATGTATTTTCAATGAATCACTGCATATTACGTTATATTATAAAGTATTTACAATGATACACTACAAATTACTCTATATTCTAAAGTATTTTCAATGATACACTGCATATTACGTTATATTATAAGGTATTTTCAATGATACACTGCATATTACATTACATTATAAGGTATTTTCAATAACACACTGCATATTATGTTATATTATAAGGTATTATCAATGATACACTGCATATTACGATATATTATTAGGTAATTTCAATAACACACAGCATATTATGTTATATTATAAAGTATTTTCAATGATACACTGCATATTACGTTATATTATAAGGTATTATCAATGATACACTGCATATTATGATATATTATTAGGTAATTTCAATAACACACAGCATATTATGTTATATTATAAGGTATTTTCAATGATACACTGCATATTACGTAATATTATAAGGTATTTTCAATGATACACTGCATACTACGTTACATTATCAGGTATTTTCAATGATACACTGCATATTACATTACATTATAAGGTATTTTCAATGACGGACTGCAAATATTACGTTTCATTATAATGTATTTTCAATGAATCACTGCATATTACGTTATATTATAAAGTATTTTCAATGATACACTGCATATTACATTATATTATAAGTTATTTTCAATGATACACTGCATATTACATTATTTTATAATGTATTTTCAATGGGAGACTGCATATTATGTTATATTATAAGCTATTTTCAATGATACACTGCATATTACTTTATATTATAAGGTATTTTCAATAATACACAACAAATTACGTTATATTATAAGGTATTTTCAATGATACACTACAAATTACGATATATTCTAAAGTATTTTCAATGATACACTGTATATTACGTTATATTATAAGGTATTTTCAATGATAGACTGCAAATATCACGTTATATTATAAGGTATTTTCAATGATACACTGCATATTACGTTATATTATAAGCTATTTTCAATGATACACTGCATATTACTTTATATTATAATGTATTTTCAATGATACACTACAAATTACGTTATATTATAAGGTATTTTCAATGATACACTACAAATTACGATATATTATAAAGTATTTTCAATGATACATTGCATATTACGTTATATTATAAGGTATTTTCAATGATAGACTGCATATTACGTTATATTATATGGTATTTCCAATGATAGACTGCATATTACATTGTATTATAAGGTATTTTCAATGATACACTGCATATTACGTTATATTATAAGGTATTTTCAATGATACACTGCATATTACGTTATATTATAAGCTATATTCAATGATACACTGCATATTACTTTATATTATAATATATTTTCAATGATACACTACAAATTACGTTATATTATAAGGTATTTTCAATGATACACTACAAATTACGTTATATTATAAGGTATTTTCAATGATACACTACAAATTACGATATATTCTAAAGTATTTTCAATGATACACTGTATATTACGTTATATTATAAGGTATTTTCAATGATAGACTGCAAATATCACGTTATATTATAAGGTATTTTCAATGATACACTGCATATTACGTTATATTATAAGCTATTTTCAATGATACACTGCATATTACCTTATATAATAAGGTATTTTCAATGATAGACTGCAAATATCACGTTATATTATAAGGTATTTTCAATGATACACTGCATATTACGTTATATTATAAGTTATTTTCAATGATACACTGCATATTACATTATTTTATAATGTATTTTCAATGATACACTACAAATTACGTTATATTATAAGGTATTTTCAATGATACACTACAAATTACGATATATTATAAAGTATTTTCAATGATACATTGCATATTACGTTATATTATAAGGTATTTTCAATGATACACTACAATTACGATATATTCTAAAGTATTTTCAATGATACACTGTATATTACGTTATATTATAAGGTATTTTCAATGATACACTGCGTATTACGTTATATTATATGTTATTTTCATTGATAGACTGCATATTACCTTATATAATAAGGTATTTTCAATGATAGACTGCAAATATCACGTTATATTATAAGGTATTTTCAATGATACACTGCATATTACGTTATATTATAAGTTATTTTCAATGATACACTGCATATTACATTATTTTATAATGTATTTTCAATGGGAGACTGCATATTACGTTATATTATAAGTTATTTTCAATGATACACTGTATATTACATTATTTTATAATGTATTTTCAATGGGAGACTGCATATTACGTTATATTATAAGCTATTTTCAATGATACACTGCATATTACGTTACATTATAAGGTATTTTCAATGATACACTACAAATTACGTTATATTATAAGGTATTTTCAATGATACACTACAAATTACGATATATTATAAAGTATTTTCAATGATACATTGCATATTACGTTATATTATAAGGTATTTTCAATGATACACTACAATTACGATATATTCTAAAGTATTTTCAATGATACACTGTATATTACGTTATATTATAAGGTATTTTCAATGATACACTGCGTATGACGTTATATTATATGTTATTTTCATTGATAGACTGCATATTACCTTATATAATAAGGTATTTTCAATGATAGACTGCAAATATCACGTTATATTATAAGGTATTTTCAATGATACACTGCATATTACGTTATATTATAAGCTATTTTCAATGATACACTGAATATTACGTTATATTATAAGGTATTTTCAATGATACACTACGATACATTATAAGTTATTTTCAATTATACACTGCATATTACGTTACATTATAAGGTATTTTCAATGATACACTGCATATTACGTTATATTATAAGGTATTTTCAATGATACACTACAATTACGATATATTCTAAAGTATTTTCAATAATACACTGTATATTACGTTATATTATAAGGTATTATCAATGATACACTGCATATTACGATATATTATTAGGTAATTTCAATAACACACAGCATATTATGTTATATTATAAAGTATTTTCAATGATACACTGCATATTACGTTATATTATAAGGTATTATCAATGATACACTGCATATTATGATATATTATTAGGTAATTTCAATAACACACAGCATATTATGTTATATTATAAGGTATTTTCAATGATACACTGCATATTACGTAATATTATAAGGTATTTTCAATGATACACTGCATACTACGTTACATTATCAGGTATTTTCAATGATACACTGCATATTACATTACATTATAAGGTATTTTCAATGACGGACTGCAAATATTACGTTTCATTATAATGTATTTTCAATGAATCACTGCATATTACGTTATATTATAAAGTATTTTTAATGATACACTGCATATTACATTATATTATAAGTTATTTTCAATGATACACTGCATACTACATTATTTTATAATGTATTTTCAATGGGAGACTGCATATTATGTTATATTATAAGCTATTTTCAATGATACACTGCATATTACTTTATATTATAAGGTATTTTCAATAATACACTACAAATTACGTTATATTATAAGGTATTTTCAATGATACACTACAAATTACGATATATTCTAAAGTATTTTCAATGATACACTGTATATTACGTTATATTATAAGGTATTTTCAATGATAGACTGCAAATATCACGTTATATTATAAGGTATTTTCAATGATACACTGCATATTACGTTATATTATAAGCTATTTTCAATGATACACTGCATATTACTTTATATTATAATGTATTTTCAATGATACACTACAAATTACGTTATATTATAAGGTATTTTCAATGATACACTACAAATTACGATATATTATAAAGTATTTTCAATGATACATTGCATATTACGTTATATTATAAGGTATTTTCAATGATAGACTGCATATTACGTTATATTATAAGGTATTTTCAATGATACACTACAAATTACGATATATTCTAAAGTATTTTCAATGATACACTGTATATTACGTTATATTATAAGGTATTTTCAATGATAGACTGCAAATATCACGTTATATTATAAGGTATTTTCAATGATACACTGCATATTACGTTATATTATAAGCTATTTTCAATGATACACTGCATATTACCTTATATAATAAGGTATTTTCAATGATAGACTGCAAATATCACGTTATATTATAAGGTATTTTCAATGATACACTGCATATTACGTTATATTATAAGTTATTTTCAATGATACACTGCATATTACATTATTTTATAATGTATTTTCAATGATACACTACAAATTACGTTATATTATAAGGTATTTTCAATGATACACTACAAATTACGATATATTATAAAGTATTTTCAATGATACATTGCATATTACGTTATATTATAAGGTATTTTCAATGATACACTACAATTACGATATATTCTAAAGTATTTTCAATGATACACTGTATATTACGTTATATTATAAGGTATTTTCAATGATACACTGCGTATTACGTTATATTATATGTTATTTTCATTGATAGACTGCATATTACCTTATATAATAAGGTATTTTCAATGATAGACTGCAAATATCACGTTATATTATAAGGTATTTTCAATGATACACTGCATATTACGTTATATTATAAGTTATTTTCAATGATACACTGCATATTACATTATTTTATAATGTATTTTCAATGGGAGACTGCATATTACGTTATATTATAAGCTATTTTCAATGATACACTACAAATTACGTTATATTATAAGTTATTTTCAATGATACACTGCATATTACATTATTTTATAATGTATTTTCAATGGGAGACTGCATATTACGTTATATTATAAGGTATTTTCAATGATACACTGCATATTACGTAATATTATAAGGTATTTTCAATGATACACTGTATACTACGTTACATTATCAGGTATTTTCAATGATACACTGCATATTACATTATTTTATAATGTATTTTCAATGGGAGACTGCATATTACGTTATATTATAAGCTATTTTCAATGATACACTGCATATTACTTTATATTATAAGGTATTTTCAATAATACACTACAAATTACGTTATATTATAAGGTATTTTCAATGATACACTACAAATTACGCTATATTCTAAAGTATTTTCAATGATACACTGTATATTACGTTATATTATAAGGTATTTTCAATGATACACTGCGTATTACGTTATATTATAAGTTATTTTCATTGATAGACTGCATATTACCTTATATAATAAGGTATTTTCAATGATAGACTGCAAATATCACGTTATATTATAAGGTATTTTCAATGATACACTGCATATTACGTTATATTATAAGCTATTTTCAATGATACACTGAATATTACGTTATATTATAAGGTATTTTCAATGATACACTACGATATATTATAAGTTATTTTCATTGATACACTGCATATTACGTTACATTATAAGGTATTTTCAATGATACACTGCATATTACGTTATATTATAAGGTATTTTCAATGATACATTGCATATTACGTTATATTATAAGGTATTTTCAATGATACACTACAATTACGATATATTCTAAAGTATTTTCAATAATACACTGTATATTACGTTATATTATAAGGTATTTTCAATGATACACTGCGTATTACGTTATATTATAAGTTATTTTCATTGATAGACTGCATATTACCTTATATAATAAGGTATTTTCAATGATAGACTGCAAATATCACGTTATATTATAAGGTATTTTCAATGATACACTGCATATTACGTTATATTATAAGCTATTTTCAATGATACACTGCATATTACCTAATATAATAAGGTATTTTCAATGATAGACTGCAAATATCACGTTATATTATAAGGTATTTTCAATGATACACTGCATATTACGTTATATTATAAGTTATTTTCAATGATACACTGCATATTACATAATTTTATAATGTATTTTCAATGATACACTACAAATTACGTTATATTATAAGGTATTTTCAATGATACACTACAATTACGATATATTCTAAAGTATTTTCAATGATACACTGTATATTACGTTATATTATAAGGTATTTTCAATGATACACTGCGTATTACGTTATATTATATGTTATTTTCATTGATAGACTGCATATTACCTTATAGAATAAGGTATTTTCAATGATACACTGCATATTACGTTATATTATAAGGTACTTTCAATGATACACTACAAATTACGATATATTATAAGGTATTTTCAATGATAAACTACTGTATATTATAAGGTATTTTCAATGATACACTGCATATTACGTTATATTATAAGGTATTTTCAATGATACACTGCATATTACGTTATATTATAAGGTATTTTCAATGATAAACTACTATATATTGTAAGGTATTTTCAATGATACACTGCATATTACTTAATATTATAAGGTATTTTCAATAGTACACTACAAATTACGTTATATTATAAGGTATTTTCAATGATACACTACAAATTACGCTATATTCTAAAGTATTTTCAATGATACACTGTATATTACGTTATATTATAAGGTATTTTCAATGATACACTACAATTACGATATATTCTAAAGTATTTTCAATGATACACTGTATATTACGTTATATTATAAGGTATTTTCAATGATACACTGCGTATTACGTTATATTATATGTTATTTTCATTGATAGACTGCATATTACCTTATATAATAAGGTATTTTCAATGATACACTGCATATTACGTTATATTATAAGGTACTTTCAATGATACACTACAAATTACGATATATTATAAGGTATTTTCAATGATAAACTACTGTATATTATAAGGTATTTTCAATGATACACTGCATATTACGTTATATTATAAGGTATTTTCAATGATACACTGCATATTACGTTATATTATAAGGTATTTTCAATGATAAACTACTATATATTGTAAGGTATTTTCAATGATACACTGCATATTACGTAATATTATAAGGTATTTTCAATGATACACTGCATATTACGTTATATTATAAGTTATTTTCAATGATACACTGCATATTACATTATTTTATAATGTATTTTCAATGATACACTACAAATTACGTTATATTATAAGGTATTTTCAATGATACACTACAAATTACGATATATTATAAAGTATTTTCAATGATACATTGCATATTACGTTATATTATAAGGTATTTTCAATGATACACTACAATTACGATATATTCTAAAGTATTTTCAATGATACACTGTATATTACGTTATATTATAAGGTACTTTCAATGATACACTACAAATTACGATATATTATAAGGTATTTTCAATGATAAACTACTGTATATTATAAGGTATTTTCAATGATACACTGCATATTACGTTATATTATAAGGTATTTTCAATGATACACTGCATATTACGTTATATTATAAGGTATTTTCAATGATAAACTACTATATATTGTAAGGTATTTTCAATGATACACTGCATATTACGTAATATTATAAGGTATTTTCAATAGTACACTACAAATTACGTTATATTATAAGGTATTTTCAATGATACACTACAAATTACGCTATATTCTAAAGTATTTTCAATGATACACTGTATATTACGTTATATTATAAGGTATTTTCAATGATACACTGCGTATTACGTTATATTATAAGTTATTTTCATTGATAGACTGCATATTACCTTATATAATAAGGTATTTTCAATGATAGACTGCAAATATCACGTTATATTATAAGGTATTTTCAATGATACACTGCATATTACGTTATATTATAAGCTATTTTCAATGATACACTGAATATTACGTTATATTATAAGGTATTTTCAATGATACACTACGATATATTATAAGTTATTTTCATTGATACACTGCATATTACGTTACATTATAAGGTATTTTCAATGATACACTGCATATTACGTTATATTATAAGGTATTTTCAATGATACACAGCATATTACGTTATATTATAAGGTATTTTCAATGAATCACTGCATATTACGTTATATTATAAGCTATTTTCAATGATACACTGAATATTACGTTATATTATAAGGTATTTTCAATGATACACTACGATATATTATAAGTTATTTTCATTGATACACTGCATATTACGTTACATTATAAGGTATTTTCAGTGATAGACTGGATATTACGTTATATTATAAGGTATTTTCAATGATACACTGCATATTACGTTATATTATACGGTATTTCCAATGATAGACTGCATATTACATTGTATTATAAGGTATTTTCAATGATACACTGCATATTACGTTATATTATAAGGTATTTTCAATGATACACTGCATATTACGTTATATTATAAGCTATTTTCAATGATACACTGTATTTTACTTTATATTATAATATATTTTCAATGATACACTACAAATTACGTTATATTATAAGGTATTTTCAATGATACACTACAAATTACGATATATTATAAAGTATTTTCAATGATACATTGCATATTACGTTACATTATAAGGTATTTTCAATGATACACTACAATTACGATATATTCTAAAGTATTTTCAATAATACACTGTATATTACGTTATATTATAAGGTATTTTCAATGATACACTGCGTATGACGTTATATTATAAGTTATTTTCATTGATAGACTGCATATTACCTTATATAATAAGGTATTTTCAATGATAGACTGCAAATATCACGTTATATTATTAGGTATTTTCAATGATACACTGCATATTACGTTATATTATAAGCTATTTTCAATGATACACTGAATATTACGTTATATTATAAGGTATTTTCAATGATACACTACGATACATTATAAGTTATTTTCAATTATACACTGCATATTACGTTACATTATAAGGTATTTTCAATGATACACTGCATATTACGTTATATTATAAGTTATTTTCAATGATAGACTGCATATTACATTATTTTATAATGTATTTTCAATGATACACTACAAATTACGTTATATTATAAGGTATTTTCAATGATACACTACAAATTACGATATATTATAAAGTATTTTCAATGATACATTGCATATTACGTTATATTATAAGGTATTTTCAATGATACACTACAATTACGATATATTCTAAAGTATTTTCAATGATACACTGTATATTACGTTATATTATAAGGTATTTTCAATGATACACTGCGTATTACGTTATATTATATGTTACTTTCATTGATAGACTGCATATTACCTTATATAATAAGGTATTTTCAATGATAGACTGCAAATATCACGTTATATTATAAGGTATTTTCAATGATACACTGCATATTACGTTATATTATAAGTTATTTTCAATGATACACTGCATATTACATTATTTTATAATGTATTTTCAATGGGAGACTGCATATTACGTTATATTATAAGCTATTTTCAATGATACACTACAAATTACGTTATATTATAAGTTATTTTCAATGATACACTGCATATTACATTATTTTATAATGTATTTTCAATGGGAGACTGCATATTACGTTATATTATAAGGTATTTTCAATGATACACTGCATATTACGTAATATTATAAGGTATTTTCAATGATACACTGTATACTACGTTACATTATCAGGTATTTTCAATGATACACTGCATATTACATTATTTTATAATGTATTTTCAATGGGAGACTGCATATTACGTTATATTATAAGCTATTTTCAATGATACACTGCATATTACTTTATATTATAAGGTATTTTCAATAATACACTACAAATTACGTTATATTATAAGGTATTTTCAATGATACACTACAAATTACGCTATATTCTAAAGTATTTTCAATGATACACTGTATATTACGTTATATTATAAGGTATTTTCAATGATACACTGCGTATTACGTTATATTATAAGTTATTTTCATTGATAGACTGCATATTACCTTATATAATAAGGTATTTTCAATGATAGACTGCAAATATCACGTTATATTATAAGGTATTTTCAATGATACACTGCATATTACGTTATATTATAAGCTATTTTCAATGATACACTGAATATTACGTTATATTATAAGGTATTTTCAATGATACACTACGATATATTATAAGTTATTTTCATTGATACACTGCATATTACGTTACATTATAAGGTATTTTCAATGATACACTGCATATTACGTTATATTATAAGGTATTTTCAATGATACATTGCATATTACGTTATATTATAAGGTATTTTCAATGATACACTACAATTACGATATATTCTAAAGTATTTTCAATAATACACTGTATATTACGTTATATTATAAGGTATTTTCAATGATACACTGCGTATGACGTTATATTATAAGTTATTTTCATTGATAGACTGCATATTACCTTATATAATAAGGTATTTTCAATGATAGACTGCAAATATCACGTTATATTATTAGGTATTTTCAATGATACACTGCATATTACGTTATATTATAAGTTATTTTCAATGATACACTGAATATTACGATATATTATAAGGTATTTTCAATGATACACTACGATACATTATAAGTTATTTTCAATTATACACTGCATATTACGTTACATTATAAGGTATTTTCAATGATACACTGCATATTATGTTATATTATAAGGTATTTTCAATGATACACTACAATTACGATATATTCTAAAGTATTTTCAATAA
Organism: Lasioglossum lativentre; assembly: GCA_916610255.1. Taxonomy (NCBI): domain Eukaryota; kingdom Metazoa; phylum Arthropoda; class Insecta; order Hymenoptera; family Halictidae; genus Lasioglossum; species Lasioglossum lativentre. Next base: position 253,249 of record CAKAJI010000912.1, read on the forward strand.
TACACTGTATATTACGTTATATTATAAGGTATTTTCAATGATACACTGCGTATTACGTTATATTATAAGTTATTTTCATTGATAGACTGCATATTACCTTATATAATAAGGTATTTTCAATGATAGACTGCAAATATCACGTTATATTATAAGGTATTTTCAATGATACACTGCATATTACGTTATATTATAAGCTATTTTCAATGATACACTGCATATTACCTAATATAATAAGGTATTTTCAATGATAGACTGCAAATATCACGTTATATTATAAGGTATTTTCAATGATACACTGCATATTACGTTATATTATAAGTTATTTTCAATGATACACTGCATATTACATAATTTTATAATGTATTTTCAATGATACACTACAAATTACGTTATATTATAAGGTATTTTCAATGATACACTACAATTACGATATATTCTAAAGTATTTTCAATGATACACTGTATATTACGTTATATTATAAGGTATTTTCAATGATACACTGCGTATTACGTTATATTATATGTTATTTTCATTGATAGACTGCATATTACCTTATATAATAAGGTATTTTCAATGATACACTGCATATTACGTTATATTATAAGGTACTTTCAATGATACACTACAAATTACGATATATTATAAGGTATTTTCAATGATAAACTACTGTATATTATAAGGTATTTTCAATGATACACTGCATATTACGTTATATTATAAGGTATTTTCAATGATACACTGCATATTACGTTATATTATAAGGTATTTTCAATGATAAACTACTATATATTGTAAGGTATTTTCAATGATACACTGCATATTACGTAATATTAGAAGGTATTTTCAATAGTACACTACAAATTACGTTATATTATAAGGTATTTTCAATGATACACTACAAATTACGCTATATTCTAAAGTATTTTCAATGATACACTGTATATTACGTTATATTATAAGGTATTTTCAATGATACACTGCGTATTACGTTATATTATAAGTTATTTTCATTGATAGACTGCATATTACCTTATATAATAAGGTATTTTCAATGATAGACTGCAAATATCACGTTATATTATAAGGTATTTTCAATGATACACTGCATATTACGTTATATTATAAGCTATTTTCAATGATACACTGAATATTACGTTATATTATAAGGTATTTTCAATGATACACTACGATATATTATAAGTTATTTTCATTGATACACTGCATATTACGTTACATTATAAGGTATTTTCAATGATACACTGCATATTACGTTATATTATAAGGTATTTTCAATGATACACAGCATATTACGTTATATTATAAGGTATTTTCAATGAATCACTGCATATTACGTTATATTATAAGCTATTTTCAATGATACACTGAATATTACGTTATATTATATGGTATTTTCAATGATACACTACGATATATTATAAGTTATTTTCATTGATACACTGCATATTACGTTATATTATAAGGAATTTTAAATGATACAGTACATATTACATTATATTATAAGGTATTTTCAATGATACACTGCATATTACGTTATATTATAAGGTATTTTCAGTGATAGACTGGATATTACGTTATATTATAAGGTATTTTCAATGATACACTGCATATTACGTTATATTATACGGTATTTCCAATGATAGACTGCATATTACATTGTATTATAAGGTATTTTCAATGATACACTGCATATTACGTTATATTATAAGGTATTTTCAATGATACACTGCATATTACGTTATATTATAAGCTATTTTCAATGATACACTGTATTTTACTTTATATTATAATATATTTTCAATGATACACTACAAATTACGTTATATTATAAGGTATTTTCAATGATACACTACAAATTACGATATATTATAAAGTATTTTCAATGATACATTGCATATTACGTTACATTATAAGGTATTTTCAATGATACACTACAATTACGATATATTCTAAAGTATTTTCAATAATACACTGTATATTACGTTATATTATAAGGTATTTTCAATGATACACTGCGTATGACGTTATATTATAAGTTATTTTCATTGATAGACTGCATATTACCTTATATAATAAGGTATTTTCAATGATAGACTGCAAATATCACGTTATATTATTAGGTATTTTCAATGATACACTGCATATTACGTTATATTATAAGCTATTTTCAATGATACACTGAATATTACGTTATATTATAAGGTATTTTCAATGATACACTACGATACATTATAAGTTATTTTCAATTATACATTGCATATTACGTTACATTATAAGGTATTTTCAATGATACACTACAATTACGATATATTCTAAAGTATTTTCAATAATACACTGTATATTACGTTATATTATAAGGTATTTTCAATGATACACTGCGTATGACGTTATATTATAAGTTATTTTCATTGATAGACTGCATATTACCTTATATAATAAGGTATTTTCAATGATAGACTGCAAATATCACGTTATATTATTAGGTATTTTCAATGATACACTGCATATTACGTTATATTATAAGCTATTTTCAATGATACACTGAATATTACGTTATATTATAAGGTATTTTCAATGATACACTACGATACATTATAAGTTATTTTCAATTATACACTGCATATTACGTTACATTATAAGGTATTTTCATTGATACACTGCATATTACGTTACATTATAAGGTATTTTCAATGATACACTGCATATTACGTTATATTATAAGGTATTTTCAATGATACACAGCATATTACGTTATATTATAAGGTATTTTCAATGAATCACTGCATATTACGTTATATTATAAGGAATTTTAAATGATACAGTACATATTACATTATATTATAAGGTATTTTCAATGATACACTGCATATTACGTTATATTATAAGGTATTTTCAGTGATAGACTGGATATTACGTTATATTATAAGGTATTTTCAATGATACACTGCATATTACGTTATATTATACGGTATTTCCAATGATAGACTGCATATTACATTGTATTATAAGGTATTTTCAATGATACACTGCATATTACGTTATATAATAAGGTATTTTCAATGATAGACTGCAAATATCACGTTATATTATTAGGTATTTTCAATGATACACTGCATATTACGTTATATTATAAGCTATTTTCAATGATACACTGAATATTACGTTATATTATAAGGTATTTTCAATGATACACTACGATACATTATAAGTTATTTTCAATTATACACTGCATATTACGTTACATTATAAGGTATTTTCAATGATACACTGCATATTACGTTATATTATAAGGTATTTTCAATGATACACTACAATTACGATATATTCTAAAGTATTTTCAATAATACACTGTATATTACGTTATATTATAAGGTATTTTCAATGATACACTGCGTATTACGTTATATTATAAGTTATTTTCATTGATAGACTGCATATTACCTTATATAATAAGGTATTTTCAATGATAGACTGCAAATATCACGTTATATTATAAGGTATTTTCAATGATACACTGCATATTACGTTATATTATAAGCTATTTTCAATGATACACTGCATATTACCTAATATAATAAGGTATTTTCAATGATAGACTGCAAATATCACGTTATATTATAAGGTATTTTCAATGATACACTGCATATTACGTTATATTATAAGTTATTTTCAATGATACACTGCATATTACATAATTTTATAATGTATTTTCAATGATACACTACAAATTACGTTATATTATAAGGTATTTTCAATGATACACTACAAATTACGATATATTATAAAGTATTTTCAATGATACATTGCATATTACGTTATATTATAAGGTATTTTGAATGATACACTACAATTACTATATATTCTAAAGTATTTTCAATGATACACTGTATATTACGTTATATTATAAGGTATTTTCAACGATACACTGCGTATTACGTTATATTATATGTTATTTTCATTGATAGACTGCATATTACCTTATATAATAAGGTATTTTCAATGATAGACTGCAAATATCACGTTATATTATAAGGTATTTTCAATGATACACTGCATATTACGTTATATTATAAGTTATTTTCAATGATACACTGCATATTACATTATTTTATAATGTATTTTCAATGGGAGACTGCATATTACGTTATATTATAAGGTATTTTCAATGATACACTGCATATTACGTAATATTATAAGGTATTTTCAATGATACACTGCATACTACGTTACATTATCAGGTATTTTCAATGATACACTGCATATTACATTATTTTATAATGTATTTTCAATGGGAGACTGCATATTACGTTATATTATAAGCTATTTTCAATGATACACTGCATATTACTTTATATTATAAGGTATTTTCAATAGTACACTACAAATTACGTTATATTATAAGGTATTTTCAATGATACACTACAAATTACGCTATATTCTAAAGTATTTTCAATGATACACTGTATATTACGTTATATTATAAGGTATTTTCAATGATACACTGCGTATTACGTTATATTATAAGTTATTTTCATTGATAGACTGCATATTACCTTATATAATAAGGTATTTATAATGATAGACTGCAAATATCACGTTATATTATAAGGTATTTTCAATGATACACTGCATATTACGTTATATTATAAGCTATTTTCAATGATACACTGAATATTACGTTATATTATAAGGTATTTTCAATGATACACTACGATATATTATAAGTTATTTTCATTGATACACTGCATATTACGTTACATTATAAGGTATTTTCAATGATACACTGCATATTACGTTATATTATAAGGTATTTTCAATGATACACAGCATATTACGTTATATTATAAGGTATTTTCAATGAATCACTGCATATTACGTTATATTATAAGGTATTTTCAATGATACACAGCATATTACGTTATATTATAAGGTATTTTCAATGAATCACTGCATATTACGTTATATTATAAGGAATTTTAAATGATACAGTACATATTACATTATATTATAAGGTATTTTCAATGATACACTGCATATTACGTTATATTATAAGGTATTTTCAGTGATAGACTGGATATTACGTTATATTATAAGGTATTTTCAATGATACACTGCATATTACGTTATATTATACGGTATTTCCAATGATAGACTGCATATTACATTGTATTATAAGGTATTTTCAATGATACACTGCATATTACGTTATATTATAAGGTATTTTCAATGATACACTGCATATTACGTTATATTATAAGCTATTTTCAATGATACACTGTATTTTACTTTATATTATAATATATTTTCAATGATACACTACAAATTACGTTATATTATAAGGTATTTTCAATGATACACTACAAATTACGATATATTATAAAGTATTTTCAATGATACATTGCATATTACGTTATATTATAAGGTATTTTCAATGATACACTACAATTACGATATATTCTAAAGTATTTTCAATAATACACTGTATATTACGTTATATTATAAGGTATTTTCAATGATACACTGCGTATTACGTTATATTATAAGTTATTTTCATTGATAGACTGCATATTACCTTATATAATAAGGTATTTTCAATGATAGACTGCAAATATCACGTTATATTATTAGGTATTTTCAATGATACACTGCATATTACGTTATATTATAAGCTATTTTCAATGATACACTGAATATTACGTTATATTATAAGTTATTTTCAATGATACACTACAATACATTATAAGTTATTTTCAATTATACACTGCATAATACATTGTATTATAAGTTATTTTCAATGATACACTGCATATTACATTATTTTATAATGTATTTTCAATGGGAGACTGCATATTACGTTATATTATAAGCTATTTTCAATGATACACTGCATATTACGATATATTCTAAAGTATTTTCAATGATACACTGTATATTACGTTATATTATAAGGTATTTTCAATGATAGACTGCAAATATCACGTTATATTATAAGGTATTTTCAATGATAGACTGCAAATATCACGTTATATTATAAGGTATTTTCAATGATACACTGCATATTACGTTATATTATAAGCTATCTTCAATGATACACTGAATATTACGTTATATTATAAGGTATTTTCAATGATACACTACGATAAATTATAAGTTATTTTCATTGATACACTGCATATTACGTTACATTATAAGGTATTTTCAATGATACACTGCATATTACGTTATATTATAAGGTATTTTCAATGATACACAGCATATTACGTTATATTATAAGGTATTTTCAATGAATCACTGCATATTACGTTATATTATAAGGAATTTTAAAAGATACAGTACATATTACATTATATTATAAGGTATTTTCAATGATACACTCCATATTACGTTATATTATAAGGTATTTTCAGTGATAGACTGGATATTACGTTATATTATAAGGTATTTTCAATGATACACTGCATATTACGTTATATTAGACGGTATTTCCAATGATAGACTGCATATTACATTGTATTATAAGGTATTTTCAATGATAAACTACTATATATAATAAGGTATTTTCAATGATAGACTGCAAATATCACGTTATATTATAAGGTATTTTAAATGATACACTGCATATTACGTTATATTATAAGGTATTTTCAATGATACACTGCATATTACATTACATTATAAGGTATTTTCAATGATACACTGCATATTACATTACATTATAAGGTATTTTCAATAACACACTGCATATTATGTTATATTATAAGGTATTATCAATGATACACTGCATATTACGATATATTATTAGGTAATTTCAATAACACACAGCATATTATGTTATATTATAAGGTATTTTCAATGATACACTGCATATTACGTAATATTATAAGGTATTTTCAATGATACACTGCATACTACGTTACATTATCAGGTATTTTCAATGATACACTGCATATTACATTATTTTATAATGTATTTTCAATGGGAGACTGCATATTACGTTATATTATAAGCTATTTTCAATGATACACTGCATATTACTTTATATTATAAGGTATTTTCAATGATACACTACAAATTACGCTATATTCTAAAGTATTTTCAATGATACCCTGTATATTACGTTATATTATAAGGTATTTTCAATGATACACTGCGTATTACGTTATATTATAAGTTATTTTCATTGATAGACTGCATATTACCTTATATAATAAGGTATTTTCAATGATAGACTGCAAATATCACGTTATATTATAAGGTATTTTCAATGACACACTGCATATTACGTTATATTATAAGCTATTTTCAATGATACACTGAATATTACGTTATATTATAAGGTATTTTCAATGATACACTACGATATATTATAAGTTATTTTCATTGATACACTGCATATTACGTTACATTATAAGGTATTTTCAATGATACACTGCATATTACGTTATATTATAAGGTATTTTCAATGATACACAGCATATTACGTTACATTATAAGGTATTTTCAATGAATCACTGCATATTACGTTATATTAAAAGGAATTTTAAATGATACAATACATATTACATTATATTATAAGGTATTTTCAATGATACACTGCATATTACGTTATATTATAAGGTATTTTCAGTGATAGACTGGATATTACGTTATA